>OY720400.1:0-485065 GCA_963082905.1 Oligia fasciuncula | reverse complement strand
CACGATCTGACCAAGATTTTGTCTGGACTTTAAAAGAGACTGTGACTTCTGAGTTTGTTTCGGCCTTTCTTCTCAGAATAGTCAGTTAGGAAACGCCGACCTCATCTAGTTTAAAAAAAATATGATTGACGTGTAAAAGTGTTTGTACAAACCTACTTACAGAAATAAAAATCATTTAATCATCAATCATTTATTCATAATCAGTTAGAAAGTGAGAAAGAAAGAATTGCTGGAGTACGGCATGAAGAGACAGATTAAGAAGAGCGCAACGAACGTTTGAATTCTAATCGACTTCGACATTCTCTGAACAGAATGTCGATATCATCTGAAGAATCGGATGTATCTCAAGATATAGCCGTAGGGCATGGCGACCTTCCTTGGGTTGATAAGGAACGGAGTGCATTTACGTATACTCCTATGATTGACTACGCCACATATTCCGCCATCGGAGGTATGGTTAAAAATTTTACTTTTTGTGAAGCTGTTAAATGGCAAAAAGAAACAAACGGTATGCGTTGCTCAGGTGGGAAAGTACATATTGAAATATTACAAAATCCTCCAGAAATATTAAGATCACTGCTAATCGGTGACCATCCACAGTCAAATCATTTCTTGGACAACATACGTTCGTACAATCATCATCATCATCTGCCTATAGCAGTCCACTGCTGGACATAGGCCTCCCCTAATGAGCGCCATAGCGCCCTGTCTTCAGCTTGACGCATCCAGCATCTGCCTGCAGTCTTTCGTTCGTACATTAATACCTTTCAAATGACATCTTTTGTAGCGAAACAGATTTCAGAAGGCCCATTTATGCCAACATTCAAAGTGCAAGGCCAAGTTTAACACCTTATTGGTTCATTATTGCCTGAAAACGACGTCTCGAATCGTCTCGCGCATACCGTTGTTTGCCAGTCCCCGGGCTCTTAGAATTCGACATCAGACGATTCAGATCTTCGATTTTGACGACCCCGTCGTCGCTGGCATAAGCAACAGGATCCGCGTACGAAGTCGTGGGCAGAAGCTAGTGTGAAATATTTTTCAAAAGTTATTCTGACACGTTTCTTGTTACCCTCGGTTGCAGGCGGCGCAGGCGCACAGCCGCCAGTGCCGGGCAGCGCCGCCCCCCTCCCGCCTTCCTACCCGCCGCCCCCCCCCGCCCGCGCCCGCCTTGCTGCACCCGCACCAGGTACGTCACGTCACTATAGCGGGCCTACCCGCCCCCCCCCGCCCGCGCCCGCCTTGCTGCACCCGCACCAGGTACGTCACGTCACTATAGCGGGCCTACCCGCCCCCCCCGCCCGCGCCCGCCTTGCTGCACCCGCACCAGGTACGTCACGTCACTATAGCGGGCCTACCCGCCCCCCCCGCCCGCGCCCGCCTTGCTGCACCCGCACCAGGTACGTCACGTCACTATAGCGGGCCTACCCGCCCCCCCCGCCCGCGCCCGCCTTGCTGCACCCGCACCAGGTACGTCACGTCACTATAGCGGGCCTACCCGCCCCCCCCCGCCCGCGCCCGCCTTGCTGCACCCGCACCAGGTACGTCACGTCACTATAGCGGGCCTACCCGCCCCCCCCGCCCGCGCCCGCCTTGCTGCACCCGCACCAGGTACGTCACGTCACTATAGCGGGCCTACCCGCCCCCCCCGCCCGCGCCCGCCTTGCTGCACCCGCACCAGGTACGTCACGTCACTATAGCGGGCCTACCCGCCATGTGCATCCGCACCAGGTACGTCACGTCACTACAGCGTGCCTACCCGCCATGTGCAGCCGCACCAGGTATGTCACGTCACTACAGCGTGCCTACCCGCCATGTGCACCCGCACCAGGTATGTCACGTCACTACAGCGTGCCTACCCGCCATGTGCACCCGCACCAGGTATGTCACGTCACTACAGCGTGCCTACCCGCCATGTGCACCCGCACCAGTTATGTCACGTCACTACAGCGTGCCTACCCGCCATGTGCACCCGCACCAGGTATGTCACGTCACTACAGCGTGCCTACCCTCCATGTGCACCCGCACCAGGTATGTCACGTCACTAAAGCGTGCCTACCCGCCATGCTGCACGTGACTGTATGCCTATCATTCAGGAACGGGCACATGCTTCTTAATGCGTTGTTGTCTACTAGTCTACAGTATGATGTCCACTTGTAAACATGTTGTGTACATTTGCAGGGTGACGGCAAGATGGGCCCGCCGCCCAACGTGGGTCCCGCCGGGCCGCACATGGCGCCGCCGCCGCCCGGTCAGTACCTACCGATATAATCTGCATTAGAGAACTATGTATGCATAAAACAAAATCCGCAATATTTTCTTATGCAATCAGAAATGAGCCACAAAAAAGCTTCTGCTAGAAATAAGTATAAATAAGAATCAAACGTACTTCAATGTTGATTTCAAATATTTAGGAGGGAATGTATAAGTAAAAGAACTTCCCATCCTCATGTTCAAGAAAAACCTGATGAGTTGGTTATTGGATCATTCGGTTATTCCGTTTACCCACCCTAAAACAGCCACCCTAGGGTGCATACTCGGAAACGCGTGTTCATCTATCCACTCCGGACGGGCTGGATAGTGGGAATTCACTTCTGATTGTTCTTCCGACGTTTTACCCCAAGCACAGTCATCATCAACAGTATACAAAAAACACACACACACGCAACAAACAGTACAATACCAAACAAAACAGTACAGTACAGTGTCAAATATACTCATATACTTTAATAAATTATTAATTCATTCATTATAACAACAAACTTATTACGTTTTGCATTTAAATCATCGATCACTAATAAAGAACTAGATACACGATCAGCGGCAATAAATGACCTCAACGAATGTGCACCCAATTCGACATTTGGGTGCACTTATTACTATTTAGCATTCGAACGCTCCGACGGTAAACACGCCTCAGTGCTCGTTTAAAAACTGTAATCCAGCAGGGCTAACATGCGCAAGTCGACATAGCTCATAAACGAGATGACAAAATTTGTCGTTCTCGATTCGTTTGTCACTTTTCCTAACATGCGCACCACGCTCGAGAAGATATCTCGTCGTGACTTCGCCTTCTCGACGCGAGATAACCGATGTTGCTATTGCATGAAAACATACCATAATATAATTTAGTAACGCCGGTTTCATTCATTTCATTCGGTCTATTATTGGTGGGAATTGCGTGAACGCTGCCATATTTGTGAACGCGACGATACAATTGTCTCTTTGACATTTTGATCAACTCAAAATTGGTTTTTGTTTATTTATTTATTTAAACTTTTCACACAAAAAGGTACAAAGGCGGACTTAATGCCTTAGGCATTCTCTACCAGTCAACCAAGGGTGGTGAAGAGATTAAATGGTAGGTGCTTTGGTTGAAAGGAACAATGATAAAAATAAAAATAAAAAACTATTAAAACTAGGTACACAAATACATAAATAGGTTATATACACATACATACTATTTACTATAATATATACTTATAATATATATAGGTATACACATACAAATTCAAGGGAGAGAGGTGTTGAGATGACTACGCTATTTGTTTCGAAAATAACTCTGCAATTTCCGCTTAAATGCATACCGACTGGTGGCCGTCCTGATATCAAAAGGAGGAGAGTGCATTCCAAAGAAGAATGGATTGAATATGAAAGGAAGAATGAACAAAGTCAGAAGTATGAGAAGGACAGAGTAGGAGAAGATTGTTAGAAGAACGCAGATTCTTAGCGTGAGAAGAACATAGATATTGGAAGTGAGACACGAGATAAGAAGGAGGAGTGGGAGAGTTGAGAAGGGAGAAAAGCGTGGTCAAAGCGCGCAAACTTCTTCTTTGGCGAATGGACATCCATTTGAGCTCAGACCTGTTGTTTGCTGTGGTACTTGTGGTTCGCGCCAAATATTTTCAAAACAATTTGAAATTGTGGAATTGTTACAAAGAAGATGGCTTTGGCATCAAAGAAATATATTATAAGTAAGAATTTCACATAGTAGGTACTTAACAGAAGTTTAGGTGGTAAATAGGTAGATACTTACTTTTAAGAAGGCAGGTAAGCCGCAGCCGTTTGAGGCTCCAAATCTGCTTGGAGCTTACCTATAATATAAATAGCCATAGGCTTTGTAATTCGCCAGAGGGACTGGAACTCGTTATCCCGTAAGTCGAATGGGTTGCAGACATCGCGAATGACCTTCCTCTGTATTTTTCTAGCTTCCCTCTCCGCATACACAGTTAATAGATAATTATAGTACGGCACCGCCATTATACTTAAATTGTTTAAGTTCAAAGACAGAATTATGTTACCCCTTTTCAGTTTTTTCTGTTTGTCGCAGTTTCTCGTCTACGAAAACCATCGACGAGAAATTTGTCATAGGAAAATGTCAAAATTCGGCAAAATTTAGCGCGCATGTTAGAGCCTGACGACAAAAACAGGTTTGACAGAACGACATGACTTCTATGTCAGAACGACACGACCTAAAAGTGTCGCCATGTTAGCTCCCATCGACAAACAGACATATGTCGTCTCAGCACGAGATAATGCGTCGACAAAATTTTGTCGACTTGCGCATGTTAGCCCTGCAGGTCGCTAAAAAAGGATGGAGTTTATTTTTATATATATTTCATATTTTCGGTAAGTATTAATATTATCATTATATAATATTGTTATCACTGTATTGTAAATACCAATATTTTGTCAAGAAATCATCGTAAAATCATTTTTTAAATTAAGTCGTAATAAACAGCAGGAGTTCTGTTCCATTTGTGGAGACGCTATTGTTTTTTAGGTTTTTTTATTATTATTAAAGTATGATTGTTTTTTTTTTGTTTAATTAGACTTTTTTACTGTTTCTATAAGTAAATATTATAGTAACATTTAATAGGTTTAATTTTGACTAAGTGCATGTAATAAAATTAAAGATGTGAGATTTTATCGGTGTTTACTCCTTAATAATCGTATGGAAATTTTATGAGGAGGGAAATACAAGCGACATCCAGGTTGATCCGCTGTCGTAAGCACCGCTGCCGCTTGTCGCAGTTTCTCGTCTACGAAAACCATCGACGAGAAATTTGTCATAGGAAAATGTCAAAATTCGGCAAAATTTAGCGCGCATGTTAGAGCCTGACGACAAAAACAGGTTTGACAGAACGACATGACTTCTATGTCAGAACGACACGACCTAAAAGTGTCGCCATGTTAGCTCCCATCGACAAACAGACATATGTCGTCTCAGCACGAGATAATGCGTCGACAAAATTTTGTCGACTTGCGCATGTTAGCCCTGCAGGTCGCTAAAAAAGGATGGAGTTTATTTTTATATATATTTCATATTTTCGGTAAGTATTAATATTATCATTATATAATATTGTTATCACTGTATTGTAAATACCGATATTTTGTCAAGAAATCATCGTAAAATCATTTTTTAAATTAAGTCGTAATAAACAGCAGGAGTTCTGTTCCATTTGTGGAGACGCTATTGTTTTTTAGGTTTTTTTATTATTATTAAAGTATGATTGTTTTTTTTTTGTTTAATTAGACTTTTTTACTGTTTCTATAAGTAAATATTATAGTAACATTTAATAGGTTTAATTTTGACTAAGTGCATGTAATAAAATTAAAGATGTGAGATTTTATCGGTGTTTACTCCTTAATAATCGTATGGAAATTTTATGAGGAGGGAAATACAAGCGACATCCAGGTTGATCCGCTGTCGTAACTCGCGAAATTCAAATATTCTTGCGTTTTCTCGGTAAGACATTTTTTGCCATGTCATGTCATCATGACATGTATAGCTTAACAAAATTTTAAAAAGATACCATTCCAAAAAAACCCATACCATTAATACAATAAAAAACAAAAAAAAAATGGAACAATTCGACTCCACTCATTCCTTTTCCTAGCGGCGAGCCACAGTCGTTAAATTTATTGTTCTTTTTTGGCACATTGTAATTCTGACTTTAAAACATTTGGCGTAAGGTTGAATTTGTTTTGATGTATGTCGACCAGCGAGCACCGGTCGTAATAGCTTTGTGAATACAACTTTAAGCATTGCATTTAAGGATGAATTTACATTAACGTATATTTATTTCAACTAGAATTAGGTAAATACAATTGGCGACCGTTTTATGAGAACTTTTGCATGGCATTGTGTATCTAGTTCTTAAGAGCGGCCAACCCGTCGTACTTTTCATACAAACGCTCGTGCGTGATTATGTCGTTATAAGACATCTATCTTTGATTTTTTTGAATTAATAGATATCTTGTGCAGCATATCTAGGCATCTATCGAAGCAAAAATAAAAAAATTTAAGAAACAAATTCAGTATGAGCCTCCAAAAATCAGCTTTTTTGCACAAATTTTACCTGAACTTTGGCCGTTCATAATGTACTCATAAATTGTAAAAAAACAAGAAATAATTTCGATAGAAGCCTTGTCCATGTAATGGAAATTCTAAATGACAAATATTTTTTCCAAAAACTTGTAAGGCTTATTCAAAAACACGTATTTCCTGGAACAATTTTTAGGAAATTTTCGAACAATATTTTGCGTTCTCACTACTCGTAGTCAACAACCGAGTAGTAGTTACCGAATGACAACCGAGCGTTCAGGCGCTATCCCTTTCTTTTCGCTTTGCCTCTTTTTCAAACATTGCGTTGGATGAAACAACAAGCTTTTTGGACCGTGCTCGCGTTGACGATAGACGCGCCGGGAAGAGCCCTCTTAATTAGTAATCGATGATTTAAATCAAATTAAACTTCCTCGTTTTAATAGTACATTATGATACATGTGTGCTATGTTGATCATTAGACTCGAGGCGGTATTACACGCGCGAGCCGGAGGCGAGCTCGATAAGGAAGCCGAGCGTAAAATGATCAATGCACACGCGTTTCATACGGCGATATTATACATAGAGAATTATATGTATTTACAGAATTATAGTCATATGAATAGAATGTTTAAGTCAGATTTGTTCCCTAAGAACTTTTCCATAAGAGATTTGTTCTTATGGAACAAATCTAACTTAGAAAGATGTATTAACCGATTCGTTGCGGATGGCACGTCTCCCGTGCCATCATTCTTTTTTGCATGTGGCGTTAGGCACGGCAGCCGTGTCATTCTGAAATCGATGGTAACTCCTTCAAATTACCTTTTAGGGCGATCTGCTCGAAACACTATCACTACTTCGTTTACTACTATCACTATCTTCGTTTTTCACATAAATTATGTTCGTATCCTTCGTTTCTGGATATTGTATGTTTTTTTTTTTAAATAGGGGTAACCAACCTTGTAAGTTGGGTTGATATTATAAACCACCAAATAATAATAAATTACATCCTACACACACAAAATACCTGCATAAAAATTTCTTCGACGAACGTATACGAACGCTGTTTCAAACTTCGCGGGTCAATATAGCTAGATTTAACCCTGATAGTTGAATTTGCTATACTTAAGCGCTAAGGTTTCTTCGAAAAGGGCTGTTTCGTTGACGACGTTTATCGTTGGCCCACAAGGACTGTATTACTCTTTGTTTAAGGTTTATTTTGCATAAAATAGTACGGGCTTGAATAAAAAAACGGAAAAATTCCACTTGATAACCAAACAATGGACGATCCCGGTCGGAGAAATGGCAAGTCGCGTAAGCCGACGTAGTAAAATATATGCTACGCCTTGTATACACGGTTTATTTTGGCTTGGAAGGATACGACTTTCCCTAAAAAGTCGTGGGCGCATGTTGTTTTTTTCTTTCGTTTTGCGAATTACTTCTGTTTTGTTATCCTTAGCAATTAGACGTGCGTGCTCTATTTAGTTGACATTACTAAGCTATGAGCAAAATGAAAACAATATTTTTAGATCTAATTTAATACCTCCTAATCACTCACTGTTAGAAAATAAAAAAAGAGCTGAAAAGGTTTAGCACATCTGAATTAAAAAAGTCACTTATCATCCATTTCCAAAAATACAGTTATTTTGCCACTTGTAATCACTTCACACAACGTTCCTGACCGTCCGTTAGATTTCGAATGTAAACTAAAAACATTCAGACCTAAAACATTTAAAAAATGGTCAAAATACTGTTTTGTTTTACTCATGGCTGAAAACACAGGAGCGCGTGTCATCTAATCGTATGGCGCTTGGCACGGCAGCCGTGTCACGTTATTTTTGTTCAGCGCCACAGCTATAAGTTTGACAAATTGGACTTTGCAACGAATCGGTGATTCTAATGATTATAATTTTGTAAAAAATGTACCTGTTATAGTCTTTCTTTCTTTTCTTTTTTTAAAAACGTGGCCCCACACTAGGAATTTCTCCTGTATTGTGGGTGCGTTTACAAAAATAAACTCACATACACAAACAGCCAGACCCGGAACAACTACTTGTAGGTCATACAAATATTTGTTCCGTGCGGGAATCGAACCCGGGACACGCAGCGCAGCAGTCAATCGCTTAACCACTGCGCCAACCGTGCCGTCCATAGTCGCAAATCATAATTACTTTGATCAAGATATAACCTGACACTGACCTGAAAATTGAAAAAAACCTAAGAATATTTGAATTTCGCGGTCTACCACTGCGCATTCACCTTAAATTGTCCGTTGTCCCTGGGCGTAGACAGAGTAAACTATAGACTGCTGCTTATCTTCTTTTTCATTCGCACAAGAAAAAGAGAAATATATTAACGTCACTAGCAAAGAAAACAGACAGAGTAAGTTTTTTTCCATCAAAAGATTCCATACCATTCAATGGATTATCTCCGACTCTGTAAGAAATATCATTTACTACCACTCAAAGATCGACGTGAGATTGCTGACTATTTATTCCTATTAAAAATCTTTAACAATAATATTGACAGCCCTGAGTTATTATCTAAATTTTACTTCAATGTTCCAAACAAAACATTTCGATTTATACAACCCTTACGTGTACCTCATAGTTCTACTAATTATAGGCAGAACAGTTATATTGTGCGTGCGAGCAAAAATTTTAATAAAATATGTAAACAACACGATTTGGATCTCTTTACAACCAGTGCGACCTCAGCTAGAAGGTGTTTAAGCCTCAATTTTTTTAAATAGCTGCAGTGCTTTTTGGTTTATTTTTCTTTTCTTTTTCTCTCTCACTTTTTAATTAAGTAATAATAATAATATTTATCTGCTTAAAACACGAAAACACAAGTACACAATTGCAAAAACAAGAAGTTATTCTAATAGTTCTGACTATTAAATAGAGTATAAAAAGTGAATGTTACTGCTTGTATGCTCACAACACAAATTCTATTCTAAGTCTAAACGCGAAGACTTGTAATTGGCTTTCTGTCGACTATTGTTTCCTTTTTTTTATGTTTTTTAGCTTTAAGTCTTCCATGATGTAATAAATAAAAAAGTAAGAGTATTTCTGTCCCTTACCGCGTGTCGGCTAAGCACATCAATGTGCACAACAAGTTTCACGTTTATGAATGAAATAATAAAAATTATGAATGAAATAATAAAAACTACACCGCGATTAAACGGAAAATAAGATCTTTTTCGTACATAATTCAATAATAGTACATTTGCGCAACTGTGAAAATGGTAAGGTGCAGTGTAATAAGCTGTAAAAATGATAGTATGATGAAGATTGCCGGAATTTTTTGTCCCTTTCGGTGACACGGATACCATGAGTCTATAGATTATTCTGTCTACGTCCCTGGGCATTCACCTTAAAGTAAATAAATATTAGTTCATTTTGGGACCAAGGACAATACAGATTATTTAAAAAAAGTGAAATAGGGCCCGCAGATTTCTTTTGGCATGAAGTCTCTTTGATGAGATTAAAAAAGCGCGCATCTGTTAATGCACTAGTCACTAGTGCATTAACAGATGCGCGCTTTTTTAGTCCACTAGTGACTAGTGGAATAACATAAAGAAAAAGCACGCGTTTTTAATAGGTACACTGCATTTTGGACCTAAAAGCGGTTCAATAAGAGCCACTTTACGAGCAAGTGTGTTGAAAATAATATTTATATGTAATTTATAAATTCTGCAATATGTTCAGGACATGACCAACGCAAACTGAAAGACTTAATCGTTCCAGAGTAGACAGGTTCCTTTGTGAAACTTTTAAGGTATTTACTCTTCATCTACATATCACTCCAACTTACACACTTGCTTACACTCATCATTCCACACATCACCACACGTACACACACATCCTATCACTCACCGCCCGCGCCCCTTACACGATCACTTTACTGTTGTGTAGAAATTTTATACCTCTCAATTATCCTAGGGTCGTGCTGGGAAGATTCCTTCCTAGCACGACCACGCTAAAATTCCAGCTGGCATAAAAGTGGATGAAACGGGAGCATGCCTAAAAATTTTTACTCTTTATTTACTCCTATTTCATTACTGGTAAATTGTTACAAAAGCAAAAAAAAATTTTCTGCCTATACGCCTGTATATGACTTTTATACTTGACACTAGATGGCGTTAAACGTAAAAATTAAGAATATACGTTCGTACCTATATATCTAGGATAATTGAGAGGTATACAATTTCTAATTAGTGGTATAAAATAGTATAAATTAAAATGATTTTATTACCATCAAAAGTTATAATGAATGCGTTCATGGTCGTGCTACGAAGTACAACACGATTTGGTCGTGATTTTCACTGGCAAATATCTGAAGAAGTAATTTACTTATTATTATAGTATTAACTGAAGAAAAATATATTATAAGTTGTAGTATTAACTGAAGAAGTAATTTACTTATTATTATAGTATTAACTGAAGAAAAATATATTATAAGTTGTAGTATTAACTGAAGAAGTAATTTACTTTTATTTTAGAAAAAGAATTTGGGTTCCGCGCAAAAAATTAAAACTCTTGGAATCCAATTTGTTTTCCGACATGCACGCGAACGAAGTCGTGGGGACAGCTAGTCCTGGATACATGCGTCTCTTTAAATGTACAGTTTCAATCATTTCCTAAATTTCTTTGCTACAACAGACGTATTAGCGAAAAATGTATGGCATGCTAATGTCTACTGAGTATCATGCGCCAGTTTGTATCGTGTTTCTTTAAATGACTGTACACAGCACAGCTGTGGGAGAACATCGGAAGAAACACACACATAATTGCGTTTATGTCTTTGGCCAATTAATTTTGTCATGATTTTAAAGTAATGATTCTTTAATTATAATGATGGCCTTATTGCAAATAACAAAATGGTCAGTGGGTCGTCTTAAAGTTTAATTTACTTAGTTAAGAATTACATTCGTACACCATGTTGTGTGGTATGTGACTGTAACTTGTGTGCAGGGATGATGGGCATGGGCTGGCGCGGCGGGTTCAACCCTCCGCCCTGGGGCGCGCCCCCGCCACCCGCCTTCCTGGCGCCGCCCCCGCCCCCGCCGCCCGTGTCCGGCGACTAGCCGCCCGTGTCCGGCGACCAGCCGCCCGTGTCCGGCGACTAGCCGCCCGTGTCCGGCGACCAGCCGCCCGTGTCCGGCGACTAGCCGCCCGTGTCCGGCGACCAGCCGCCCGTGTCCGGCGACTAGCCGCCCGTGTCCGGCGACCAGCCGCCCGTGTCCGGCGACCAGCCGCCCGTGTCCGGCGACTAGCCGCCCGTGTCCGGCGACCAGCCGCCCGTGTCCGGCGACCAGCCGCCCGTGTCCGGCGACTAGCCGCCCGTGTCCGGCGACCAGCCGCCCGTGTCCGGCGACCAGCCGCCCGTGTCCGGCGACCAGCCGCCCGTGTCCGGCGACGAGCCGCCCGTGTCCGGCGACGAGCCGCCCGTGTCCGGCGACGAGCCGCCCGTGTCCGGCGACCAGCCGCCCGTGTCCGGCGACCAGCCGCCCGTGTCCGGCGACCAGCCGCCCGTGTCCGGCGACCAGCTATCCGTGTCAGGCCGCTTACCGGCCTGCATCCGGCGACTAGCGGCCCACGTCCAGCGACACCCGGCCCGTCGTCCCGCGCTCTACGCAGTAGATGCTGACTATGCAATATTGATGATTGAATTGATATATGTATTATAATTTAACATAATAATTAAATACCACGTTCGTTTTATTTATTTCGACGCTTGTACCCCGACGAAGACACTGAACGAATGAAACTTCTTTTTCCCGATCGTCGAACGGTGTTGACGACAAAGTGTAAAGGTGCAACCACACCGAAGTTACTTTTTGTAAAGCAACAATTTGCAACATGATTAAATTAAGGCTCAACACACACCAAAAGAGCGGCGAAGGGCAGCGAAGCGCCGCGACCCGCTCGGTAGAGAAGGCGCGCGGATTCCAGCGACTGCCCGAGAAGTCGCGGGACTCCGCGCGCCTTCTCTTCTTCTTTCATGTGTTTATCGCTGTAATGCCTTGATTTGATATTGTATAGGCAGCTTATTATTTATTTGGTGCACATTTGCACCAAATAAATAATAAGCTTTTCTTCATCCATTTCCATCACTTCTGTATTCGTTGTACTGCAAGGAATGAATGCGAATGCTCGCGGGGAGCGTGCGCGAGGGGCGGGATATTGCCAGCGGCTGCTCGAGCATTCTCGGGACTTCCCGCGACTTCTCGCGCAGTCGCATGGCTATTCGCTGGAATTCCAGCGGCGCCGCTGGCATCCGCGCGACTCGTTCGAGTTTCTCATGCGATAATAAGTATTATAGTAATGAAAATAAAGTTAAAATTCATATGACACTGAAACTGCGTTCCGCTTCGACGCTCTTTTGGTGTGTGTTGAGCCTAAGGGGCCGGCAATGCGTAGTTCATACAAACGTAATACCAAAATAATTTGTAAATCAAACATATTCTTAATGTAGTGTGTATTTGTTCCGATTGGATTACAGAATATCAAGGTTCCCAAATATATATTTTGAAAGGACTGTGATAATAATAGCCTCCCCGACCGTTTTCGGTCACGTTAGCCAATCTCAATGGAGATTAACCAGGTACGCAGGAGATATTATAGTGCACAAGTATGTGCGCAAACACAGGTTGCACTCTGTTCCTTTACTCTCATAGTCCGATGGACGGCAATCCGACACGACCGGGGAGAGTCCAGGCGCAGGACCAACGGCTTTACGTGCTTTCCGAGGCACGGGGGTATTAAACCGCCAACTTCCAAACTCCGGACTGTTACTAAGAAATTCCTAATGGAAAAATCAATAACACTTTGTCCGACCCGGGAATCGAATCCAGGACCCCACGCTTAGCAGTTGCGCTTGCAACCACGAGACCAACGGGGCAGTCATAGGACTCTGATATAAAGACGAGATAATAATTATGAGGAATTTCAAATGTCTATAGAAAACTTTATTTTTCTCATAACTCTTTGTCTTTAAATCAGTATCCATTCAAAATGTATATTTGGGAACCTAGATATTCTGTAATCCAACCGGAATAAATACACACTACATTACGAATATGTTTGATTTACAAATTATTTTGGTATTACGTTTGTATGAACTACGCTTGCTCCGCCGGACCCTTATGGACCCCAATATTTGTTGCTCCACAAAAAGTAACTGGTGTGGATGCACCTTTACTGATCGGGAATATTCGACGACAATAATTATGGCACAAGTAAAGCCGATGTCGATTATTCTACCGTGAATTGGAAAAGCAAGTGTGCATTATTATAAATTAAAAGATAAAAATCTTCGATGCTTATAGGTCTACCAGAACCTCATGGCCAAAAAAAAAAAGTGATTTTCATACAAAATCACTATTTTTATTTTTTCTTTCTGGCTCTGCCAGTCAGTGACACACCATCAGGGATTTTAATTTTGATAACAAAAAAATTGTCGCTAATTAGATCAGAATTTGTCAGTCACTGTTTCAAAACATGTAATGGCGCAATTTCATTGGTCGTTAACTCGTTCGGTATACAGCATACGGGGACTCCCCGCAGGCGAGATAACAACCAATGAAAGAGAGTTGCATCTGGATTGAGGGCCTATTTTTTGAACCCTTACGAAACGAAATAAGACTTATAGGGAAATTAGTTAAAAATAGTAAAAATTTAAAGCAAAGGGCCATGAATTTCTTAAACGTGAATTAAAACTGTTATGATTAAGTAACTTGGGCCCTCAATCCAGACGCGTGCATAAAGTGGCATAGCCTAAATCTCAATAAGTACTATCTCTGGGTTAATAGTTTTTATTAAAGAGCCTATACTACCTCAAATGGCTTAGCATGATCCTCCGTTATGTCGAAAATACCGGAGCATTAATTTTGAAATAAATATATGTTAAAGTTGAGGGTTAATGTTAAGTAGGTACTATGTTAGACGAAAACACGATTCCATTAAATTTTCTGGATAGAAAAAAATCCAAAGTTACCTCCAAACCGAACAATAAACCGCATGCGTGTGTGGTGTGAGGGCCACTTTGTTAAAACTCTTTGAAAATGTGCTTAGGATTTAGTGAACATTCCCAAAGAATTGTGGAAGTTGGAATCGGAATTTGTGAAAGTCAAATAACCGAGTTATGGACTGTAAAGTTGGGCTCTCAGTTCTCACATAGAGGATTGAGTGAGGTCCCACCTGAACCTGATAAACTATGGACACTACAGAAAAAGTCTTTATGCCAAAATCTAAGCTAATGCCAAACAAAATTTGTGAAAACAACAACAAGCTATTATCGCAAAACACTGTCCTACTTTGTATATCTTCGTACAAAATGGGCCCTCAATTCTCATACACGTAAAAGTTTATTACGCAAATAAAATGAAATCATTAAACTCACAGCTACTGTTTGAAATCCTATATGCTACTAAATAATAATAACTACAGGCAAAATTCTTACTTGGTGCGAGTGAGTAAAGACTTTAATATTCTTTGCAAAGAGTTCTCATTTGACCCATTTAACACCAAGAACTATTCTGCTCGCACTCGGCTGAACGCTGACTTTTTTAAAAATGCATAGTGCTTATATACCTTATATTTGTATTCCTTTTATAGTGCTTGTTAGTGATCCTAAGATTTCTACTACATTTTCTGTTTTTACCCGTGAGAACCTGTAATTGGCTTTATGTCTCATAAACGATTGTTATGCTTCTGTTATAGCTGTTGGTTCTCCTATAAATAAATAAATAAATTGTGAAAATTTGTGAAAGCAAGAACAGGTCACCATTTTTTGTTGTTTGAAAGTTTATGACCTCGATAAAATTCGGGCCCTCAGTCCTCCATTTCTTTTGCTTTCGTTTTATTACACTTATCGTATGAAAGCTAAGACAAATACAAAATTGTCTCTTTTTGTGAAAAAAATTGTGCAACAAACTGGTGTCATTTGTTACAAATTTTAATAAGAATTAGGATAAAACTACAAATCATAATAGATACCGAAATCAACTATTTTTTAATTGTGCATGTGAGTAGCGTGACAATAAATTACCCTCATTTTATATACTTTTTTAGTTTCGATGCGATTCTGAGTGATGTTTTAGTTCCTTCTGCTGTTGCAAAGTAATCATACCTCAGAAACTATTTTATTGTTTACATATGTGCACAATAGTTTTAATATTTATTGTAGTTTCTTTACCATTGGTTTATGATAGTGCAGCGGAATTTGTAGGTGATAAAGCATTAAGGCGAGTTTTATGAAACAGTTATAGTGAAGAATAAAAAAAAAAAAAATTTTAATACGCAAACATCTGCGGTCAAGACACTCGCTCGTCTTCGGTCAGGATATCAAACATTTAAGGTAAGTTTGTTTTGATACATAGGTACTCATTATTTTATAAGAACCTACCTAATTGTTTCATAAACACGGGAACAGCACTTTTTTTTGGGATGAAAGGTTCAGTGGTTTAGGCGTGAAAAGCTAGCAAACAAACGTACAGACGCCAGCAGGTCAACCTACCCGAAACTGTCAGATTTTCCCAATCAACCATGAACCTTATGCTTTAGCAATAAAGTCGAAAATCTATTAAAGAAATCTGACAGATTGTAGTAACTTGATGTGCTGGCGTCTGTACTTTCGCATTTACAATATTATTTAGGATTATATTTAGCCTACATTGTCCCATTGCTGGGCAAAAGCCTTTATAAAAATAATAAATAAATTATTTGATTATTGTCATTAGTTATTTCGGAACGAACGATATTTCAAGCAAAAATGATTTGGGTAACAGTATTTTTTTTTTGTTATCATTCGATTATCGTTTTTTTTTTTTATCACGAATCTTGAGTACGATCTTCCAACCTATTGATGACGGAAATTTTATATGTCCGTGACTACCAACGCCAATCGCTTCCATATTTTGTAAATAATTAGTACTCAATTGGTACATGCCATGCACATGCCATACCATGCCATGCATGGTTGTGCTTGCCTGCCATGTGTGTACTCATGTTTTGGACAAATAAATAATCTTATCTTACTAATTAGTACTCGAACCACAAAATTGGTACCTTAGTAGTTTTCGAGAAAATCGACTTTGAAGGTGGTCCGGCGGTAGTCACGCTCCCTTCAGCAGGACCACCATGAGCGCCGAAAAAGGGGGCACGCTACAGCTATTCTAAGTATACAAATAATTAGTACCCATAAATATGATTTATTTCGTAAAAAAAACAGAACTAACATTTGTATTTACCGAGAAATCAACGATGATAACTTTCTCGCAATTGTTCAGCAGGACCACGATTTTGAATGTTGATTCCAAGTTAGAGAAGCTGGTCGCTTTCCTCAAACCTACATAAAAAATTAGTACCCTGCTAGATAAAATTAGTAGGGGAGCGTGGGGCACAGTGGATCCATTTTCTTTCAATGACTTGTAACTTTACTTTTTTTACCTCAAATTTTCTATCATGTTGACTGAGTCCTAGAAAATATATTTAAATTTGAACCTGTATTACAAAAACAGACCTAAAAGCACTCAGTATTTTTTTTTTATTATTTTTATTTTAAGTGATAAATTATCCACTGTGCCCCATAACAGGGGCACAGTGGATACTGATTTGGGTTACACTGGATCCTGTGAGTCACACTGGATAATGATTAATTTATATTCATTAAAAAACGTGTATTTAAATTAAGTGGTTTATTTTTAATCATTAAACATGCGTTTAATTGTAATCATAACATAAATCTTTATTTGAGGTAATTTAGACGTGGACTTTGTATTTGGAAAGTACCTATAATACTTTAAACTTAGGTACTAGTTTCACAATATGAAAAAATCAAACGATCAATAAATAGAACACATCTGCTGTCCTTCAACTGATAAGGTTGACATAACTAAACCTCTTACAAACAATAAAAAACAATTACAATCATAATATTCTTAATCCTCCACAGTGGATACAAGATCCACTGTACCCCAATTCAAAACGATCCACTGTGCCCCAGTTGGAGAAGTCTTAATTAAAAAATCCTACCAAATTATTTATTTGTCAAATAAACATATTAGAGTAACAAAAATTCTCTACAGTAACTTTAGATCATATCACATTATCAACACTTGTAAAATTCTAATATACGGAAAGGCAAAACGTTTTACAAAAACACGTAAAATAAAAGTTTGTGGTTTACTTGTCGACGGATGCTCCGTACCGCGTGCGTCCACTCCGATACTAAGATGGCGACTAGCTCGGTTGCGGGGGGAGTGTAAGAACGGCAACGTCGCGAACGCGTACGCGTCTGTTTGCTTTAAATACACACCTACAATGATTTATCCACTGTGACCCAGGATCCACTGTGACCCACGCTCCCCTACCCAAAATTCAAAACTGGTACTCCAGTAGTTTACGAGATATACCATGCCATTGGTGGGGTGGCACGGTGCCAAATTTTCATTTCAAGATTTCCCTATTAAAAACTCTGTGATTTCTACCCAAATTTATACAAAAATTAGTACTCCTAAAGAAGTTATAGCGACCAAAATTGCATTTGATTTAAACGGTACTGGTGAGTATTGCCTGCAGGATATACCGCACACACTAAGAATAAAATCAAAGGTGTACGTACTGATCGGAGCAGTTGAATTCATTCCTCCACCTTTCGCTGATAGTATTGGACATTATAGATGTCATGTATTAATTAATAGTCGTTAAATGCCGTGTTATGACGATAATAAGCGCAAAATCGAAGAAAGTTTACTAACACCTATGACTCTACATTTACTTATCTTTACTGGAATCTAAAAGAAGTTGTGGTCACCCTATTTCCTAATTCAGTGAATAAAAATAAAACTCGATTTTCATATACAATAAAGGGTCTTTTATTTTCTTTCTGGTATCGAATTTGTTGCACAATTTTTTTCACAAAAAGAGACAATTTTGTATTTGTATTATCTTTCATACGATAAGTGTAATAAAACGAAAGCAAAAGAAATGCGAGGACTGAGGGCCCGAATTTTATCGAGGTCATAAACTTTCAAATAACAAAAAGTGGTGACCTGTTCTTGCTTTCATAAATTTTCACAATTTATTTAGTAGCATATAGGATTTCAAACAGTAGCTGTAAGTTAATGATTTCATTTTATTTGCGTAATAAACTTTTACGTGTATGAGAATTGAGGGCCCATTTTGTGTGAAGATATACAAAGAAGGACAGTGTTTTGCGATAATATCTTGTTTTCACAAATTTTGTTTGGCATTAGCTTAGATTTTGGCATAAAGACTTATTCTGTAGTGTCCATAGTTTATCAGGTTCAGGTGGGCCCTCAATCCTCTATGTGAGAACTGAGGGCCCAACTTTACAGTCCATAACTCGGTTATTTGACTTTCACAAATTCTGATTACAACTTTCACAATTCTTTGGGAATGTTCGCTAAATCCTAAGCACATTTTCAAAGAGTTTTAACAAAGTGGCCCTCACACCACACGCACATTAAACCGCTGGTATTAAAAATATACTTCAAATTAGATCATGCAACTTTGCATACTAGGTAACTGAACTATAAAGCAGGTCTCATGTTAGTTAGTTTTTTTGAATTACCTTTGTTTTCACCGTAAAAAGCAAATACCTAAACTATTGGCGCTGCCTTCCGCCCAGCACCGCACTCTGTCTCGCTTTCACACAGTCCGCGAGCAGTATCGTGCGAGAGAGATAAAGAGTGAATTTTAGCTGAGGTAGTATAGGCTCTTAAGAGTTTAGTTAAGAATTTCTTAAATATACCGTAAAACGCTGCAACTTTGCCAACTAAGCCCAAGTTTGCCTATTTCGTTTCAATTACGATATTTCGCGTTTTCTTAGTTTTTTCTTATTTTCTACCATTTGGTAGTGACGTTACATTATTATGGCAACATATTTTTCATTTTTTGTAACGATACCTTCATTGTTACTCTGTCAGTTGTGCGACAAACAGCGGTGCGAGTAGGTGAAAATTTTTAGTGTCTTGTAACTTTTGAAGTTTTAGCTAAAGAAGAGGTGTTTTCGTGCAGCTATAACATCCCAGGGTAAGAAAAAACTATCGACTTTCCATATTGCTTGATATTTTTATTAAAAGGACTCGATTTCATTAAAATAACTTAGTTGGCAATGTTGTGCACTGTTTTGGAAACTTGAGTGACACAACTTTGCCTGGGTCTAGGGTTGTCACTAGTCGGATTTTAAATATTGATACATTTTTACCAAAGAGAATATAACCACTAGAGAGCGTATAGGCCGATTTCTTCAAAGCACACGACTCACTACCGCGGGCCGGGGGACGAATGTACAGACGCCAGCAGGTCAACCTACCCGAAACTGTCAGATTTTCCCAATCAACCTTGAAACTTATGCTTTAGCAATAAAGTCGAAAATCTATTAAAGAAATCTGACAGATTGTAGTAACTTGATGTGCTGGCGTCTGTACGTTACCCCAGCAAGAAAGTGTCTCCTAGAATAATATGAGTAGAATGTATAATTGGTGCCTTATCTGTTGTAAATGTGCCCCCACATAAAAAATGTGTGCCCCCTGTCGTTTTAGAAAAAAACGGAAAAAACGATTCTTGCTTAGGTAACGTTTTTCTAGCAGGAAAATTCTAAACGAATGATCGGAGAGAGAAAAATTGTTCATGGCCAGAGAGCTTATATGTGTGCCAAAATGTGCCCCCAAAAATAAAATTGTGCACCTTCAGGTTTTCGAGATATTGCAAGTTATCGCGTCGCATATTATTAGCGTCAAGAAGAACCGAATACAATTTTCAGTGAACTTATACCTTGTCTCATTTAAGCGCGCTGCGATGTTTTTTCAGGTTTTCATAAAACCGCTATATCTTGAAAACTATAAATATTTTCTTAAATCTAATTGGGGCACTAAGGGGCACATTAAGAGCTACTCGTGTATGTTTATTCTACAGGGGCACATGCAATGGTTTTAGAGATATACGATTCATCAAAACGTTACTCCAGCAGGAAATGCAATATCTCGATAACCTGAAGGGGCACCGATTTTATTTTTGGGGGCACATTTTGGCACACATATAAGCTCTCTGGCCATGCACAATTTTTCTCTCTCCGATTATTCGTTTAGAATTTTCCTGCTAGAAAGACGTTACCCCAGCAAGAATCGTTTTTTCCGTTTTTTTGCAAAAGGACAGGGGGCTCACAATTTTTATGTGGGGGCACATTTACAGCAGATAAGGCACCAATTATACGTTCTAGTCATATAACTCTAGGAGACACTTTCTTGTTGGGGTAACGTACACGGGGGACGAGGAAGAACGCGCGGCTGCAATTGGTCAGTTCTTGTAGGTATGCCTATCGTTAGAGCTGCTCTACTACATTAGGGAAAATAGTCGATATCGATAAAATGGATTTTAGCATTATGAAAAATACTCAATTATTATCATAGAAATAATAATTATTTAATCAAAGACAATCAATTACAAAAAGAAAACATAATTCTATCCTGTTATTATTGATTTTTAAAATGAATTAATTTGGTATATGTTTTACGAATTAAAGTTTTAGGGTCCAGCGGTGCTATTCTGTAAAATCTCACCGTGAAAACTTAGGTGAAGTGAGCTGTCAATAGTGTCAATTCCTAGCAAAAACAAACTCACTTCACCTAATTTTTCACGGTGAGATTTTTACAGAATCGACCGGCAGATTATTTTTTGTAAAAAATGATAAACGAGCGTCTACATATTTTTGAATTATGCATCTTGCTAATTCAATTAAATGATTTGTTGATTCTATTTCAAATTGATGAAAAGTAATATCCGGGAATAAGTTATACCCAATCAGAGATTTTAAAACCGATCTTATAAAATAATCGGTATTATATTTCGAAGATAGTACTTTAGAGTTATGAGGAACAGGGTGTAAAGTCCACTCATACTCTATAGAAAAGGGAGGATCCTCCGACCAGACGGGTGTTGTGTCTGGCGGTGGCGGGCAACTGCCCAATGATTCATGTCGGGGCCGTTGTATCTATGCTAATTGCGCGGTAAACTCTGCTTGCGCGATGTAGGGCTTGCGTGACGTAGTATGACGCGTTGTTCGCATGTGGCGTTGTAGATACCGCTACATCACTCCCCCCCGGGGACCGGAGGTCGATAGTGGGCTGAGACTTGTATCTTGCGATGCTTGCCAGGCCAGCTGAGGTTCCAGTGAGTCGGAACCGGTTGCCGCATAGTTCACGGTGAGTCGGAACTGTCTGCGAAGATGTCCCCAGTGAGTCGGGGTGGCGCTGCGTTATGGTCCAGTGCGTCGGATGTGGTACACCGCCGGGTTGAAGCTGACTGCTGGCGTCGACCAGGAGAGCGTATTTCAAGGGCTCTGCTTGTGGACTGGCCGAAAGTGCAGTGTGCTGTGCCGAGGTTGCTGATGAGGCTGAGGGTGATGACCAGGAATGCGCGGTCGCTACATGCTGGTGGTCAGGATACCCGTTGAAGCCGTGGAAGCTGGCTGGCTGGGCGACTCGCCGCTAAAGCTTGCGGGAGTGATGATGACGTCACGCTGAAGTAGGTGTACGAAGGCTGCGCTGAAGTTCATGTTCGGGGTCACCAGTTTAGAGGTATGAGGAACAGGGTGTAAAGTCCACTCATACTCTATAGAAAAGGGAGGATCCTCCGACCAGACGGGTGTTATGTCTGGCGGGCAACTGCCCAATGATTCATGTCGGGGCCGTTGTATCTATGCTAATTGCGCGGTAAACTCTGCTTGCGCGATGTAGGACTTGCGTGACGTAGTATGACGCGTTGTTCGCATGTGGCGTTGTAGATACCGCTACAGTACTTTCAAACCACTCTCGTTGATCGCCCTCTTAATATGAATTTCACAACGACGACAAATTTCTATTACTGTGAGGGATCCGTATAATAACTTGTTTTTAGTGTCCTTTTGAAATTGTAAGGCGTTTTGATTTGGTACACCAATCAGCGCTCCAATGCAAGTTTGGCATTTTATTTGCTTTATCAGAGCATGGACAATGTAGTCGGCCATATATTCTACTACTTTTTCACCGAATTCCGAATAATGTAACAGGCTTTCAAGGCCTGAAAAATCCAAGCTCTCAGTCTCAAGATCTATGTTTTGGTCTTTGTATCTTGTAGTAATATTGATGCGGCTAACTGCAGAAGTGCAAAATTGAAATTTGACCAAGAGTGCTGCAATTGCCACTACCATTTTTTTTTAACATAACTTAAACTTTTTTATATCAAAGACCACCGCCCTCAACAACTACAAAGTGAAAAATAATTACTATACAAAACAACAAATAGAACATTATCAAATTCACTATGACGTATGATTTTATGACCGTCTTCCACGAAATTTTAGCAAATCCAAGTGAAAGTTGTACTTCGTAATAATTGTGTGTAAAATCGCCCGAACGCACTGGGACCGATCGGTCCCAGCGGTGCCTGACGACATAAAAATTATCCTGGAGCGATCGGTCCCGTTATGGGGACAGAGAGAACAAAAAATCCCGGTTCATACATAAAAAATACCGACGAACTGAGAACCTGCTCCTTTTTTTAAAGTCTGTTAAAAGTAAGTAGGTATTTTATAAGTAGTAAGTGAATTTAATAAAAATTGTATTAATTTTAATTTTATTATTTTCGATATCAACTTTCAGCTAATAGAGGTAAAACCACTATTTTTTACGATAAAAATACAAAGGGAAAGAAAGGGATAGAAGCATTAAAATTGTCTAATACAAGAACGAGACTTTTCCAAAAGACATCAACGAGCGACCAACAAAAGTGTGCTTGTTTACCCAGCGACCATTTTAGATAGACCCTTGTTATATCGTCGTTCATTTTTACTATATAAATACATTTGCATGAAATTTGCACAGCTTGGAGCCCGGTTAAATCGAAACTCAAGAGCTTGCACGCACTACTTATATTTCCTTCGTTTTACGATATTTTAATTTTATTGCATAAATTGTTAATGTTCCGAAATCTGGTGAAGCCACTGACTCCAGTAACACAGGTATCACCTAGCCTAGCTCAGGAGTTAGGGTTTCAATTGAAAATGTTACATCTTTTTTATGTCAATAAAACATGCTTTATTTTTATTTCTACAGTTATGTTTTTAATCGCCTGTAAGGATGAGGCAGAGGTGTATCTCTGCCTAACCCTTCGGTGATTACAGGCGTGATTTTGTATTTAAGTAAGGCTAAGTTCAGATGAACGCGCGACGACGCGCGCTGCCGCGCGATTCACCTGTTCAGATGGCGCGCGGGTCAACATCTTGCGCGCGGTGCATGGCGGTGCGCGCGGTCATGTACACAACAACATTGATTTGTTACAATCTTAAACCGCGCGCCGAGCCAACCTTATTTCTATTTTTTTCCTATTGCAGTTATATGCAAAATTAACCAACCAACTTAATTCTATTGCAGTTATATGCAACAATGCCGAAGAATACACAACGAAGCAGGAAAAAACCAAGAGCTCGTAGTTATGCTGATTACTCTGTAGAAATATGAGAAGTTGCTGCAGATCTCGTATGAAAAAAAATAATTTCGTTATACGAAGCGGAAAAGAACTTTGGGATCCCGCGTCGGACCATTTTTAATCAATCAAAAAACATACATAACAAACCATTTTGGTCGACCTACAGAGTTGACAACTGAGGAAGAAGCCCACATCGCAGATGTAGTGAATATTACAGCTGGTAAAGCCATTTTATAAAAAAAATGCTTTTATGTTATTAGTAATTACAAGCCAGCATTGCTAAAAAGCATTACAAGCCAGCATTGCTAAAAATCATTACATTTGTGATTTTTACTCATATGTAGCAATTTGTTTTATTTTTTTACAAAGTGAATAAAAGTTTAAGAAAATAATCCATATTTTCTTGGGACAACCCTAGTCAACGACATTTTGTATGAAAAGTTTCTGGTACCTGCTACAACATTGCCTATTAGCATGTGAATCTGGATTGAGGGCCTATTTTTTTAACCTTTACGAAACGAAATAAGACAGGGAAATTAGTTAAAAATAGTAAAAACTTAAAGCATGAAACTTAAAGCATGAATTTCTTAAACGTGTATTAAAACTGTTATGATTAAATAACTTAGGCCCTCAATCCAGACGCGTGCATAAAGTGGCATAGCCTAAATATCAATAAGTACGGCCCTATAAAAGCATTCAAAATAACTTCTAATAATAATAAAACAATTGCATATTATGAAAACTTAATTTTATATTCAGAAATTATCTAATTTTAAATTAAATACATCACTTGTCAGTCGCAATATAGATCGATATGATAGAACACGAAATCAAAATATATTAAATGCACAGAATATCTACATTACTTATATTAACGCTACAAGAGATTATTATTGCATAAAACGATAAATAAAGGAGTCGTACACGAAAACAAGATTTAATCTAATACCGACAGGAATACCGTTAGTCCTATCACTAAAATTAATAAATACTTAGATACAATAGTACATGACGCAGGCAGGCGCCGCGTGCGCATGTGACGTCACATGTGTCGCGCTGGATCACGTACGTTGAACGTGTATGCCAGCTCAGCACCTCACCTAACTGACCACATCAGTGTAATAACCTTAAATATACCATTATACTTCATGTATCAAATCTAAATATTTTCCAAAGATAAATTGCATCTTTATTTAAACTTATTGTATAGGAAGGCCTTCTCTATAGTCTACTGGTTCTATCTGAGTGAGGACATACACTACGCTGTGAGGGCAGGCGGGCGACGAGCCACACAGCGGGGCATCTGAGACCTCGCCGCTACAATGCGTAACGCAATACACACAACAATGCTACTATTATTGATTTACTACATCAAGTATTTCTTTTTTCTTCATCAAATGATGAACCGTCATAGGTGTATAATATTATACGTCTCGCACATGGCCGGCTGCGGGCGCCACACACCAGTCCTGCCCTCATATCACAAACACTTCAATCATTACCCTAGCTTCTCAGTGTTAGTATTAACTTCAGAGCACTAGTGTTAATTCAAAATAATAAGGTTGCTACTATGCAAGAAAGATCAAAGTACTAAGATTTACGAAACTAGAGTTTTAAACAAAAATATAACGTAAATGTAGGTAGCCGTCGAGAATTCGAGATTTTTCGTGCGGAGAGCCTGCACAGTGCACACTCGCACGTCTGTTCACAATGTGTAGCGAGTGCGATCCGACAGTCGTGGCAGCTCCCCAGCGACCAGCCGTGTTGCTGGCTCCAAACTCGCCGAGCTTCGGCGCAGGCTGAGCTTCCACGTTGTGTGTAGTGTTGCCAGTATAAAGCATATTTGTGAAATATTGCGCATTCGGAGTATCGCGACAACGCGTGAGTCTTCGCCGGAGCCCGGTACAAGCCCCAGTACAACATAGTGTGAAGATCGAGCGAAACAATAGTAAGCGTGTGTACATTTGGGGCGGGGTGCGGGGTGCACGGTGGGGGGGGGGACTCATCGCGCCTCCTTGGCCGTGAGCTTCTCGATGAGCTCCTGCAGCGGCGCCAGCTCCCGCCGCTCGATCAGGTTGAACTCCTGCACACAGACATAATGCAGGTTACACACAGGCACTTCTCTAGACTGCTCCACTCATTGATTGGTTTCTAAGATATGATAATAATAAAGAGCAGGAAAACATTTGTTAATCATATGCAATAGTGACATTGGTCATAGGAAAGCTTGGCTATTATTATTAATGTCCGTGATTTCTACCAAAAATTAGTACTCCTAAAGAAGTTATAGCGACCAAAATTTCAGATTCCTAAGTGTTGTATTTTAAGAGAAATTAGCTTTCATTACTTTTCCATACTAAATCTCCGCGTATAACCCGACCAAATTAAGTTGTCATGGTAATGGCGCCGGTTCACCCTTGTTTGGTAACGTTTTGTCGAAAATAGCTTCGGCTAATTTTAGTTACAATAAAGTCATTTCGTATAATTATTCATTTGACCGAATAATTAATTGGTAGATTTTTATTTAGCATATTTATTTCTTTGAAATAATGTCATTTGACCGAATTTTCACATGCACTAATTTTATTTAAACTAATGTTTCACTAGACTAATAATGATTTAGTCGAAAGATCGTATCAAATATTCAGTTGACCCCAGGGCACCCCGAGGTTCGGTTTGGTTAGGTTACTTTAAACCCTTTACACAGAAATAGGAGCCCCGCGAAGCGGGGCTACGTCGACATAGGATGCAAGAGCGAGCGAAGGGCACCCCGAGGTTCGGTTTGGTTAGGTTACTTTAAACCCTTTACACAGAAATAGGAGCCCCGCGAAGCGTGTGTGTGTCTGTGGTGTGTGTTCATGTAACATAACCAAACCGAACCTCGGGGTGCCCTTCCCTTGCTCTTGCATCCTATGTCGACGTAGCCCCGCTTCGCGGGGCTCCTATTTCTGTGTAAAGGGTTTAAAGTAACCTAACCAAACCGAACCTCGGGGTGCCCTTCGCTCGCTCATGCATCCTATGTCGACGTAGCCCCGCTTCGCGGGGCTCCTATTTTTGTGTAAAGGGTTTAAAGTAACCTAACCAAACCGAACCTCGGGGTGCCCTTCGCTCGCTCATGCATCCTATGTCGACGTAGCCCCGCTTCGCGGGGCTCCTATTTTTGTGTAAAGGGTTTAAAGTAACCTAACCAAACCGAACCTCGGGGTGCCCTTCGCTCGCTCATGAATCCTATGTAGACGTAGCCCCGCTTCGCGGGGTTCCTATTTCTGTGTAAAGGGTTTAAAGTAACCTAACCAAACCGAACCTCGGGGTGCCCTTCGCTCGCTCTGGCACCTTATGTCGACGTATTACATTACACCAATTTAATATTCGATAAAATACATGTTATAGGTACCACCTGAACATTACATCAAATGAACATTATACCTTTTGATCAATAGCGCAAATGTTGTTATCGCCAATAAATATTCGATGAAATGAAAATTATGTTAATCGATATTATACAAACTGATTATTTTCTTAAACGTTGTTCGAATTAGTAACATTACATCAAACGTTGTTATACCAAACAAGGGTGAACCATTTCGTGATGTTTTTTTATCTAGAAAATTTTATTTTTTTGTGTTTCTGTTGCACAATAAGTGTGAAAATATCATGTAGTTACTCATGTTATTTTTTATTTTATACCTAAGTCTTATCAATTTTATGAAAAATCATATTGAAGTTAGGCTATATTGGTTACTACCGCCCCTTAAGAAAGTTTACTCGAATTCTACGAGAACTCGTCAGTAACCGTCGATTTCAAGTAAACCTTGATGATAAAAATCAGTGACAAACCCAAAATAACGGCAACCTCAGGGCAGTGAACTTGTCCCTCTGCTGTTTAACATCTCAAACTCAAACCATTTATTTTAATTAAACCATTTACAGGCACTTTTGAATTGTCAAGAAGTCGGTCAGTCAGAAAATATGAAGCTAGTTGCCCATTCCAAAGCGTGAAACCTATGGAGAAGAATGGGCAAGAAACTCCATGGAAATTATACTAAATTATATTTTTACAAAAAAAAATAGTTACATCATTAATGTTGAATTTATAATTATATGTGAGAACGATGTAAAAAAGGCGTACGCGTTAAAAGCGTCCAGAGTACAGCAAATACAAGAAAACAACAATCCAAAAATAAAATAATTCAAAATAAGCCGAGGCAGCTAAGTGATGACCAGCCCCAACTGACGGCGCCCGTTCACGAACATGACGCATAGATCAGCACCATTCAGCTCAACCATTTTGAAGGGAGCTAAATGATCCAACATCACTCGCCACCGTCAGAGAGACATTTGTGTGAGCATGACATACTATCAGCCGCCAGGGCACATTCAAGTCAATGAAAGACATATTACCCGGTAAATGGTACATAGGGTATAGTACATACATAGAACACACATCTGTGCTATGCAATTATACAATACAAAGGAAATTGAGTTTATACAATGCAAAGATAGTCTTACAATCTTCAGCAGCTCCAACAGTATTTTCAAGTGTTAATCAATTAGTTGTGGTTGTGGAGCAGGACCAGCATTGAGCCAGGCAATTGTATCAGCGATGTAATACCCTAACTTGTAATATGCCTGACTGCACGTTTTATACAAGACTTGAATTTTGTCTCATTCAGTTGTAGAATGTGGGGAGGTATTTTATTATAACATTTTAATTATTTTTTTGTCTACATTTCAATTGCATAGTAATTAATGATAAGTGGAAGTGCGGGGACTCCTAATACAAGCAATTCCTTTCTTAAAAGGAGATCTAAAAAAATATGTACCTATCTAAATGCTCATTGTAAGTAATTCAAATAAACTATAATAATTATGTCTTTCACCTCTTTTATTTACTAAAAAGATGTAAGTTGTTTCTTACATGCATGATGTTTTCGTAGATCATATAATGACAAGGCACCGTCATGATGTTAATTTCCTTAAACAGTTCCCTAATGCCTCGGCCACGAAAATAACGCCACGCTTGAGGCGTCAATTCGCTACAAGCATCATTTCTAAGCGTCAAAAGCAAGGCCACGAACTTCAAGTATTCGGCTGTAGCGTGTACGTCGGTGGGGGGATGAATCAGTTCAGTACAGAAAAAGGTTACATGGTCTGTGAGTACAGAGTGAGCACGCGTCGACATTACAAGTGAGAATGCCGCTGTCAAATTTTCTCATACAATTGTTTTCGATGCTCATAAAAAACGCGCGTCGGATCATCCAACTGTGAGTGTTCTGTGTCCTCACGTCACGTCACGTTATACAGCATCATATTGTAGTCTTTGTTACGGAGGTTTACACGTTCATTTTTTCGTAGTCAAAGAGTAATTCGTAGTCGTGAACAAAGAGTAAAGTAACTCTAAAGAATTGTTGCTATCAGCCTAAAATAAAACAGAACAGCTGTCTGCAAAGACTACAATATGATGCTGTGGCTGTCTGTTTATCAACAAGCAAGAGTAGTAAACTATATCGTAAAGTACTTTATTTGTTAATAAAATCAGTGTTACGAGCTTGGCTATTTTACTAGAAGCAATGAAAGTGACTTCTAAATCTATTCGCACTACGCTGACTCCAGATGCATTCTGGGAATCTATTAATATTTTAGTTACTAAACCTCATGTTGTCAACAGGAGGTTATGGGGCAAAAAATTATGGTTTAAATATTGTTATAAACCCAGACTTCCTATATGTGAACTGCCACCAACTATAAGTCGGCTAAAAGAATTAATTACTAGTGACAATATTGAAGAACATAAAACCCATATTCTTCTTGAATTAAATGTTGAAAATCAATGTTCTGACACCACGTCTGATGCCGACGGCACGATTGAGGTCATCCTGATGGAACTGCTTCCGAAAACCTACACAGATAATCAGGCGTACCAGCTTGTCTTCTTACAAAAAGATAAAAGCTTAGTCAGATTCTACGATGTCACACCAGTAACCTTAGAACAGAAGTTATGTCCTGAGTTCTCATATACAATTGAACTAAAAAACAGTCAAATTGTGTTAAATGCAGCAAATGATGAAAATTCTAAGTCATACAACTGGATTGTCAACATACTGCTACCACAACTTATAAAGTGGGGCTCAGAATCTACAAACCATAACACCAAGGCCAAGATATGCAGTGAATCTTTGTCACTAGTATCCCAAACTAAGTATTATGAAAAGTACAATGATTTAAAGTTGAAATATGGAAAAGAGATGGTCAAGATTTGGCCAGAATGTACAGATGCATCAAAATTTGTGTATGAAGATGTGGCAATAGCTACATATCTGTTACTCCTCTGGGAACGAGATGGAACCAATACAAAGAAATCATTTGTTGATCTAGGATGTGGAAATGGTTTACTGGTGTACATCTTAACCAAGGAAGGCCACATTGGACTAGGTTTAGATGTTCGAAAAAGAAATATTTGGGATATGTATCCTTCTAATGTTATATTAAAGGAGAAAACTATTACTCCATCTGATACATCAATATTTCCTGATGTGGACTGGATTATTGGCAATCATTCTGATGAGCTAACACCATGGATACCAGTTATCACAGCAAAGAGTTCATATAAATGCAATTTCTTTCTACTTCCTTGTTGTGCCTTCAACTTTGATGGAAGCAAATATCAGCGTAGAAACTCATATAAAAGCCAATACCATGATTATTTGGATTACATAATGCAGTTATGTGAAGCTTGTGGATTTAAAATAGACACAGATAGACTTAAGATTCCAAGTACCAAGAGAATATGCTTAGTTAGTAGCAGCAGAATATATCCAGAGAAGGAATATGAAGAGTACTGCAATAAAATAGATGATTTAACAAAAAAAGATTCATCACAGAATAAAAATGATTTCAAAGCTCGAGATCCAATAGAAAAAGTTAGAAATTGTACACAAGTAGATAAAAATGTAATAGATTCAATTGTTGACTGTATTAGCAGATACTTGCTGGAGGGATGACTCCAGTTGGTCTATTGGAAGGATAGCAGAGTTTAATGAACTAGTTCAACTTATACCTAAAGAACAACTAAATATATTGAAATCTGAATGTGGAGGAATACAAACACTGCTCAAGAATAATCATAACATTAAGTGACACAGATTGCAGTTTTCTGCATGTAAAAATAGTTCAACAGAAAATAATAAAACAACGCTCGTGCAAATTCGCTCGTAGCAAATTCCGCTGCTGCTTGCAGCGCTACTTCGTGGCCTTGTAGATAACAGTCATACATTTGTTTTTGACGCTCGACGCTGACGCTTGGTGTCGCATTTCGTGGCCCTCGGGTTAGAGAATCGCGCCTGCGGAGATTATACATGGCTCTGATGGCTCTTTTCTGCAGAATAAAAATATAATCGATATCTGCAGCCCGTCCCCAAAGTAAAATACCGTAAGACATGATACTATGAAAGTAAGTAAAATAGACTAGTCTCGCGGCATCTACATCAGTAAATTGATGGATTCTGACAGCATAAGCTGCTGAACTTAGCCGTCCTGCAAGAGATGTTAAGTGAGGACCCCATTGTAGCCTTGAGTCGAGCGTGATCCCTAGGAAAACAGTTTTATCGACGAATTCTAGTTTTTCTTGATTCAATATTATCTCACAATCACTACCCTTGACATTTGGTAAAGAAAATCTTGCGAACTTAGTTTTTTTTCCATTTAATACTAAATTATTAGCAGTGAACCAATTTTGGACCTTCAGTAGGGCGTTATTTACGTCATCAAAATTTGTAGCACGTCTATTTACCTTAAAAATTAAGGAAGTGTCATCAGCAAATAACACCATTTGTGTCATAACACAATTTAAAATCATAATGCGGTGTGACAAAGCTAAAGTGGAAAACTGCCAAGTAACTTTTGGGGGCCACTATAGGTACATGTAATAGTGGTAATTGGTAGGTACCTGCACGAAGAAGATGAAGTGTTTGAAAGAGGTGTTGAGGTGCGCCTCCTCGCCCAGCTGCACCACCTCGGGGAAGTGCTGGTGGTAGATGTGCGCGTACACGCGGAACAGCCGCTTGAGGATCGTCTTCGCCATCGCCAGGAAGTTCTTCGGGAACGGCACGCCTGCAACATGCGCTACTGCTGAACATCTTCTATTTTTTTATTTCTCATCACAAATGATGTTGTGGACCGAAGGTGCTTAATCTAATAAAGTAACTGAACGTTTGTGAGAGGCTGGTGCTCGAAAAAGGCATAAAATACCTGTTACGGGCCACCAGGCCCTCCAACACTTACATGCCCCGCTCCAAAAATCTAAGTTCGCTTATGCCCAATCATACTAATAAAATGGAAAAAATATAATCTATCTATACAACATTATTTTTAGTATATGCGAAATCCGAAGTATTTTTATGTAAATAATCTATGTACAAAATTACAAATATTTAAAAAAAAATCAAAATAAATATCTTGGACAGTTACGTTTTCAGAATTTATTTTAATTTTTTTCATGAAAAAGTAACCTAAAGTTCATCATTTAAAAAAAAATGTATTTGAAATTGACACGTGAGTGTTTTACTCATGCATTTTAAATGCATCCCTTGATCGATAAATACAATAAACAGCAGAGGGATTTTCTTTTGATCAAACGGAACACTGTGCGCCGCTCCAAGATGGCGGATTACATATTTTTTCTCAACCCCCATAATATGGGTATCAAATGAAAGGGCTTGAAGAGTAGAAAACGATAAAGTTAATAACATCACACTAAATTCAATATGGCCGCCGCTCCAAGATGGCGGATTATATATTTTATTCAATCTCTTTAATATGGGTATCAAATGAAAGGGCTTGAAGAGTAGGAAATGATGAAGTAAATAACATCACACCAATGATTTCAAAAGTAAGGATACGCCCATCCGAACATTTTACATAGACGTTCTTCATACAAGCAAAAGTAACGAAACAAAAATAATGTAAGGTTACATTCCAATGATACGATATCCCATGTTTCTTTTTAATTTATTTATCGTAGTTTTTGCAGCCTTTTACCACGCAACTAGGCATTTTTATGACAGGCAAATACACGTTCACAACTGTCAACTGAGTCGCGTTGGCCCTAAAACCGCCATTTTAGGGCCAACGCGTTGGTGCCATTTAGTCGCGCGGTGAGCCCGGTCCTTACGCTAGTAATATATTATATGTCAATGGAGTAGATGAATTTAGTTTCTGAGTTTGAAAAATAAAATAAACCGTGTATACAAGGCGTAGCGCATATTTTAATACGTCGGCTTACGCGACTTACCATTTCTCCGACGGGATCGTCCATTGTTTGGTTATCAAGTGGATTTTTTCCGTTTTTTTATGCAAGCCCGTAGGTACTATTTTATGCAAAATAAACCTTAAACACAAAGTAATACAGTCCTTGTGGGCCAACGATAAACGTCGTCAACAAAACAGCCCTTTTCGAAGAAACCACAGCGCTTATAGCAAATTCAACTACAGTCGAACCCGTTTAATACGATCACGCTTAATACGATTTCTCGCATAATACGCCAATTTACGCCAGTCCCTGCAACTTGATACGTGTTCACATACATTTACGCCAGTCCCTGCAACATGATACGTGTTCACATACATTTACGCCAGTCCCTGCAACTTGATACGTGTTCACATACATTTCTTAACGCTTAATACGATTCGTCCTTCCGTTTAATACGCCTCATAAGCCATGTAGCTTCTTTGAACCAAAGCGAAGACGCAGTGCAAAAGTTAAATTATGTTGAAAATCTTGTAATTGTTAATGCATCAAAATCTTTCTGTCAAACCAAAATAAGTGATTACTTTAAAATACTTATAAAATATACGAAATTAGAACACAATACATATTAATATGTAGTACCTACGTTTTATTTTCCCTATCCCGCATAACACGTTTTTGGTTGGGTCCCTGTGAAATCGTCTTAAACGGGTTTTACTGTATCAGGGTTAAATCTAGCTATATTGACTCGCGCAGTTTGAAACAGCGTTCGTATACGTTCGTCGAAGAAATTTTTAAGTAGGTATGTTGTGTGTGTAGGATGTAATTATTATTTGGTGGTTTATAATATCAACCCAACTTACAAAAAGGTTGGTTACCCCTATTTAAAAAAAAAACATATAATATCCAGAAACAAAGGATACGAACATAATTTATGTGAAAAACGAAGATAGTTTTGTTTCGAGTAGATCGCCCTAAAAGGTAATTTGAAGGAGTTACCATCGATTTCAGAATGACACGGCTGCCGTGGGGTACGTATTTGAATATCGAAGATTAAAATACCGACTGTTAAAATATCGATGTTCGAAACATCGAAAATGGAAATATCGAACGATCATATAACCGAAAATTAAAATATCGAAAGTTTATATTATCGAATGGTTAAATATCCTACGTCCAATATATCTAAAATCTAAATATCTACAAAAGTTACATCGAAAGATCTAAATATCGAAATACAGATTATCGAACGTCCTAAATATCGATGGGTAATTATTTGAACATCGAAAATTAATATACCTACGTGTAAAAATGAGTTAATTTTCAACATTTAATACATTCATTCATTCACCCTAAAAATACGTACAAGTTAAAATATCGAACAAATTTTGATAAAGTAGTATGAGTGGAAAAAGGTTGCTTCTGCAACGTCTCCGGCGCTACGGGAAGTGCAACCCCTTCGCCCTTGCGTAACAAAGGATAGGCACCCATGTTCACCTCCGCAGCTTCGGCTTGCTGGTCGCCTCCGGCGACCAGCCTCAGCCGCTACGGTTCCCACGGGTGCCTATGCTTTGTTACAGCGGGCGGGGGTTGCCCTCCCTTCGCGCCTCCGGATTTTTATATACACTCTAGGGGTAACAGCCAAAAGACTACGTAAATTCGGGGTGCCCCAATTCGGTTTTGGAACAATTTCGACCTATTTTATCCATGAAAATCAGTGTCCAGTGTACAAGCCTAGGTCAATCGTGAAGGTATTATTTAAATTAAAATATTTTCTTGAAAGTCAATATGTTGTGCAGGTTGTGCTACTAAAGTTAGTGACAGAAACGTATCGCTGCAAAACCGATTCCACGTAGTCTTGTCTGCCCTACCCCTAGAGTGTAATTTAGAATCGCGTAGTCGCGGAGGGGCGAGGCAGCCCGCGAGCTGAGGAGCAGGTGGTTTTAACACCCGCCGCCGAAGCTGCGGTGGTGGGCGTTTAAACCATCTGCGACGTTAAGCTCGCGTGGGACTGCCGGAGCCCTGCAGCGCCGGAGCCGTGACAGAAGCCATGCTTGCTTGCATGTTGCATGATTGCTGCATGCTTGTTTGCTAGATGGAAATCAGGTGGGTTACAAAAAAAAAACAAGGAAAACCTCATGTAATGTAGGTACTTTAATTATTTTTACATAATAAAAACCCAAACGTAACGTAACGTAGATATTAAGAACTTCGATGTATTAAATGTTGATATTTTGAACTTAGGCATAATGTCATTCGATATTTTGAATCATTCGAAATTTTAATCACTCGACATTTCAATCTTCGACGTTTTAAGCGTAGGTATAACAATTTTCGACATTTTGATACAATCGATATTTAAATTTTCGATGTTTTGAACATCGATATTTTAACAGTCGATATTTTAATTTTCGATATTCAAATACGTACCCGCTGCCGTGCCTAACGCCACATGCAAAAAAGAATGATGGCACGGGAGACTTGCCATCCGCAACGAATCGGTTAATATGGGTATCAAATGAAAGAGCCTGAAGAGTAGAAAACGATAAAGTTAGTAAAATTACACTAAATACAATATGGCAGCCGCTCCAAAATGGAGGATTTTTTTTTTTCAATCCCCTTAATATGGGTATCAAATGAAAGGGCTTGAAGAGTAGAAAACGATAAATTTTGTAACATCACACTAAATTCAATATGACCGCCGGCCGCTCCAAGGTGACGGATTAAAAAAAAGTTTTACAAAACAAGCTGACTGTTTCTGTTTGACCACTGTTTGTAGCTAAAAAAGATTAAAAAAATGTAAATAAAGACTAAAAAGTAAAAAATAAAATGAATTCTTTTTTAGGTTACGTCTTTATTTAAATAAAAGCTGTTTTTTGTAACTTTTTTTATAATCATTTTATTTTCGGCGTTTTTGCCTTGTGGTACGGAACCCTTAGTGCAACAGTGCGACTCGCACTTGGCCAGTTTTTCAAAAGTCCACCCCTGTGGGGGTGAAAAGCAGGGATACAATTTATTTGAAAAATCTGATTCCTTTGATAAACTGAAAAATTGGCCCGAATACTTATTTATCTAAATAAATGATAAAGATCATAACATACATTTTCGAAATTTTTAGAGGAATGTACGAAATACACGCGGACGAAGTCGCGGGCAAAGTGCTAGTTATACATATGTCAATTGTCAAAGGTTACAAACTTTTTCCGGTCGGCATGATTCGGCACACACGGGCACCCTTGCATGTTCGATTTAGCCGCCGGCTGTGCCTAATCATGCCATCCCGAACAAGTGTGGCACTCTTGATAGTAACGAGAATAATGTTTTCTGTGGCATTCTGAGGGGTTCACGTGCTCACCCGAAATGTACGGGATTTGCATTCAGTGATCAAGTAATAATGTAAGTGTTTACCTATTTTGGAGGGGAAGAGCGTCTCGTCGTCCAGCTGGTCCTGCGCCCACGTCATGAGGTAGTCGATGTACTTGGGCGCGGAGCACTTGATGGGCTTCTTGACAGTGTGCCCGTCGGCCCAGTGGTACTCGTACTTGGGCCCCGCCGACATCACCGCGCACGACTCCTCCGTGCAGAACTCCGTGATGGTGCCGTACAACATGTTGATCTGGTTGAAGAAGTCCACCGCTGCCGACACAAGCAAGTGTTACACAGGGTGCAGACGTCCAACTCATACGTACCGTGGAACTTGTTCAATCACATCGTATAATATCTTTGTGATAATTTCGTTGAGACCGCGAAATTCAAATTTTCTTACGTTTTTTGCAATTTGCAGGTCAGTGTCAGGTTATAATATATCTTGATCAAAATATGATTCGCGACAGTAACAGGTATATATTTAGATAATTATAATTATTAGAATCATTAAAATATCTTTCTAAGTTAGATTTCTACCACCAACCACCAATCTCTTATGGAAAAGTGTTTTAGGTACCTGCAAATTGTTTTAGGTACCTGCAAATTGTTTTAGGTACCTGCAAATTGTTTTAGGTACCTGCAAATTGTTTTAGGTACCTGCAAATTGTTTTAGGTACCTGCAAATTGTTTTAGGTACCTGCAAATTGAAAAGTGTTTTAGGTACCTGCAAATTGAAAAGTGTTTTAGGTACCTGCAAATTGAAAAGTGTTTTAGGTACCTGCAAATTGTTTTAGGTACCTGCAAATTGTTTTAGGTACCTGCAAATTGTTTTAGGTACCTGCAAATTGTTTTAGGTACCTGCAAATTGTTTTAGGTACCTGCAAATTGTTTTAGGTACCTGCAAATTGAAAAGTGTTTTAGGTACCTGCAAATTGAAAAGTGTTTTAGGTACCTGCAAATTGAAAAGTGTTTTAGGTACCTGCAAATTGAAAAGTGTTTTAGGTACCTGCAAATTGCAAAAAACGTAAGAAAATTTGAATTTATTTATTTATTTCACAATGTACAGGTACACATACATAGTTATACCACAGTATTATGATGTATAGACTGTGGTTATACGCTAGGCTTAAACTAGTCAGTACATGACCCTGTTAGGGCGCAGCAAGATTACTTAATAATATTGTAATGAGTATTAGTAGTATTATTAAACAAGATTACTTAATAATATTGTAATGAGTATTAGTAGTATTATTAAACAAGATTACTTAATAATATTGTAATAAGTATTAGTAGTATTATTAAACAAGATTACTTAATAATATTGTAATGAGTATTAGTAGTATTATTAAACAAGATTACTTAATAATATTGTAATGAGTATTAGTAGTATTATTAAACAAGATTACTTAATAATATTGTAATGAGTATTAGTAGTATTATTAAACGTGGCAATGCTAAAATTTATCACACAATATACAATTATAATATTTACACACAGTTATAATTATATTTGAACTCTATTTTAACATTTTTTCTTCCATAAATTCTTGAATACTGTGGTAACATTTTTGTAAGAGCAATGACTTTAACCTAGCTTTAAATACACATGTTGTTTCCGTGGACCGTATATGTTCAGGTAATTTATTGTATGCTAGCTTCTGCCCGGGACTTCGTCCGCGTGAAATTTCTTGTGCCCCCACCCCGTCGCAACACTTCGTATTCGCTTAGCGTTCATTCTCACTTTTTTTTCTTTTTGCTCGGCTCCTAAGGGCCATAGTGTGATATTAAATAGCCTATAATAATAATAATAATAATTTATTTATCAGATTAATTACATCCATATTTGTTAGTAGGTACAATACGAGCTTACAAAATAGTGGGCTATCAAATGCAAAAAGATTTTTTCAAATCTGACCGGTAGTTCCAGAGATTATCGCGTTCAAACAAACAAACTCTTCAGCTTTATTATTAGTATAGTATATAATATATAGATATAGAAGAAGATTTGTATGCTTCGGTATTCTGGGCTATTTTTGTGCATTTGTTTGTGCTGGTAGAATTAACTTGTTTTTACGGCACTCGTTCTTGTCAAAATTAAACAGTCTTAGATTTTTTTTTAACAAAAGTGGCTATCTACTATATAAAAATAAGTCGGGTTTTCCTTCCTGACGCTATAACTCCAGAACGCACGAACCGATTTACACGGTTTTGCATTCGTTGGAAAGGTCTCGGGCTCCGTGAGGTTTATAACTTTTTTTTTTTTTTTTAGGAGTAAGGTAGGAGTAGTGTAGGAGTAGTGTAGGAGTAGGGTAGGAGTAGTGTAGGAGTAGGGTAGGAGTAGTGTAGGAGTAGGGTAGGAGTAGGGTAGGAGTAGTGTAGGAGTAGGGTAGGGTACGCCGGGCAGCTGGAAATAATTTATATGGCAAAACAACGTTTGCCCGGGCAGCTTGTTTCTAATATACAGGATGTAAGGGTAAACAGTGGCAATTTTCAAAGGACGGATAGATAACCTTAAATAAAAAAATAGTACAAAAGGTTTAAATGTATAAGTCGCAATTTTTTTGCGAATTTTACGGTTTACTAATTCCGAAATTTTACGCGAAGTGACCGCACCCTACGATAACGCACGAAGCGGCCGGGGTGTCCCCCGGCCACCCGCGCACCCGCCGCCTCGATCGCGTACGCGGCGCACGCACACATGTACACGCCATTCGATAACTTCCATTCACCGATGCACAAAAAATCGCCCTTATTACGTAGGGGCCTGGGCTGGCGGTACTGACACTTTTTTACGATGTTGTCGAAACAATGAGATGCACAATGGACGCACAGTGCGAATTAGCGAACTTTACTACATCTTAATTTCTAAGTTAGGTATTTTTGGCGTATTTAAAAAGAGAATCACGTTATTTACAAGTAGTTTAGTTAGGTTGTCCCTTTCAACACTGCACTGATTTTGATTTGAATTTTAAATAATGATTAAATACCTACTTACTAAGAAAATCAATAATAACTTACATTAGTCATAAAATCTGTTCAAAATGTTACCGTTTACGGCTAAACATGTCTCCGCACGTCTTCTTAAGTTATTTTGCACTCGATTATGTACAACACTCTCACTCTTTACGTCATTGAAAGCACTTTTAATGCGTCTTTTCAATTCGCGTCTGGTATTAAACTCCGTGGCATACACACGGCGTTTTAAATCGCCCCATAAAAAATAGTCAAGGGAAGTGAGGTCAGACGAACGAGGAGGCCATGAGACAGGTTCTCCGGGACCAATCCATCGCCCGTTGACCCGGGTACAACTCCTGGTACAGGTCCTGAGCAGCAAGTAAACTATCACCGGCTATCGCATAGAGTCTAACCATTTCGGTAAGTTGTTCGTTCGAGAACGCGGCCATTGTCGGTAACTAATATTGCGTCGATACACGTATCTACGTGATGCGCGAGAGTAGTCTGTACGCAAACGGCACACGTACACTCTCTAGCGCGACTGAGCGCAGACTGACGTTGCGCGCGCGCCGCCGGCGCGGCCCGGTACATGCGGGGCAGAGGCCTAACAGTAATGTGACTATGATTTTTTATTTTTCGGGATATTAGAAGAAAAACTTAGAAAAAAAAAGGTCATATTTTTTCAACGGTTTTAGAAACTTCTCATGATACTTATGCACCTCCTTAAATATTACCACTGTTCACACTAACAGCCTGTATAAATGGAGGGCAGAGTTAACATTTTTTCTTTTATAAAGATTTCGCGGTCTACCACTATCCATTCAGCTTAAAATATAATTAAAAAGTTACATAATAAATTATTATAGCTCATAGTTACATAATAGTTATGAACTCTGTTCAAGTGTAACTTTGCAGTCCTTATCTGCAAAGTTACACAGAAATGTTTTGTAATTTAGTATGTATAGGTCCTTAATTGTGGGTGATAAATTGTGGGTCAAACCTACGAAGGGTTTTTACATTGGCGCCATGTTGTGGCTGACTAGTTACGGTACTGTTGTCATCGGCGCCACATAGTGGCTGTCTAGTTACGGTACTGTTGTCATCGGCGCCATATAGTGGCTGACTAGTTACGGTACTGCTGTCATCGGCGCCACATAGTGGCTGACTAGTTACGGTACTGTTATCATCGGCGCCACATAGTGGCTGACTAGTTACGGTACTGTTGTCATCGGCGCCACATAGTGGCTGACTAGTTACGGTACTGCTGTCATCGGCGCCACATAGTGGCTGACTAGTTACGCTACTGTTGTCATCGGCGCCACATAGTGGCTGACTAGTTACGGTACTGCTGTCATCGGCGCCACATAGTGGCTGACTAGTTACGGTACTGTTGTCATCGGCGCTAGTTACGGTACTGTTGTCATCGGCGCCACATAGTGGCTGACTAGTTACGGTACTGCTGTCATCGGCGCCACATAGTGGCTGACTAGTTACGGTACTGCTGTCATCGGCGCCACATAGTGGCTGACTAGTTACGGTACTGCTGTCATCGGCGCCACATAGTGGCTGACTAGTTACGGTACTGTTGTCATCGGCGCCACATAGTGGCTGACTAGTTACGGTACTGTTGTCATCGGCGCCACATAGTGGCTGACTAGTTACTGTTGTCATGCGAAGTAAATCAATTAATATAATTCAGGCTGCAGTTATTTCATGCAGTAACCATGCGCAAATGTATACGACGACGCCAAGAGTCTTATTTTGCACCGTGTAGTATTTTGATAAGTAGGTACTTACATTTTTTTTGGAAAAAAGTTTTATTTTTTAGCTGTCTGGGTACCGCGCGCCATAAGCACCACTAGTTGCACCACTACTTCCTAAGGTAATATTATAACATGATCAACACAGACGAAATACACTGGTGGACAATAAAATTAGGCCACCCCTATTATTATGATTTTTTCATTAATTACGGTATGTTTAAAAATTAAGATAAATAATACGTTTTTGAACGTTCGTTTGCAATCTTTATAGAGGGTACATCGATAAAATTATCACGTGTAAATGTGTCAAATGTCATTTAATCAGTTTTTTAAGGTACGCACACTTTTATTCTTTTATGTTTAATGCCCTGTCGCTAGGACGCTATTTAAAGCTATCGTTAAATTCGTATTACTGATTTAAGTACTGTGCCTCCCACTTCATTTTCACTGATAAATATGGATCTACGCGAAGCAGAAGTTGTTCGAATCCTAAAGTTGTTACAAACTGGAATGAGCCAGCGAAATGTCGCTCGACAATGTGAAGTTAGTCGATCAACGGTTCAATATGTCTACAAAAGGTATCTGGAGACCGGTGGCTACATCAGAAGACCTGGATCAGGTCGAAGAAAAAGACATCTGAACGGGATGATCGATTTGTAGTGTCAGCAAGCCTCTGAAATCGTCATCGTTCTGGAGTAGAATTGCAGCACCTGCTCAGAGATGTCCGAGGGGTCGCTGTAAGTAATACGACAATAAGAAGAAGCCTTAAATCACGTGGTTTAAAACCATACAGACCCTAAACAGGTCCTTAACTTACCACAGCTCTTATGGAAGCAAGGTTAAATTTTGCTCGTGAACACCATGATTGGACTTTGGCACGATAGGGGCAAGTACTCTTTTCTGATGAGTCCCGGATGTGGCTATATGGTGCTGGTGGTCGCAAAAGAGTATATCGTAGACCGGGAGAACGATATGCACAATGTGTCATCATATCTGAAAAGGTAAGCTTTGGAGGTGGTTCAGTTTTGTTCTGGGGAGGTATAAGCTTAGAAGCCCGTACAGAGCTGGTTATCGTAGATAGAGGAACTGTGACAGTTGATTCGTACATCACTGACATTCTTGAAGAGCATGTAGTGCCATACTCAGGATTTAACGGTCAAGAATTTAAATTAATGCACGATAATGCGCGCCCCCACACTGTGATGTGCGTTAGAGATTACTTGCGAGAAGCGGGGATACAGGTTCTGAACTGGCCAGCACAAAGTCCAGACCTTAATCCCATAGAACATTTATGGGACGAGCTAAAACGGCAAGTAAGACAGCGAGAACCAGCTCCGGAGAAAATGCAACAGCTGAAAGCGGCTTTATTGGAGGAATGGGAAAACATACCCCAATCTACCATTAAAAAGTTGATACAATCCATGAACAAAAGGATGGTATGTGTTATCAAAGCCAGAGAAGGCAATACCTTTTACTAAAGAAAGATTGACATCAGCGAAAAATGTTTTTTTTTTTATCAGTGTGGGAGAGTCGTTGTAAATGTTTTCTTCATTTTTGATTTTTCTTATGTATAGCTATAAAAATAAACTTATTTAATTTAAAAATGCATTATTTCATCTAAGAATTAGCACACAATCAATAAAAAAAATACAAAAAAAGTTTTTATTATTAAACACAGTCACGACAACCGGATTGGTAGGTGGCCTAATTTTATTGCCCATCAGTGTAGATTAAATACGTATTATTGAAGTTAACTCAAAAATCACTCGCCAGAAGTTGACCAAATTGATATGGAACCACCGATCCATATTTCTTAGAACAATTGTCGAATTCGCATCACGTCGGTAAAGAATCTTCGCTGTTTTTTTTTTAAGTCATTTGAAAACGAAGATTCCCATAATATCATATTATAATCATATGGGACAAGTTTAAAGTGATAATAATCAACCACGGATATCGAGGGATATGGCATGGAGGCGTGGCGCGTGTCGCCTGGTTAAGATCAACCTGACCATGTGTTGCTATGCGCGACGGGCGTGGCGGCGATAAACACCGTTGCCATAAGTTTGCATCGAAACGTGTAGTGTTATTTCGTATTTTTACAAAATGCCGAATTGTACCGTCCTTATTTGCAAAAATAGAGCAATCACAACAAACCTTAAGACAAGTGGCGTGTCCTACCACCGGTAAGTAAAAAATTACTGCACTAATTATAATATTTATGGATTTTACCAATATTTCATTGTGAAATATTTTTGAGATAACATGAAAAAATTGCCTAGCAACGGACCCATGTCAAATAATGCACTAGTGATGCGTAGCGCTGATATATGAATATCGATAACTGTTAGTTTTCCTAAATACGAAATTATATTAAGAACCTATATTACTAGAATTAATACATTTTATTTCAGTTTCTCAAAAGATCCAGAAATTAAAAATAAATGGATAGATGCAACAGGCAGGGAAAATAATTGGTTTCCCTCAAACCAAACTGTAATTTGTTCTGTACATTTTAAAGAGGATTGTTTTATGTCGTCCGCGATAAGACACATGCTTTTTAAGTGGGCTGTACCTACACTCAAATTAAGATACGTATATGAAACCGTAAGTTAACTATTATTAGTACAGCCACGTACAAAAGTATTATGCATGTTTACTTGATAATAAAAATAAGAGATAGGAATTCCAAGATCTTTTATGGTACAACACGTGTCATACTCACTTAAATGTCTCACCGATGGTGGCGCTTGTGTTGGATCATTCGGTTCCCTACGAAATGGTTGAGCTGGATGGTGCTGATACACGCGTCATGTTCGTGAACGGCGGGCCGGCGCCGCGGAAGGTTGAGACTGGTCATATCTTAACTGCCAAGGCTTATTTTTAATCTTACACGAGTATTTTGGTTAGATTAAAATTGCTTGTTAATTAATTGGTAATTAATTATTAGGAACCTGGTTATTTTAATAAAAGTTTTTTTTTAATGTTCAATGGGATAATTGAATTTTTGTTTTAACGATAGTTAAATAGTTTTAATTTTACGTAAGAGAGAAACTAAAGAAACGACTTATTTACTTAAATGTCATTTGCAAACAAATATAATTTATATTATTACGTGATTTGGTTTTATTGGTTTTAATACACCACATTGAAAACCAGAAAATAAACAATACTAAATATACCTAAAACCCAAAAACACTTCTCTTTTTTGTAGTTGATTTCTATCGATATTTTTATCGATCAAATATTTCTATTAACCCATCTTCCCTAGCTGATGCTAGAATTGCATGTGTGCATTCAGTGACTCTATCTATACTTTCTAGTGCCCGCCCCTTTTGAGCATGTGTGCAATAAGATATCACAAAAGTGTTATGCTTGTTTTCTTGTGTGCGTGCGAAAAAAGCCGCCCTTTTTGATAATGTGAGCCGTTTCTATTTCTTTTGTTTTTGTGGGAGTTTCCGAGGCGGGGAAAATGTGGCGACACTTGAACTTGAACAAATATGCAGTGAAGGCATATCTCCGGATATCTATGTAATCAACCGTTAATATTTATTATAATTATAACAGGAAGAATAATCGTCAATTAAAAAGTGCATATTTTATCCTTGTACAAACTCATGGTGTGTTGTAAAAGGAAACATTATAAAAGGATGTGAGCTCGATTGTCTGTTATCTGTGCTGTGAGTCACGGGCTGCCGCGACGCGCCCAGCCCGCCCGGCCCGCCCGCGCGCCCTGTTCTATAAAGACGAGCACAGGCCGACTTTATGTTGATGACAGGTAAAACAATGGAGTATGGAGAGATGCTAATGTAAGTTCCTGGTTATGGCATGTTAACAACCCGGCATTGTTTCACTTTGCTTTTAGAAAACCTATCTACAATGTCGGTTATCCAAAACAAGACTATCAAGGATTCCAGCAACTTGTCAGCTATGTTGTGCACATAGCTCAGAGGGACCGGTGCGAAGGTGAAGAGCATACACACAGCTGGTCACATAGCCAGAACCAACCGGTCAAATCAAGTGAAAGCTTGTTAGGATCAATTTTCAACACCGCATATCTCCACTTCAGGGTTTTATTTTAGGCCCAGCGCAGACGACAGACTATCTGTGACGCACTTTTTAGTCTGTGAAAATAGAACCTAAGCAATTAAATGCAGTAACGCATACGAGGCGCAAAAAGTCCGGCAGAGATTTTGTGCGCCACAGACTCGATCGCACAAAAAGTGTGTCGTCTGCGCTGCACCTAAGTGTCTACTTCTATGTACTTTCTCAGGCATTTTTAATTTGTATGGATATGAATTCAATCATTCAAGTTTTTTAGCACACAAGATGTTAGTAGAAAGCTGTCGACTGCGGCCTGTCACAGGGTATGAATAGGACTCAAAGCATTTATTTCAATTAAACCTTGTACAGTCAAGAGCACTAATATGACAACACTGGGCAAATTTCAATTGCGATTTTTTCACGAAATAGCGAATGCAACGTTGAAATACGACACTTTACATAAACCTATTGGTTCGAAAATACTGTGTTTCTAATAATATAAAATTTCATTCAAAAATAAAGGTGAAAATCGCTTTTGAATAAAGCCAAGTGTATACATACTTTTGCTCGTGACTGTACAGGCACTTTTGAATTGTCAAAACTCAGTCAAGTTCTGTAGCTCAGTACTCTAGTTGGCAGAGCATATTCAGCCTTAACTGCCTTGTACAGATTCTTGCAATCTTATATTTGTAATAAATACACTAATTATAACTTGCCATAACATCTGTATCGTCACAGAACTTGTTGGTTGGAACTATCCAACTTGTTAGTACAAGTTACGTAGTTTGAGTCCACTGTAAGTATTAAGTACTTAGTTACAGCATCTAATAGTACACAAAGCAGGTGCTCACTGTTGACGGCGACCCACTCGTTGAGGTCCTCGCCCTCAGGCAGCATGACGGCGAGGCGAAGGTTGCCGGAGCCCAGAGTGGCCGCCGCGTGCCGCATCAGGTCGTACTGGTGCGTGCCCTCGGGGATATTCTTCTTCGGCTTGAATGTCTTGTTGGAACGACTCCCACTGTAACACGACGTATTGATATGTTACACAATCATACTTCTCGATGACCTGCCACAGAGCTAAGTTAAACCGTCCAGCCAGGAGGGTGCTCCACCCCGTACTGGCGGCACACTACACAGAGTACACTATGACCACACAGCATAGTCTGGGCCACTGCTAACTACGAGGCTTTGTTGAAGCGGCGCAACTCTTTACCTAACATTTAAATAATATACTACAAAACTTCACCAGACGTAAACAAGACGTCAACGCAGCAGAACGGAAGACGTTTAGTTAAAAATAGACACACACGACTGCTTTAGCTCGACCAACTAGTACTTACAATAAAAAGCTCATTTTGAAAGTGTTCTTTTCCCTTTCGATTATAAGAAGTGTTGTTTCCACTAGAATAGCACCGAGTCATTAAAATTAGGTTATATCAATACAATAAAATCTTTTGATGCAGTTGTCAAAAGTTTATTGCATTTTTTTTATTTGACAGCTGCAGATGGTATTGCCACTAAAGAAATAAAACCAATTACCGCACTCAGAGGCCGCATTCCGAATTAGCTATAATCACTCACAGCACTCCATATCATCATTCATCTCCATGGAGTTTTATCTTGAAAGTCCATTGTTCAACTCACATGCGTTCCAATTTAGGTAATATTACGATTATTACAGCTGAGAGTTGTCAACAATTCGGAGCGCTCGTGAACGCGCTCACAGTGCTTACTCAATGTCAAAACGATATTACAGTATTTCTTTGTATAAATTTTATTTCTTCTTTTGTTACGTGGTGGCTCCAGAAGCACAATTTCGAAAATGTCACGTATTCACGCCCACACAGCACACAATGTCTAAAGAATATCTAGTAAATATCTTTTAAATATTCATACAAACATCTAGGAGACCTCTGCTGATATTTACAAGTACTATAGTAGATATCTAGAAGATGACTCTATGCCCGCCTCCTAAATGTCTTCTAGACATTTTAAATGCACATCTACTAGACATGTCTTCTAGATGTCTACTAGTAAACTTTAGAAGATATCTTCTAGATTATCTACACGAGAAAACTTTTTCTTTTTGGCCCCAACCCAAGAGTACTTGGAGCCAGTGCAATCAGAAAACATCATCCGCAAAAGAGTAAATGTTGCTGCCTCTAGATTGCTTCCACCGTATTTCTTCAAATAACTGATCTGAAAACAACAAGTTCTTTACACATCACATCCTCTAATTTACATCATATAATATAAGTCAATGAAATAGCAAGCAAGCGCTAAAAATCGACTTTGTTCTCTCCAGAGGATTGGAGCACTTTTACACTTTCTTCTTCTTTTTTTTTGCACTTTTACATCAAATTACCGCATCGTGATTTTACCAATTAGGTATTTATGCAAAGAAAACACGTTTTTAAAAGAATTACAGAGCCGAACGGCGTGCCTTTTTTTTAGGTTATATTGTTTATAGAGGCCACAGAACACTATTACTCCGTTGCGTTCCTATACAAGTAATCATAACGCGTCGTCTCGCTGCGTTGCAAAATTCGAAAACAAAGCTTTCAAACATTACAAAAAACACTAAAATGTTTTTTGTAATAAAATGTTTCATAAAATAAATAATAAGTACCAATCAATAAACTCGATTTATTGTAAGTACAAAGTGTTTTTGCCGTAAGCGATGATTATTACGATCTGCTGAGTTGAATTGTAAAATGTAACGTCCACGTCTATAATCATTTCGTTAAATTGTATGTCTATTTTAAATAATAAAAATAGAAAAACTGGGTCCAACTCATTATTTTGTAAGTATAAATTTGCATTGCAAGGTTCAGTACAGCGAAAAAAATTGCTGATTTTCTTTGTTTCTTCTGAACTTTCAGAGTCATTTTTAAGTCCAACAGTAGATATCTACTAGACGTTATGCAATATCTTCTCTAAGAGATGATCAGCTGTAGATGTCTTCTAGATATTATGTAATATCTTAACTAAGAGGTGATTTCAAGACCAGTTGTAGATATCTACTAAACGTTCCATTATGATCTTAGATATCTTAGATTTCAGTAGACTAATATTGGATATCTACTAGATATTATGTGCTGTGTGGGCGGTGCACGGGTACGCACTCACGGTGATATTAAAAAGCAAGGTCGGCGTTATCGCAAGATGGCGCAAGTCATGACATTATCTAAGACGATTCACGCGACATCGTTGTCACGCTCACGCTAATTCGGTACGGTTTAAGCACGCTCAAATCGTTTACATCCTAACTCGGAACGCACCCAGAGAAGTCACTTTAGAATCAATCAACCCATGAACGCAGAACGCTGCCAGTTTTGTAAATGGTCAAAGTGTCCGTCCAGACTGGGGCGAGGGGCGGGCGCGGGCGCGGGGCGGGCGTGGGCGCGGGGCGGGCGCGGTTGCGTGAACGCGCGCAGGCTGCCTCTCCGCATGGGAGCGCGGCCGGCGCGGCTGCGTTCTGCGTGTTGTCGTGTCCAGTGTTTATCAAAATATAATAAGGATGAAGAAGACTTATTTTTATTAGAAAAAGCTCGAACTTTGAACTTGAAATGTTTGAAAACACCCGGTCCCCGTGCGGGCCGCCGCGCCCGTCCCGCTCCCGCTCCCCAGTCTGGCCAAACACTAAATATTCCTCGATGAGCTACTTTAGAGGCTACCCATAAGTTATTGCTACAGTGCTCTAATCGCATTCACAATGGAGGTAGAACTGGTATAGAAACTACTACGGTTCTGCTTCCTTGCCTTGCTCAGCGGGTGTGGCGTGGGCGTATAAAATGAGACAGCGCTAGCGCTAATGTAGTCAACGCAGTTTTATGCGTTATTCAAAGTGCTAAAACCGAAAAAAACCGCCACTACGGTTATCTAAAGTCATTAACAATACCACCCACATCTCAATAAAATTAACGTATTCAATATTGACCACATCATCGCGCCCATCGTACGCATGAAAAAATATTTAAATACATTTTTTAATTTTGGGATAGTAACATTAAAACTGCTGTGTAAGATAATATCTGTCAGATTTTTTCAGCAATCAACTTACGAAGGCTGCACTGTCTGCTGTATCGATTGCTTGTGTTTCTGCCTCCTAGGCAAATACTTGTGATTTTTTTAATATTGCAAAAGTCATCAAAATGCAAGGTTTATCACTTGAAAGCTTGAAAAAGCACAAAGCTGTAAGTAGCCCTTCTTATTTGTTGATCAACGCTCACTACGTCTCAGGTCACAGGTGTACACTTCTTACATAATTAACCTATATTAATGTATATTTTTGTTCTAAATGTTTGTTAAAGCTTTCATTTATTTGTAAATGAATAGAAGTATGGCGCGATTCGTTACCTATTGTTATTCAAGTAAGTTGGTTGTGAAAAGTAAGTATATCGGCTCGTCATAGGGCTGCCATTTGTATAGTACAGTCCAAGTTACAGGACTAAAAAACAGTCTGAATAATTACTTTATCCTCGTTTATATTTTATTCGCAACCACACGAAAAAAGTCAGCGAATTTGAAATAATATATAAATAATAATATATAATATTTCTATTAGGTAAGTATTAGTATTGATTGAAAACTGTTGTGCATTGGTTGTCCTATTTGTTTATCTTTAATCATTACGAATGAATTATGAATTATGAGCCGGAGGTTGCAGAGAAACTCAGTTTGCTTAATATTATTTTAATTATAAAAGAATTACATTATGAATTAAATCTAAAGTAGTGATAATTGGTTGATGTACCAAGAATAATATTCTTTTTAACGTGATTAATTACGAAGATGCGGAAATCTATTGCGAAATTGAGGTGGCATGGTTTAGTGAAGCATTTGCTGAGTCGGCGCCTTGTGTCGGCCAGGGTTGCGTCGCACTGAAAGGGGGTCAGCTGCAGTCAGCGTTCCTTCTATTGCACTGATGCGTAGTAGGCGATCTCCCTGTTACACCGATACGTAACAAATGTGAATCGATAGTGGTAAAACAAATGTTGACATTTGAATCATTCATTCATCTAAGTATTTCCAAACAATTGAAATTAGGTTACGGGTTCGATTCCCGTACGGAACAAATATTTTTATGACCTGCAAGTAGTTGTTCCGGGTCTGACTGTTTGTGTTATGTGTAGTTCGTGAACGATGAACGAATAGGAACCGTATCTTCGCACTGTACTAAAAGAAACGTTTCCGAACGCTGGCTTGTAACCGGTCTAATAGGTCAATTAGCTCTTTTCGAACTCGTACATCGCCCAAACGAGAAAATGAAATACAGTCTCTGATTGTTTGACAGAAACGTTATGCGTTTTCATTCGATGTCTGAATGAATAAGAACGAGAAAGAATAGCCGACGAATGACGAATGAAGAAAATTCGACGGCAAGGTTGGCGCAGTGGTTAAGCGATTGACTGCTGCCCTGCGTGTCGCGGGTTCGATTCCCGCACGGAACAAATATTTGTATGACCTACAAGTAGTTGTTCCGGGTTTGGCTGTTTGTGTATGTGAGTTTAAATGTTTGTAAACGCACCCACGATACAGGAGAATTCCTAGTGTGGGGCAACGTTTAAAAAAAAAAAAAAAAAGACGATGCTATCCGAACCCGACCGACCGAATTCGCAAGAATGAGATGAGATGCGCGTTATTTCAATGCCTTAGTGTCTATTTTAGCTTATCGCCCAAACACATGAGACAAGCTGTTTGAATGGTACAAAATAATTCAGTTAAAATTCTCTTAATATATCAGCTGTGTACTCTGTGGTAATAATAAATAGAGATAAATAATTATGGATGGTTTATGTGTAATAATGTCTGGAGTGCGTATTTGCTCTGTGAGTGATCCGTATCAGCACTAGTGCGCTATTCTCTATGGAAATGCTTACCGAGAGCGAAGGCCGAATAGAGCTATTAGAACTAATAGAATGAACTAGTTCACTGTCCGAAATGAACTAGTATGGAGCGATCTTTAAAATGACCGAGCAGGCACAAGACTAGTTATGTGAGTTTAAATGTTTGTAAACGCACCCATAATACAGGAGAAATTCCTAGTGTGGGGCAATGTTTAAAAAAAAAAACATGATTCAGAGCAGCTTGGAATTCTAATTCCTCTGACCAAATTATTACAAAACTTAATTCTGATTCTGACTACAAACTGGCCGCCTGTGCCAGTTCAACACTTTTTAATGTCTTGTATTAATTGTTATTATCCTGGCAGTAAGTGCCTATGGGAATTTCTGACATTCATGTGGGCAAAACCGCAAGCAAAAGCTAGTATACAAGTCAAAGATAAAAAATTCAAATTCTAACCTTAACTGGTCTTTTCATAATGCAAGCGGGTGTATTTGTCAAAGAGCACTCTACATTTTTTACAACATGCGACTTACATTCAAAATATACCCGTCGAGACCCAACACGGCTAAGAATTCCTTCACATCAAAGCGCACTATGTCATAAGAATAGCTTTATCACAGCAATTAAAATTTTCAACAATATTCCAAAAGAAATAAGGGAACTCCCTCTAAAACGCTTTAAATCAAAACTACACAAATGGCTTACTGGTAATTGTTTTTATAGTGTAAAAGAATTTTTTGATAAAAAAGTAGCAGATAAATATAAGATACTAGCTTCTGCCCGCGACTTCGTCCGCGTGAAATTTCTTGTACCCCCACCCCGTCGCGTCGCAACACTTCGTATTCGCTTACCGTTCACTCTGAGTTTTTTTTCTTTTTGCTCGGCTCATGGGTCATAGCGTGATGTTAAATAGCCTATAGCCTTCCTCAAGAATTGGGCTATCAAATGCAAAAAGAATTCAAATCTGACCGGTAGTTAAAGAGATTATCGCGTTCAAACAAACAAACTCTTCAGCTTTATTATTAGTATAGATAAAAAAATCTATGGCCCATAACTCCTTAATAGGTACCAACTCTTAACATCTTACACACGTGATAACTTTTAAACGAAATATCCGATTGAGATGAAACAAAAAGTATTTTACTTCTTCATAAATACTCTTGATAACATAATGCTTAATTTCGATAAAGATTAATATTACGATTCATATTTAACGTAGTTTTTTTTTCTTCAGACGATTTAATAATTATTTTGAACACAAAATCGGTTATTGTGATTAAACCATGATAGCTAGATATATGTTCTCGCGGACTTTTTTGTAGGTCTTAATGGGCTCTACAAACCCGTAGTACATTATTTTGTTCTATTGTCAATAGTTTTTGCAGCGCACGCAAAAATAGGTTTTCGATTTTACACCTTGTGTTACAAAATAGCAATTTTATTACGGATCCCTAATTTTGAAGAACCCAACACTAAAATAATCATTCAAATCGGACCAGTAGTTCCAGAGATTAGCGCGTTCAAACAAACAAACAAACTCTGCAGCTTTATAATATTAGTATAGATGATGCTGAGATTTAATTAGGTATATTACTTTATTTAAACTATTATTATTAAGTGTTCAAATAGATACGAAACCCATTAGGATTTCGTATCAATGTCATTAGAAATGTTTTAATTTTAACAAATTATTGTGTTAAATTTGTTACATTTAACATTCTTAAATATTTGTATGCCAGTCCATGGCGAAACATGTAAGATCATAACTTTATTTGTAAGACCTTAATGTACCATGTTTTAAAGCAAATAAATATATTCTATTCTATTCTAAAGAAAACTTTCCATACTCCACCAACTATCAATTACTTTCAGTTGAAAGTAATTGATAGTTGGTGGAGTATGGAAAGTTTACTAAACATTTCTATTCTTAGATATGTCTAATGTTGGAATTATATTTAACATGCATTGTTAAGTATTGGTATAGTAGCAAAGTGTACTGTCTATAATGTTACGCACAATATACTGATAACCAGGAAATGTGTCCACAACACTGTATGTTGTTGGAGAATATGCCACAAGTATAATACTTAACAAATAAAGAAAGAATATGATAATGTGTATGTGCAGTTGATCCCGCTGTACGTGTGTGTGGGTATTGGCTGCGCGGGCGCAGTGTTTTACCTGGGCAGACTGGCCACCCGCAACCCCGATGTCTCCTGGAACAAGAAGTCCAACCCCGAGCCCTGGGAGGAGTACAGGGTCAAGCAGTACAAGGTATATAAAATGCTGGTTCAACACCATTCCCTTGAAAAAGTTCAGTGTGCAGATATTGTTTCTATATTACTGCAGTCACATAGTGCAAATAAGCTCTATTAGTGTAGATTTCCTAATAACATAATGGTGCCACTGCAGCATTCCTGATATAATTAAGTAAACTTTAGTTGGCTAACCTAAAAATATATTATTGGTATATAAACTGTCACTGCTAAGAAATAAGTCTAGTGACAAATCGGCTATCAAGGAAAATATTCTGTTTGACGGGATAGCTCATAACCAACCAAAGCAACTGAGCAATGTGTTCACAACCACCATGACATCACGCCTGTAATCCCTGAAGGGTTAGGCAGGGAACCTGTAGGTACCTATTACATAGAACCCCTACATTTTGCCATTTATGTTTAAGTCCCATTACAAAGGGGCGAGCCTATTGCCATCACCTGTTTTTTTTTACGTGAATACCTCTAAAATTGCTGCCACAGCGGGAGGCAAGTCAAAAAAACCATAGTTTGGTGTTGCACCTTCATATCTATCATCTCCATCCTACATTCAATTACACCATTGAATAGCTCAAAGATCAAAGAATTCATTACGCCAAGTGAGGACTGTGGCGCACCGCGCGCGGTCAGTGTTGCCAGATGACCGTCTCGCGTTCTCCCCAAACCTTCCCCGAAATCCCCCCAAAATTCGGGTTCTGAAAAAAAAAAAAACCCCATAAATGACAAAATATTTTTTTTAATCTAAGTATTGTTTATTCATAATATTTTTTTTTAATTAAAATTATTTTTCTTTCCTTAGGATTAATGAAAGGTACAATTTTATACTATTTCAGCAATAGTTTCCATTACTGAATCAGCCTCTTCACCCGCGTCGTTTGCAGTTCCGTATATTTTTTCTGAATTAAATCTGTTTAGCATCTTTGAACTAGGTTTAAAATTTAAAATGAACAAATCCTTCTAGCAATGTATATCTTATTCTCAAGATTGATTCGGCAGTGTGAATGGTCAATCTGTTTCGAAGTTTGTCTTTAATAATAGCTACTTGAGAGAAGGCTCTTTCCACAAATGCGTTAGAAAAAGGCAACGACAAAATTCCTAATGCCACTTTGCTAACATGTCCGTAGGTTCTATCTCCGACTGCATTTTTTTGTGTACTTTCACAGATTAGTTAGTGGTTTGATCGCGTTGATTCGATTGATGCATTCTGATAATATATTTTTTAATTAATCAACACTGCTAGCCGCGGCTTTACCCAGACTAGTTATGGTAATAAAAATCCTCCAAATCCCCCCACACCTAGTTTTCTCCCTCCAAAAATCCCCCCAAAAATATTGTCCCCTCATAACTATAAAAAACCCCCAAATTTGGGGGGATTCCCCCCAATCTGGCATCACTGCGCGCGGTGTAGGGGGAAGCGCCGCCATTTTGCTGCGTATCGAGATTTGTACAAAGTAGGTATAACTTTAACTCTGAAAAGCTACGACGTCCGTTTAAGTTTCAATCGTCAACTCTCGTCAAAATCTATCGATTGTATACAAAACATTAGTGTAATAAAATAGTGACAGTGTATATGTCGCAGGTTTTTCATAAAATTAGGTTTTTGATCAAAAACCTAGGTTTTTGATAAAAAACCGGAAGATGACACATTTTAAACTCAATTTCATCATAAACCTGTAACAATCCAAATTTTTTATCAAAAACCTGAACTAGTTTGGGTTTATGATCAATCTGATATACATTTCCGTTGACAAAGTAGGCTTTGCTACTTGTGCTACTGTTACTGAGGCTGAGGTGATCAGTGATCAATCAGGAAGTAGAATAATTGAAACAGAAGAAATGCTTATTGATGAAACACGAATATTTTGCTTTGTCTGTGGAAAGGAATCCACTGGAGCACATCGTTGTGGCGTTTGTAACAACCCAGTTCATCAAATTCGCGGGAAGATATTATCAGAAGAAAATGAAGGGTATGGATCAAAGATTCTGTGTGATTTATGTCAAAAAGAACAAAAATACTTATCGAAAGGTAACATGCCTTTGAAATTTAGAATTTTTCCGTTGAAACGGAAATGTATAATATCAGATTGATCATAAACCCAAACTAGTTCAGGTTTTTGATCAAAAATCTGGATTGTTACAGGTTTATGATGAAATTGAGTTTAAAATGTGTCATCTTCCGGTTTTTCATCAAAAACCTAATTTTATGAAAAACCTGAAAAAATAAAAAAAAATTATGAAAAAAAAAATATATATATATATAATGTTGAGTTGTTGACCTTTAAGCGTCTGTGGCGTTATTCCTGATCAAAGGACGCACCTGTTTCGAGTGCATGTAGCTCACACCTTCAGCAGCCGCGTGACGAGTGTACCCCGCCGCTCTGCGCCCGCGCACCTGTTGCACCCGCGCGCGCCGGCGCGGGGGGTTTGGAATCGCGATCGCTCGGTCATCCGCGCCAGTCCGTAGCCTACCCCGACGGCGAATGCACGCGCAAATATTTCTAATTTATAATTACGTTTCGCAATCTAGTGTACCTAAATTTCAGTTTCCTCATCTAGTTCTTGATTCTGTACCTTCCTAGTGTCTTGTTCTATTCATACTGTAAACTGTAACTTTCCTATTAAACTTCTATCTTCAACTCTTGAAAACGCCTGTCATTTTCTCCGCACACCCTCTGTAATAAAACACCATATGACCGAGTAAAGCAGTGCCGGGAACGTAAAAGATTGAATGCGGCCGAGCGGATCAACCCCGTTACGTAAACGTATTCACGTACAACACACGGCTGTGTCCATGACACAGCCACACCCCATTTTAGGGTTCCGTTGCCAAATGGCATAAAACGGAACCCTTATGGATTCGTCATGTCTGTCTGTCTGTCCGCCCGTCCGTATGTCACAGCCACTTTTTTCCGAAACTATAAGAGCTACACTGTTGAAACTTGGTAAGTAGATTTATTCTGTGAACCGCATTAAGATTTTCACAAAAAAAATAGAAAAAAACAAATTATGGGGGTTCCCCATACTTAGAACTGAAACTCAAATTTTTTTTCATCCAACCCATACGTGTGGGGTATCTATGGATAGGTCTTCAAAAATGATATTGAGGTTTCTAATATCATTTTTTTCTAAACTGAATAGTTTGCGCGAGAGACACTTCCAAAGTGGTAAAATGTGTGTCCCCCGTAACTTCTAAAATAAGAGAATGATAAAACTAAAAAAAATATATGATGTACATTATCATGTAAACTTCCACCGAAAATTGGGTTGAACGAGATCTAGTAAGTAGCTCGCCGGTGAAAATTTAAAAACATGATGGTACGAAACCCTCGGTGCGCGAGTCCGACTCGCTCTTGCCCGGTTTTTTTAACTACCATTTAAATACCTATCGCAAATATGTGTATGTTGCACTATAATAAGATGAGAATGAGATGTAGTGGTGTTTGTGTTGTTTCAGTTCTACTCGCCCACCAGAGACTACTCGAAGGAGGAGTCCCCCGCGCCCAAGTACTAGACTAGTGCTAACATAATCAAGTGTAATCGCAAACTATAGATTGTATAATTTAATAAATAGCAACATTATGTGATATCAATGTTTGTTTAATTTAGCTCTTTTAGTTTATCTGTAGCACAGCATCTGCCTGCTCTAACCGTACACTTCTGTAGCGTTGATACATTATGTATAGCCTGTTAATTCATCAAGGTCCCGTTAACATGTGCATCTGGATTTGGATTGAGGGCCTATTTTTTGAACCCTTACGGAACGAAATAAGACTTAAAGGGAAATTTGTTAAAAATAGTAAAAACTTAAAGCAATGGGCCATGAATTTCTTAAACGTGAATTAAAACTGTTATGATTAAATAACTTGGGCCCTCAATCCAGACGCGTGCATAAAGTGGCATAGCCTAAATCTCAATAAGTACTATCTCTGGGTTAGGGCCCAATATTTTCGGATTTATTGACTAGGCTCAACCTCATAGATTAACGCAAATTAGAATAAGATTTTTAACTATTTCTTAACTAAATTGTAACATATCGTTCGTTCTTCTAAATGTGATACTTTAAGAGAAAATTGATTTTCAACTTTTTCTAGGAGAAAATTTTGTAGGGTAGATACAATTTGTTACTTTTATGGACTGATCAGTATGTACCCTCATACTTAAAAGCTATTTTTAAGCGAATAAATAGGTAAATATTTGTTGCTTGAACTGTCGGAAGCGATTGTGTTTTGTGTAGTGCAATAATTAAATAGTGCAGTAAATATTAATAATATCAGTTTTTCCGTTTTGTGATATCGAAGTAAGTACCTAGATCACTTTAATATTGCCTATTTCATTTGTGTATTTTTATCGTTATCGAGAATGGCTGATTACTGGGTTTAAACTTAAGCGTATATTCATCATCTTCCTGCCCTTATCACATGTTACTTGGGGTCGGCGCAACACGTTTTCTTCTTCCATTCTCCCCTGTCAACCGTCACGCTATCATTCACTCCCTTCTCTTTCATATCATTCCTCACACAATCCATCCATCTTTTCTTCGACCTTCCTCTCCCTCTCCATCCATCAACATGTATATTCTTCACTCTTTTAGTCACATGCGTTTCGTCCCTTCTCATCACATGCCCATACCAAGACAAACGATTTCCTTTCAACTTTTCTGTCACTGGCGCCACTTTCAAACTTCCTTTTATATACTCATTTCTTACTTTATCCATTCTCGTCACTCCACACATCCATCTCAACATTCTCATTTCCGCTGCATGCAATCTTTTTTCATCCGTCTTCTTCACGGCCCAGCATTACTTACAAACTTAAGCGTATATTATTATATTTTTAAATTTAAATAATTAATGACGTTAAAAAAAAATCGAAGAAACCAAATGTTGGTGTAATATATATAATTTTATCAACGGGATAAACAACAAATAGCCGTTACAGTTATTTAATGTATATTCGATTGGTGTAGGGTCAGATGTCCAACAATGAAACAGTGGTACAACTGGTACACAATAAAACACTGTAATATTTCTAAAGGCTGCGTTGCCAGATCGTGAGTCATTATTGAATTTGTGGTTTCATTGTGTACACCATGACTGTGGACACAATGATACATTTACAATTTTTTCGTTTATATTTTTTTGCTGATTGATTACACATTAATTTAAAAAAAACATAAATGACATCCGATACCTACCCAATAAAATTGCCTGTATACCTTAAAAAAATTAGACTTCTATCAGTAAAAACAAAAGGTGTACGAGACATTGAATTTTTAGTGTTTCATTGTTGAACACGCTATTAAATAATGTTTCATTGTTGAATTGGTGGTGTTTCATTGTGTGCACCACTGTGGACACAGTGAAACATTTCCAATTTTTTGTTTTCATTTTTTTGCTGATTGATTACACATCAATTAAAAAAACCATAGATTACATCCTATACCCAATATACAATTGCCTATACACCTGTAAAAAATTAGACTTCTATCTATAAAAACAAAAGGTGTATGAGACTGAATTTTGTGTTTCATTGTTGAACACATCGCACGCTTAATAATAAACCGGAATATGTCAAAAATTAAGGATTCCCACTTTTGTTAATAAAACGAACTAACTGTGATTGAAGAATCTATAGGTAAAATCCCGCCATGCGAAACATACCAAAATGGCCGATTTTTAGATCATCCCTCTCTTTTCTATAAAAGCGCACGACAATGCATTTCATGCGATAGAGAATCATTCAGTGATGCGGCGACCGTGATGTGAGATAGGTGTCGTTGTTTTGTGACTACGGAGCAGTAAGGTGAAATAATACGGTTTATTTTCAAACGCAGGTGAGACTATTCTACTTCATTTTTTTTCTAAACTAGTATGTTTTCGTTTTACTTCACTTTAGTTGAAAATGGTGTATAATACAGCATGTACTATTTAGACTTGTTGCATTTTATTATTAAATAGGAATTGTATAGATAAGAAAGATTGCGTATTAATGCGTTTTAGTATAAAATTATTACTTTTATTCGAGAAGCAATTCATTTTATATCACTTTATTACCAGAGCTATCGGTAGATTTGAATAAAACTTGTGTTTATTTCGGTTTACGTTTTAAATGATCCTAAAGTCTAAAAGTACTCTAGTAATTGCTGCAGTTTATTACAAAATGTCCTTTATTTTTTTTTTTAATACCCTTTAATAAAAAGTATTTAATTTCTAGTTCCGTAGGTTTAATCCTGAAGATGACGAACGACTACATCGTCGTCGTTTGCAAAATATAGGAAGCAGCGGTGCCTAAAAGTTCTTATGAGTAATAATGCTGGATGTACTGATACGGATCCTATGATGAATAATAAAGCTGGTTGTACTGATACGGATAATAATTGTAAGCCAGTCGAAATAAAAGTAAGTAAATAAATTCGTGTTTACGTAGTTACAAGTGCAGTACCTCGACTGTAAATTTGCAAGTGAGTAAATGCGTTAAGATAATCTTATCGCGTTTGCGTTAAGATTTTTATTCTCACCCTTATAATTATTCTTAGCATTATGATCCATAAGTCAATTTTTTATTTTTTTTACGTTTACTCTCTTGCAAACTTACACTCCGGGTACAGTATCCATAATACATTCTCACGCAATACGAGTATTCTCTGAATTAATTGAGGGTTTTACCTTTTTACTTAATGTTGTGTATTATTTATTTTAGAGTTTGTTCAATGAAACAGACGATTAACTCCAGCACAGCATACAGGAAGACAAGGTCTCCAGCTCGCCATGCAGGAAATCAAGGTCACCACGTAGTACAACAAGATCACCACCATTCAGAAAGTCCAGGTCGCCAGCGCCACCATGCAGGAAGTCCAGGTCGTCGTCAAGCAGTTCTTCAAGTTCTTCTTCAGACTCGTCTTCCTCGGACTCATCTTCCCCAAGCTCTGATGATAACTCACGTATACCCGAAAAACCGTATACTGTGTAATGATGACAGTAATGAAATCATTGAAGATACTCCTCCACGCCTTATTAAAAAAAATACCAACGTAATTAACAACGTGTTATTGTTGCAATAAACTGTTTTAATAATATAAGTAAGTAAGTACAATCATTTATTATAATTCACTTGTTTACCTATAATTTCAGAATGAAGAAAAATTATAACACACGCCTGCAAATAGTGCAAATGCCATTACCAAGAACTTGCTAGTTTCATATTCTGATTGTTCTTCTCAAGATTCTGACGAGTGCGACCAACAGCTAGCTAACCAGAAACCTGTAGATGTCCCTAATAAAGAGGCAAATGACATTGACAGAATTGTGAATCCGGAACCACAACACCTGGAAATTACAGTAAATGTGTATTCAATAACATTATAATTAATAATATAATAAGAGGAGGAGGGACTAATACAATTAATATATATATATAACATTTTCTTATTTTTAAATATACATACATACATACATAATTATATCAATGAATAAGTACTATACATATTGTTAAATAAAATAAATACATGTATATTAAAATAATCAAGTAAATATATATAAATTAATGTAAATTCAGCATTAAAACAATATTATTTATATTATGTTTTATATTTTTTAGGACCCAACTAGCTCAGGACAAAATCTAAATACCATACCAAATTATGCGATTTCTCCGTTATATTCTAATGAGAGCGATGTAGATCTGAGTGACGCTGATCCTAGTTATGTGCACACGACTGACAACAGAAACAAAAATAAACCAAGAAACTTCTTTATTTCGCCATCTGGATCGAATGATATTCATTCATTTCGGATCGAATGATATTCACCACACAGCAAAAAACAGCAATAACTTTATAGAAGATGACTTGCGTGGAAAGCATGGTAATCATAAAAAAATAAATCCCGAATTAATAAAAGATATTAAAGAGCACATAAACTCTATCCCGCGAGGTAGTAGCTCTTACGTAATGTGATTCCATCACATTACGTAAGACACTACCTCAGAGTACTACCTCAAAAGAATACATAGATGGGGGAAAGACAAACAAAGACCTTTATGATGATTTTAAAGAAATACAAACACGAAACAAGAAAGAGACAGGGAGTTACATGACTTATTATAACATATTTACAAAGGAGTTCAATATATCTTTCTTTCGACCTAAAAAAGATATGTTTGTCTTACGAAAATTCAACTGCGGACCAAAAACGAGGACATAAAGAAAAATATGACCAACATCATGAGGAAAAGATACTGAGTAGAGATGAAAAAATCCGTTTCTATTTTACTTTAAGACATCTTACAAGGACGAAAACTACAGAGAAGTTAATGTGCGAAATAAACGAAGGAAGATGAAATCAGTCATAGAAATAACTATGAAGGCAGCTTATACGCAAAAACAGAAGATAAGCGCTAATAAAAAGAAGGACTTGAAAGGATTAATCGCAAAGCTCTTATTATGCCAGTTTTTACAACTCAATTGTTTAGCTTTTTTTATACGCATCTTTTTCGCAGTATTTTTTTTATATAATTATAATATTTTGAGTAGTCACAACTTACGAGACTGATTAAGACTAATAGGTAAAACCTACTTAGTTCTGTTGATTCTAATTATTCATTAGAATTAATGTTGGTAGATGTACCAAGAACAAGTTGGTATAATTATAAGAAGTTTTTATTCTAAAGAATAAAAACTTTATTTCTATTACAATGTTTATTGTTCTTTCGCATTTATGTAAAGCTAGAATAGAAGAGAAGAAGAGATCTACTCTTAAGCATTTTGTGATGACTATGAAACTTTAATTACTATTTTGTGATTGTTAAAAAATTACGTTAACTACTAAGTACAAGTTAATTATTATAAAGTTCCTATTACGAATGATTATTATAACTATTGTTGTTATTAGGTTAAGAAAGCAGTTACCTACCTACGATAAAACTTAAAACTGTTATTTTACATTAACAAAAATATAGAGGTGTTTTACGAAATATTTCTGTATTTTTATTTCCGTTTTACTTTTAAAGTGTAATAAGTATTATACATCTAAATAGATTATATTATTTATTAATACTAAACTGAATTATTAAATATTAGTTTGCAAACATTTTGCAAATTGATCATTAATTTTTATACTAAACTGACATAAGTCGAAACTTTAGAAAATAAACTTTATTTATTCATTTGATATAAATAATATAATTAAACTATTATGCCAGTTATATTCGCTATATATCTCTCTACAATTTAAGACCAAGAAAATAAAAATAACACCATAAACACGTGAAAACCATCAAAATGTTTTCAACAAGGTAGAGACTCAAAACTTTGACCGCGATTTCCCAAAAAAGTTAAGTTTTGTCTTATTCCGGTTTATTATTAAGCGTGCGACATGACCCCACGCTTTACAAAAGGCACTGATTTAAAGAGGCAGTTGTAAATAGCGGTTTTGGTAAGTTAAAAATTATAAATGGGACGTTTAATAACTAGTTCAGCAGTTAAAACTAAGCAGTAAAGTAAACAAAAATGAGTAATAAAAAATAATGAAATGGATCAGTGAATATATAATTGAGCAGGAAAATAATTAAATGGGCGGTAAAAATTTCATACAAACTTTCAAGCCCTTGTTTTCCGAAATGAATGAACCGATTTTAATGAAACTTCATACGCATAAGCAGGATACAAAGGTCTAAAAAGTTAGTAGAGAAAATTTTCGAAATGTCTTATTTAAATAAAGATAACTGGAAATCTCGGTTTCTATGAAAAGTTTAAAATCGGTCTAATTTGGCTGTAACACTATTTTTCGAAAATGTTCTCTACTAACTTTTTAGAGCTTTGTATCCTGTAAACTATCACATATAGAAGAACGGACGATATGTTACAATTTAGTTAAGAAATAGTTAAAAATCTTATTCTAATTTGCGTTAATCTATGAGGCTGAGCCTAGTCAATAAAGCCGAAAATATTGCGCTCTCAGTTCAGACGTTTTAGTTAAATTAAACATTCATTTACTTCTTAACAATTAACTTTTCTGTCATTATCTCTTTTTAACTAATTCATATAGGTATCTAAGTAAAATATGTTAAAGTCGTGTTTATGTATTTCTTCAGATAAATTAATGTTTTGCAGATTCCTCAGTTCAGACATTAATGAAGTGAGGGCCATAGATATACCGCCATAAATCTGTAATGTCATATTCTACAGATTTGGGAATTTCTTAATATATTTAAGAAATTCTTAACTAAATTCTTGAATAAAAATTATTAACCCAGACATAGTACTTATTGAGATTTAGGCTATGCCACTTTATGCACGCGTCTGGATTGAGGGCCTAAGTTATTTAATCATAACAGTTTTAATTCACGTTTAAGAAATTCATGGCCCATTGCTTTAAGTTTTTACTATTTTTAAATAATTTCCCTATAAGTCTTATTTCGTTCCGTAAGGGTTCAAAAAACAGGCCCTCAATCCAGATGCACATGGCGCCGCGGGCTTCCGCGCGACTCCTTCGAGTTTCTCATGCGATAATAAGTATTATAGTAATGAAAATAAAGTTAAAATTCATATGACACTGAAACTGCGCTCCGCTTTGCCGCGCTTCGACGCTCTTTTGGTGTTTGTTGAGCCTAAACGTGTCAGCTTAATTGCCAACAAGGAAATAAAAAGATGCACCACTAGGTAGTACTAGCTACAATGATGATAGAGGGCCCTGGGTCAGGGACGAGTATCCGGCTCGTGCGTAGGAGGTCACAGTTTTAACCTAACCTAACCTAAGCATTTTTTTTAAAATAATTAACCTCGTATTTATGCTAGTGTTATCCGCCCCATCAAATGAGAATAGTGGGGCATATTCCACTGCAAAATTTTAGGCAGTCCACTTTGCCACACCAGGGTGGCGGGCTTGGTGGGGCAAAGTGGAATTACCCTCGGATACGGTATGAGCGAGTGACAAAGGTAAAAAAAAACAAGAAACAATACATTTATTTAGAAAATTATTTTACTTTTTATTTCATGAAAATAATAACAAATACACTTTTTTACATAGTTACAAATGAGGTTGCTGTAATGTTTGCAGTGAGATTTATACTTAAAAAAAAACCGGTCAAGACCGAGTCGGAATCGCGCACCGAGGGTTCCGTACCATCATGATTTTAATCATTCATCAGAAAATTTTAACACTGCACTGCGATGTAGAATATTGCAGTTTTATGTCAGCGCCATCTTTTGACCGATAGTTGAACTAATGTAACTTTTGTTGATGATTTCTGAAAAAGTGTGCTATTTAGAGACTTCGTTTTATTTTTCCTGTAATCTTTACATAAACTTCTATCACATACAATTATTTCAGATTTTTCTCTTTGCAAACTTCGGAGATAAGGAATAACGGTATATTTTTTTAAATTTTTCATCAAAAGTCGAAAACTATGCGCGCTAAAAAAAAGGAAAAATGTTTGAGAATGTGCAAACTGCGCTCTTTCATATGATACCCCCACATGCCTTAATCGCCCTACTTCGAATTTTTCAGACCTCCTTCCAGTCGCTGTTGCAAAAAATATACATATATTATTATTTCTTTCTTTAGTTGGGCAAACGTCATCTAAAACCATTCCAAATTTCAAGTTGATAGCATTAGTAGTTCTTGAGATATCCAGCTGTGACAGACAGACAGACCGAGTCTCACCATATGGGTTCCGTTTTACCATTTTGGTACGGAACCCTAAAAGCACCAACGCGTGCGCCCGCCCGCCTGGCGGGCTGGCGTGACCGTCACAGGCGCACTCTGAGCTGTATCCACTTCACCTTCAATAATAATAAATATCAACAAATAGCGCCTTTGCAACGGCGGAGCATAATATTCTTATAGATATTATCTATTCTCCTGTACCTACTCCTGTTCAATAGAATTACTTCATCGCCAACATCCGTACTGTCTTTCTTATTATAAACTATTACGTCGACAGAGATTATTATCATAATAAAATAAATGTTTAATCATTTATTTCATTTAATTAAACATCACATTCTCTTTTTCTCAAATTCGTTCTAATGCATTTTTTTAGTAAAATCTTTTAAAAATAATTAATTATATCATAAAGCTATTCATATGATGGTCAGTGCGTAGTAAGCCCGACACACCCGACGTAAAAAATGCATCAACTCTCAACAGTAACCAGAGCACGAGTGCAGTTACGTACGGCCACCCGCAGCCCGAAGCATGACGTCACTCGTCCGCTGGTTGGGTTGGTAATATAAACCATTTTCTGCAAAACCATCTTTATTAAAGCATTAGAAATAGTGTAAAATATAGTCCTCGACATTGTAGACCAATTTTTTTTGTCAAGCTTAGACGCGTTACTTACAGCTTTACGCCACGTATCTTTCTGATTGACCGCAGACTTTTTAGTTGTTTCGCCTAAATCAGCTAGAGTTTAAAAGGGGGCCTAAAAAGGCCAAATTCAAATTAATTTATTTGTCCGAAGATGGTACATTACATGGTCTTATATTAATAAATGGTCTCATCACATTCTGACACGTTGGGCGCCACTTTGGAGAATCATAAAAGAGATTGGGATTGATTGGTATTTTAGCAAAGACAAAAAACTGAAAAATGTTTCACCAATGGGATTTGATACCCCTGGTCTTTGCACAAGGTATTTCTAATGCCCGAATAAAGATAATCCCAGTGATCAATTTTCACTAGGATTTATTTCGTAGATTTGCCTTTAATTTAACTTATTTTCCTGGGCATTATACTGTCACATTATTTATGATTGAAGTGCTAACTAAGTTTGAGCCGGGTGCAGAAGACAGTACTGTGCCCAGACGCCGCGCGCGTTACTGCGCTTCAACCCCTACCCGCGGGTTGTAGCCGTAGGGCGGCTGGCCGGGAGGGTACTGGTAGGGCTACTGCGCTACTGCGGGTAGGGGTTGTAGCCGGGCGGCGGCGCGCCGTAGGGCGGCTGGCCGGGCGGGTACTGGTAGGGCTACTGCGCTACTGCGGGTAGGGGTTGTAGCCGGGCGGCGGCGCGCCGTAGGGCGGCTGGCCGGGCGGGTACTGGTAGGGCTACTGCGCTACTGCGGGTAGGGGTTGTAGCCGGGCGGCGGCGCGCCGTAGGGCGGCTGGCCGGGCGGGTACTGGTAGGGCTGGTAGGCCTGCGCGGGCGGCATGCGCGGCGCGTGGTGCGGGTAGGGCAGCGTGGCGTAGGGGTTGTACAGCTGCGGCATGGGCGCCGCGTAGTACGGGTAGGGCGCGCCCACGCCGTACGGCACCGGCATCCCTGCGCACACGACACACACGTTACGCTCCAGTACTCGAGGCCTAGTGGAGACGGTATCCTCACGTGCGCACTCACCTTGCGGTTGCTGCGGGTAGGGCAGCGCGGCAGCGGGCGCGGAGGAGCCGGCGGCGGGGGGCGGGGGGCGCGGGGGGGGCTCGCGCCGGGCGGTCGGCTGCGGGAGGCGACACAAGTTAGTGGACTTAGTGGCGACAGATACGTGTTAGTGGACTTAGTGGCGACAGATACATGTTAGTATTTTCATATGGACTTAGTGTGCTAAAATCAAATACAAAAACTCACTGTGCCCTCTCTGCATACTACGCATATGCCTATGCGTGGCTACGCTACGGTATCATCATGTGGGGACACAGTGTAGATGCGAATGATTTATTTATTGCGCAAAAGAAATGTATGCGAATATTATTTCAAATAAAACCTAGAGATAGCTGCAAACCCCACTTTATAAAAGAAAAAATGTTAACTCTGCCCTCCATTTATATATTAGAAATAGCCACTTTTGTCATCATCATCATCATTTCAGCCGAAAGACGTCCACTGCTGGACATAGGCCTCCCCCAAGCACTTCCACTTCGACCGGTTCTGTGCTTCTCGCATCCAACGGGTTCCTGCGTCCTTCACAAGGCCGTCGGTCCACCTTGTGGGAGGCCTTCCAACGCTACGTCTTCCGGTACGTGGTCGCCACTCCAGAACCTTTCGGCCCCATCGGCCATCTGTTCTGCGAGCAATGTGCCCTGCCCACTGCCACTTAAGTTTGGCAATTCTTCGGGCTATGTCGGTTACCTTGGTTCTCCTGCGGATCTCCTCATTCCTGATTCGATCACGCAGGGAAACTCCAAGCATAGCCCTCTCCATTGCCCTTTGGGTGACTTTTAGCCTTCTTATAAGGCCCATTGTGAGCGACCACGTTTCAGTGCCATAAGTCATCACTGGTCAAAGACTTTCGTCTTGAGACACTGCGGTATGTGGGACGAGAAGATATCGCGTAGCTTCCCACTTTTGTAAAAAAAAAAAATCTAAAACTGTTTAATTTTGACAAGAATGAGCGCCGCAAAAACAAGTTAATTCTACCAGCACCTAGACTACAAATGTACAAAAATAGCCCAGAATACCGAAGCATACAAATATATAATAAATTACCTGAACATATACGGTCCACGGAAACAACATGTGTATTTAAAGCTAGGTTAAAGTCATTGCTCTTACAAAAATGTTATTACAGTATCCAAGAATTTATGGAAGATAAAATGTTAAAATAGAGTTCAAATATAATTATATCTATGTGTAAATATTATAATTGTATATTGTGTGATAAATTTTAGCATTGCCACATTTAATAATACTTAATAATAATCATTTCAGCCAAAAGACATCCACTGCTGGACATAGGCCTCCATACACTTTCTTTAATAATAATAATACTTACTTACTTGTTTACCGACGGTCTATAAAGTTCTTACATCCATTTTGAGAACTAAAATTAACAAACATATAAACACCAACTCCATCATGTCTGCCTCTCAAAATGGATGTAAGAACGGGTCCCGTGGTACTAAGGAGCTACTCCTCATTGATATGGCCATTAGCCAACAGGTTCGTCGTTCCCGAAAGGATCTGTCGACATGCTGGATAGATTATAAGAAGGCCTATTACTCGGTGCCACATACATGGCTCATGAGGGTGTTGGAGTTGTACAAAGTAGATGCAACTCTGCGCACCTTCCTGATGTCGTGTATGGGGCAATGGAGGACGGTCCTTCGATATCCAGGATGTCGAAATATTCAGAGGAATAGCGAACCGATAAGGATCGAGCGAGGTATATTTCAGGGTGATACTTTGAGTCCGGTTTGGTTCTGCTTAGCCTTGAATCCCCTAAGCACGCTGCTGGAGGATTCAGGTCTAGGCTATCGGCTGAGGAGAGGTGGTCAGGTTATATCGCACCTCCTCTACATGGATGACCTAAAACTCTTTGCCCCCAACAATTTGCAACTGATGGAGCTACTGAAAGTAACTCAAACTTTGGAAAAATGGTGATATCACATTATATTGGGATCGATCCATCATCACTGACAGGACTATTGTTGCCAATAAGCCTGATATAGTGGTGGTGGATCGATCAGAGCGGCGCGCAATGATTGTTGACATAACCGTCCCGCATGATGGGAACCTCGTGAAAGCCGAGAAAAATAAACAAATCAAGTATCTTGACTTGGCTCACGAGGTTGTCGACATGTGGGATGTGGACTCAGCGATCATTGTGCCGATAGTCGTGACAGCCAATGGTCTAATAGCCAAGAGCCTCAACCAACACCTGAGGAGGCTTGTTGAACGGAACGTAGTACATGCAATGTAATAAAAAGAGACAGAAAGATTGTGACGTAGCAGCTTGCTATCTCTCTCACTTGTGGTCTATACTCTGTACTTGTCAAGATGGACAACTAGGTTGCTCCGTAAGAATTCTATTGCGTGTATTTCTTTACAACAATCATCAGGTTATGGGCCCAGACACACATACCTCGAATGATTCTATAAAAACTGCACTCTGATTAACCGGCAAATTGAGGTGAGGTAAAACCGCAACGACGCCATTACGCTACGTTGTGCAGGAAGGCAAAGTAAAGAAATATAACGTAAAGGAAGAGCATCTTGGGAGGTGTATTGATCAATTTGATCAAGATGGACAGCAGTCAAAATGTTTTGAAGCTGGAAGGTTCAAGGAACTGGAATATTTGGAAATTACAAACCAAAGTGCTGTTGCGTGGACAAGGTTGGCTGGATATAGTAGAAGGCCGGCGAATAAAACCAGAAGTAGCTGGGGAGAAAATTGCTTTGGAGAACCACGACGCCAAAGCTCAGACTTTAATAGTCACGAGAATGACTGAAGATGTCATGTTACACATTATATCCTGTTCGACTTCAGCCGAAATGTGGAGAAAGTTACAGAGTGTGTATGAACAAAAGACTGAGACCAGCATTCACATTGTTCAACAAAGATTCTTCCAGTATAGATATGAAAAAGGTATTGCAATGTATGTATTCCTGTCAAAGATTCAAGAATTGCAGAACAATCTGAAACAAATGGGCGAAGAAATCTCTGACAAGTTTGTTATAACTAAAGTACTTATGTGGTTGCCAGAAGAATTCAAACATTTTATTTCTGCATGGGAATCGGCGCCTGACGACAAGCAAACCATGGATAATTTAGTGGCCAGGTTGCTAATGGAAGAAGAAAGGTTAATGGAGAAGAATGAAGAATCACAGCAAACTTCATCGTCTGCTTTTGTGATGAAAAATAGAAAGATTGGAAAGTGTTTCAAATGCGGTAAAATAGGACATTTCCAGAGCGAGTGTAGAAATGATAAAAAGAACAGTGAAGAAAACGTAAATAATAAATGTTTTTACTGTGGGAAGTCGGGACATAATAAATCACACTGTTGGTTCAGGAAGAATAAGGAAAATAGTAACCGTAAGAAAAGTAATGCGTTTGTGATATCAAATACAGCATATGATTTGAATCAAGAATCTAAGTGGCTGGTGGACTCTGGTGCAGATGAGTACATGTGTTGTGATCGCGCATTGTTTACTCATTTTACAGAAATTTCACAAAAATCAGTCATAGTCGGTAATGGTGCGGCAATTTATGTGTTAGGCTGCGGACAGATGGCGGTACAGGTTCGAAACGGAAAAGAATGGGTTGAGACTACCATAAATAATGTATTGTTCGTTCCTGAATTGAAAATGAATTTGTTCTCGGTCAATCGTGCCATTGAAAAAGGTTATGTTATGATGACAGATGATAACTCTTGTAAATTTTACAAAGATGATGACATTTGTGCGATTGCAAATCGAGTCGGAAATGGTTATTATATGGATTTGCGATTTAAAAGCAAAGCTGCAAATGTTGCTCAAACAGAGCTGAATGACTTAAATGTGTGGCATGAAAAATTAGCTCATCAAAACTTTGATTATGTCAGGAAAGTGTTGCAGAAAAACAACATCGACGCCAAACAAACTTCAGTTCCAAAGTGTGAAAGTTGTTTACTAGGAAAAATACATCGGTTACCATTCGCAAAAAGTGATTACACTAGCACAAAGGCATGTGAATTAATACACGCTGATACGTGTGGCCCGATGGAAGAAGTGTCCTTAGGTGGGTCGAAATAGTTTGTGTTGTTGAAAGATGACTACTCAAACTTTAGGAATATTTATTTTGTCAAAAATAAATACGAAATCAAGAGCTGCATAGATGATTTCTTGAACAAGGCTGAGAATGTTACTGGAAATAGGGTTAAGATTTTCAGAAGTGACAGTGGGACAGAGTTTGTAAACAGAGAGGTGAAGGATATGTTCTCAAGGCGCGGGATAACTCATCAAACCTGGCACGGGGGTATACTCCAGAGCAGAACGGTAAAGCGGAAAGAGAAATTAGAACGCTAGTTGAAGCTGCTAGGACGATGTTACATGCAAAGAATTTACCGAGAAAACTATGGGCAGAGGCCATAAATACGGCGGCTTTTGTGCTCAATAGGACTGGAAAGAGTAAAGTAGATGGAAAATCTCCCTTTGAAGTATGGACAAACAGGAACTTTGATATTCATCAATTGATTGATATGTTCACGAAATCTTTAAAGAAAGATCTTTTACTAAAGTTTGTTAAGATGGTGTGGTATGGTAGTTTTGATATGATTTGGTATAAGAAATGTCTATTTACATTGTTTATAATACCTAGATGAATAGTTAACTAGTTTCAGTAGAAGATTTGTGTTTAAAAAAGTATTTGAGTTGTTAATTATTTCTTTGAGAAAGTTTGTTATTTAAAGTAAATGCCTAAGGTAACAATGTTATTGTGTAAGTCCTATTTATTACATTGAGGGGGGGGTGTTGAACGGAACGTAGTACATGCAATGTAATAAAAAGAGACAGAAAGATTGTGACGTAGCAGCTTGCTATCTCTCTCACTTGTGGTCTATACTCTGTACTTGTCAAGATGGACAACTAGGTTGCTCCGTAAGAAATAAAACTACTTTTAATTCTATTGCGTATATTTCTTTACAACAATCATCAAGGCTCTCGTTGGGCAGCTGGATCAAGGGCTTGATCCAGAAAGCGGTACTTCTGGACACGGCCCGAATAGTTAGGAGGTTCCTCTCTCTGGAGCCCTGACCGCCGGTAGCTTGGACCCTGTTCCCGATACCGGTGGGCTACTATTTTTTATATTTTTAAATGTTTTTATATTTCTTTATACTAATATTTAAAAATATAATTTATAAGAATTTAATTGAATAAAGGAGATAATACTTAATATATAGTCTGAAATAAAGAATTTGAATACTACTAATACTAAATACTACTACTAATACTCATTACAATATTATCTTTATTTCTAGTATTAAAATTATGCCTATCACTTATTTTATTAAAAAGATGTTGATTTTTTCTTACATACATAATATTTTCATAAATGAATTGGCAAGGTACCGTCATGATATTAACCTTTTTAAATAGTTCCCTAAGAGATTCGCGACGACGTAGATTGTAAATGGCTCTGACAGCTCTCTTTTGTAAAATAAAAATGGATTCAATGTCAGCAGCCCGACCCCATAGTAAAATGCCATATGACATAATACTGTGGAAGTAACTAAAATAGACCAAACGCGCGGTTTCTACATCTGTTAACTGTCTTATCTTTCTAACAGCATAAGCGGCGGAGCTTAGCCGCCCCGCAATAGATGTTATATGAGGTCCCCATTGTAATTTCTCGTCTAGCGTGATTCCTAGGAAAACTGTCTGATCAATAAATTCTAGTTTTTGGCCATTCAATAATATGATTTCACATTCGCTACTTCTAACATTCGGTAATTTAAATCTAATGCATTTGTTTTTTTTTTCATTAAGTACTAAATTATTTACCGTAAACCAATCTTGGACCTGAAGAATAGAGTTATTCACGTCGTCAAGATTTTGTGACCGTCGGTCTATTTTAAAGATTAATGATGTGTCATCTGCAAATAACACCATCTTCGGTTGATTTTGAAGTAATTGGGGTAAATCATTAATGTAAACTAAAAAGAGGAATGGATCCAATATCGAACCTTGAGGAACACCCATTGTCATTTCAGACCCTAATGAGTTTACGCCGTTTACTTGAACTTTAACCTTTCTATCTTTCAGGTATGATCTTAACAAGTCAAGTGCTGTTTTTCTAATTCCATAGTGCTCCAGTTTCATCAGAAGTGTCTCGTGGTTTACGCAATCGAACGCCTTAGAGAGGTCGCAAAAGATTCCAATGGCATCTTGTGCTTCTTCCCAGGCGTTAAAAATGTTCTTTATTAGGGTAACACCGGCGTCAGTAGTGCAACGCCCTTTGGTGAAACCGTACTGGTGTTCATGAAAGATGGAATTTTTATTAAAGTGACGTAACATTTGATTGAGCATCAACTTTTCAAACACCTTACTGAGAACTGGTAGAATTGACACAGGTCTATAATTGTTAGGATCTTTATTATCACCGGATTTGAACAATGGTACTACTTTACTATGTTTCATAAGATCCGGAAAGACTCCTTGGTCAACACTGGTGTTAAATATGAAAGCTAAATAGGGCGCAATAGTTTCGATGAAAGATCTACATACTTTTACAGACATTCCCCAGAGATCTTCTGTTGATTTAATGTTAAGGGCGCACCGAGCTTCTAGCGCTAATCGATTTTAGGTATTCTATGCGCTCCGTGTATGTGTGCGTGAGGCACACCGGCAAGAGATCGAACGGCTAGATAGATAAGAGCACTGCGCCAATCGCGCGCGTCGAGCCGTGCGCCGCGCGCCGATCGACTAGCGAGGTGCTACCAATATTTACGAAATAACGATTTGAAATACTTTTATTGGAAATATTCACGTTATGAAAACTTTTACAGATTTTACACAATTTATAATTTATCGTCGTTAGGTAGGTATCTATGATCAATGAAAAATGAACCAATATTAGGTATAATTTACTTAGTCGAATTATTAACTATTACAATTAATTACCTTTTATGATAATATTCAAAGTACAATAGAAACTTAAAAGTGATCTCATAACGTAAAATAACATAACGGCTAAATAAGTAGGGTAAAAGTCCCAGTAGTCGACCCTTTTTTTTTTTTTTTTGCGGATTGGAAATCATCAAATGACCCCTCCCGCTCTGGGTGGAGCGGAAGGGAGTGTCAGACTCTTACTGACTAAAACCCACCCGTGTTCCTTCCTTAGCCCTTTATGTTCCGGGCCAGCGGTAACCCTTTCGGACAATCCCGCTGACCCGGCAGGCTTCGGCCCTATGGGGCCCCTCCTCGATGCTGACATCTCACCTGTATCTTCTGCTGTAAGACGTATCCGTTACAAAAAAGAAATAAATAATCTTAAACAAATAATACTGAACATGAAGCGACAAAATGAACGTTATAAAAAACAACTGCAAAGATTAGTACCGGCAAAAATGAATAAAAGACCCTCAGCTTTAGACATGCCCAATCAAAGTAGAATAGTCCCTAAAATAAAACGCATAGTGAAAAATTCAAATGAAACACCAAATCATAATTTAAATTCTTTGCCTGAAAGACTGAAAAAAGAAGTCGAAATATTTTATGAGGACGATGAAAATAGTAGACTATGCTCTGGAAAAAAAGAATTTATAGCAAGAAACAAGATACGTAAACAAAAGCGGTACCTCAGTGACAGTCTTCTCAATCTGCATAAAAAGTTTCTGAAAAACTCAAATTTTACTATCAGCTATTCAGCATTCTGCAAATTAAGACCATTTTGGGTGCTGCTACCTGATTTTCGGTCTCGAGACACTTGTTTATGCAAATTGCATACTAACATGGATTTAATCATCCAGGGTTTGTACCAGAGAAAGATACTATCATCTAAGAACTCTCAAAATCTTCTCTCTTTGCTATGTTGCGACGTGTATGATGCAGATTGTTTGCATCGAACTTGTTCAGCATGCAAGAATAAGGTAGTATCTTATCAGGAATTTGATAATTCTATCGAAATCACGTACTGGCAGTGGGAGACTAAACAAGACATAATTCAAGGTACGTCAAGAAAAATAAGAACAACTGAGAAAGTTAAAAAAAGAGAAGAACCTAAGAAATGTATTGAAAAATTTGATTCAACACTGAATGAATATTTTATACATTGTGGTAATATAGTTGCTCAACAAAAGGCTTTCAAATGTTTAAAAGAACATCTTAAAGAAGGTGAGTGTATTGTCCATGTTGACTATAGTGAAAATTATGCAGTCAAGTGTAATGAAGAAATACAGTCCTACCATTTTGGTGGTAGCCGTAAACAATTAACTTTACACACTTCGGTAATATATTTTTTAATACAGTTGCTCAAAAAGTGGTGTATTGCAGGCACGTATAGCGTTCGGGATGTGGGCTATGACATACTAGTGCTTTTTTTTACCTTTCCCGAACTCGTGCGTTCTCTTTCCCAACTGTCAAAATAATGTCTATTAAAAAGAAAAAACCAACAATGAAGTTTTTACTAAAGAGTTTTTGTGATTCATACAAATACGTATATTTCTAAAAAGAAGCTACTAATTTATTTCAATATCAGATTTAATTGAATGAGTTAGGTTAGGTTTCATTTCATTTCATTAAATTTCATTTTCATTTCATATCAATAAAAAAAATATACTGAAGACTAAGCTGTATGGATAGTTCCCTTTGCCTACCAAAATGGGTGAAGAAAAAAAAACTCTGCTTATATTCTACGGTTGGCGCCATTTTCCAGAAATTTTCTTTGCGAGTTTAGTTGTTTGATGCACAAAATGAGTAATTTCAACCTTATTTTTTTTAAATTAACACCACCGGAACTCAGTATAATTGCATAATTGCACAAAATGCTTTGGAAAACATTTTACCGGAAAAGTCAAAAAGTCGTTACATATAATAGTCAATACGACTAATTTATTGCGTGGAGAGAAGAGAAAAAAGCAATATTGTGTTTTTATTATTTTATTAAATTGCTTCATTTTTTCGCAACTGTATTAAAAATAGTCGTTCAGTACACTTGTAATGAAATATACTATTCCAGTGTACCAATGTAGTTTCTATCTGCACTTGTCTTTCTCTCTCGTCATCAGATGATTCAAATTTATTTTGCAGTGAAATGTCAACAACTGGTACATTTACACTATAAATAGAAAAAAATATACAGAGAATGATTAAAATTAGATTTAATTTAGTGATTTTTACCCACCTTTCGTACGTAAACTGTATTGCAGAAATATCGTAAATACTCGTAGATATAATACACACACAGGTACAGGTAATACATTCTACAAATAAATTTAAAAAATAATATTAAAAATAAATAAAAAAACTTCAGAATAGCGACTCATAAAAAAGGTCACTCCATTTTTAAACATTCTAATTAATTATTTTTTTATATATAAATCGCTGCGCAGGCTAGCACGCGCGCGCCCGCGTCACAGTATAAAGATATACAGTATTTCGACTTCATACAAACGGACGAAACGCGAGCTATACCTACGCGCCTCGACCTCGGGATGCGCTCGGCATGCAGACAGTCGCGACAGTGCCGCAGTGACGAACGGACGGTGTGTTGCTTTTTTTAACAATAACCGCGCAAAATAAATTGAAGTACATATTTAATATGACGAGTAGGCAATATTGTGCTGTTTTTGGTTGCATGAATTCGTCAATAACGCATCCAGAGATAACTTTTTTTTAGATTACCTGGAAACTCTGAAAGGTAAGAGTATGAAATAATTTTACTTACTAGTAGGTATGTAGGTACATAATGTGTGTCTTTTTAATGGATAAGTATTTCCTTTTATCTTTCGAAAAAAAAGATGTCTGGATTAATAAATAAAGTGAATAGAGTAAAGGAAAGTGAGACACGAGTGAAATAGGTAGTTATAGGCGGTTCATGAATCATTATACGGTAGGTACGCTTGTGTTAAAACCTCTGGGCATGTGTGTTTTGTTTTGTTAGTTTGTGTAATTCAAAGTAAAGACGTGGTTTTTATTATTAATATTTATGTACACACAGTAAAATACAATAACAAAACTAAATGGAAACACAAAGTAGGCAAATGTAATTAAAATGCTGGAGGCGGGCAGCCCTATCGCATGTTTACGTACCGCGCGGCTGTAGGCATTTATTTCAAGGTTACGGCCGAGTTACAATACTGTATGATCTTTATACTGTGCCCGCGTGCCGCGCGCACGGCGGCTGTGCTGAGAATGCAATCACTATACGTGGTTGAAAGGATCTCGGTACTTTTCTAAATAAGGCGAGATTAATTTATACAGCCAAATTCATACTAGGGGCTTGGTAAGTGATAGATGAGTATCACGGATCGACAACATCACAACATATTATGCAAATGCAAAATAAAATGTTGACCTATTTGTATTTGTGTATTTGACTAAGGGCTGGGATTGCGTTTGAACCACACGAAAAAATAAATTATGAAATTCACAAAGGCGGTCATCGACCCTTGATACTGAGCACTTACCGAGTCATCAGTATGAATTTGGCTGCATGAATTAATGTCACCAGATACTAGAAAGTAGGTAGGTACTGTACTGAGTATACTTACGAAGCAACAGGAGTATTCTCTTTGTCTTCAACATTCTCAGCAAAGATAAATTAAATTGTTTTTAAAATACCCCATTAAAAAAAATAACACCACCTAGTAAGGCAATTAGCTCAGATTACAGTTTATTCTATAATCTGACGCAATTGGTAAATAAGTAGGTAAATATACGAATTTTACTTACTTCATTTTTTCATGCAAGCGAAGGGGCAAGGGCAAGGGGCAAGAAAAGGGGTTGGCGAAAAACCAATGCTAAACGCATTGGTTTTTCGCCAACCCCTTCTCTCCCTTGATTTCTTTACTTTGTTCCCCATTTCAAATACGCTACAGTGAATTTTCATACAATTTTCTTCGTTACATTATTAAATCCGTGCGTAAGCGCAAGCGACACAAGCTCCCCGTCCGATGGCCGAGGCAGGACTAAAGCGGATAGGAGGGCGGCGCGGTAGCTCAGGGTATGCTGGGCGAAACTCGCGCGACTTTAGGTATTTCCTTCTTATTGTTAAACAAATACACATTTTGAAAATGTAAAGTATATACGTTGTATAAAACATGTAGTTTTGTTATTATTCAAAAACTGATGACCTTCCGCGAAGTATTCACGCCGTACTAAGCGTTTGTTTTGTTTTTTAGAGATAACTTTGTGAATTTATTCTATCGAGCCAACTTTATCAAATCGTGTTTCCATCGTGTATACTGGCTAGTATATATGCCCAATAATACCAATTTATTTCCTTAGATTTTTATTTAATTGTTTACTACTTCAAACAACCGTTAGAAAAACGTGTTTTTGTGTATAAAAAGCTCGGTGCCCCGTTAAGATCTCTAAAAGCTTTTATAACAGCCTGGGGGCTTGTATGCTGAAACCTAAACTCCAAAGGGCATGCCTTTACATTCTTTTTAAGTAAGGCAGCAGAAAGCGTGGGGGATGAATTTAAAGCTTCAGTAGTTTTAAGGGGAATATTAGAAAAAAAGTTTTCAAATTCCTGAGCTATTTCTACATCTGAGTTGATGGGCCCTTTTGCAGTCTCTAAATTAAATTCAGTGTTACGCTGTTTTTTCCTACGTGTTTCATTATTTATTATTTGCCAGGTAGTTTTTATTTTATCATCAGCTGATTTTATTTTATTGCTAATATAAAGAGCTTTAGCTTTTTGGCACACACTTTTAAAAGTTTTTCGTTTCGTTAAAATGGTACCTGAAAAACACTGTTATTCGTGAAAAAATGTGATAGCGTCCTTAAGTCAAGCACTGCATCTTCTGTCGAAACTCCTTTTTTGAAACCATACTGATTTTGTGCAATGACGTTATTTCTATTGAGGAACTTAGTAAGTCTGAGGTTTATTAATTTTTCAAAAGTTTTAGAGATAGATGAGAGAACTGAGACATGAATCATTGGGCAGTTGCCCGCCAGACACAACACCCGTCTGGTCGGAGGATCCTCCCTTTTCTATAGAATTTGAGTGAACTTTACACCCTGTTCCTCATACCTCTATAGTCTTTTGGTGTTTGCGCAACAACCAACCTGACTGTCTGTGTGTATTAGAAACTGTTTTTGATCCAAACTTTGACCACAGAGTAATCTCATCTTCCGTAGTAGTTAGATTCTCAGGGAAAAATGACCTGAGGCCAGCAAGAGTATTAAAGCTGTGCGTCTAGCGATTTCAACTAAAGAATCCGAATTTGTTGAAGTCCTTAGCCAGTTAAACAAAATTGCAGTGTCCCAAACTGGTAGTTTTTGTATTGCAGGTTTAGCAAGTGAAATGGCTTTTAGAACTTGATGAACGAAAAAATGTTTTGACTTTGAGATATCTCATTTTGATGTTGCACAGTAAGTAGAAATAGCTGATTGATGAAGAAGAATAGTTTCATAAATCAGCAACAAACATACAAAACAAAAACTCCTTTTTGAAGTCAGTTAAAAATACATAAAATTATAGCGGAGCTTATACTTTAGTTTTTGAAAAATACCCTCATTTTAATACTGACCGTCCAACCAATTTTCTTATTTAGATTTAAAAGTTGTGGGCACTACCGAGCCGGCAGTGGCTGGTGCATTCGGGTCGTCTCGGGGGCGCTTCTGAACTATACGGTTAAAGTAGTCGCGCGGTACGTACCTCGCTGGTGCCGGCGTGGTGTTGCGGCGGCGCGGGCGCAGGCCGCACGGAGCCGCGCGACGCCTCCTGCGTGAGGTCCTTCAGCAGCTCGTCCTTCTCCGTCTTGCGCGCGAAGCAGAAGTCGGACACCTTGTTCTGGAACGCCACCAGCAACTGTAACATGCAAGGGACGCGCGGTCAGCGGGCGCGAGCGGCGCGAGAGCGCGGGCGTGCGGCGCGCGGCCTACCTGCGTGAGGTCGTTGTAGAACTTGATGCCCTCGTTGAGGTTGGCGGTGAGCTCCTGGAAGGCGTCGGCGGCCGCGCACAGCTGGCCCAGCGCGGCGTCGCGCCCGCTGGCCCCGCCGCGCGCGCGCAGCAGCTCGGCGTGCGCGGCCTGCACGTCGCCCAGCAGCGCGGCCTGGCGCGCCAGCGTGGCCTCGGCGCGGCGCTGCAGCGGGGCCAGCGCGGCCCCCAGCGCGCCGGCCGACAGCGCGGGCTCGTCCACGGCGCCGTCGGCCGCCAGCGCGCCGAGGAACTGCGAGCGCAGGTCCACGGTGGTGTCCTTGAGCTCGGCCTCGATGGCGTCGCGCTCGGCCTTCAGCGCCTCCACGTCGTCCATGAGCGCGCGCAGGCGACGCGCGGCGGCGGCGTCGCCCGCGGCGTCGGGGCGCGCGGCGCCGGGCTCGTCTGGCACGCCGGCCGTGATGTCGCCCTCGCTGCCGCTGAGCAGCGCGATGTTGTCGCGGTGCTGCGCGAACTTCTGCTGCACGATATTGTCGGCGCGCACAGCGTTGTCGATGATCTGGCGGTACTTGTCGGCGTTGGTGCGGAAGGCCTCCGTGAGCTTGGCCGAGTCCGTGCGCGACCAGCGCGAGCCGAACTGCGTGCGCAGCGTCGCGTCGGCCTCCGCCTCCTCGCGCAGCATGCGCTCCGCCTGCGACACGAGAGCGCTGCTGAGTGCTGAGTGTGTGCAGCGGCAGCACTGCCGCGAGGTGAGTGCTGAGTGTGTGCGGCGGCAGCACTGCCGCGAGGTGAGTGCTGAGTGTGTGCGGCGGCAGCACTGCCGCGAGGTGAGTGCTGAGTGTGTGCGGCGGCAGCACTGCCGCGAGGTGAGTGCTGAGTGTGTGCGGCGGCAGCACTGCCGCGAGGTGAGTGCTGAGTGTGTGCGGCGGCAGCACTGCCGCGAGGTGAGTGCTGAGTGTGTGCGGCGGCAGCACTGCCGCGAGGTGAGTGCTGAGTGTGTGCGGCGGCAGCACTGCCGCGAGGTGAGTGCTGAGTGTGTGCGGCGGCAGCACTGCCGCGAGGTGAGTGCTGAGTGTGTGCGGCGGCAGCACTGCCGCGAGGTGAGTGCTGAGTGTGTGCGGCGGCAGCACTGCCGCGAGGTGAGTGCTGAGTGTGTGCGGCGGCAGCACTGCCGCGAGGTGAGTGCTGAGTGTGGGCGGCGGCAGCACTGCCGCGAGGTGAGTGCTGTGTGCGGCGGCAGCACTGCCGCGAGGTGAGTGCTGAGTGTGTGTGGCGGCATCACTGCCGCGAGGTGAGTGCTGAGTGTGTGCGGCGGCACCACTGCCGCGAGCTGAGTGCTGAGTGTGTGCGGCGGCAGCACTGCCGCGAGCTGAGTGTGTGCGGCGGCAGCACTGCCGCGAGGTGAGTGCTGAGTGTGGGCGGCGGCAGCACTGCCGCGAGGTGAGTGCTGTGTGCGGCGGCAGCACTGCCGCGAGGTGAGTGCTGAGTGTGTGTGGCGGCATCACTGCCGCGAGGTGAGTGCTGAGTGTGTGCGGCGGCACCACTGCCGCGAGCTGAGTGCTGAGTGTGTGCGGCGGTAGCACTGCCGCGAGCTGAGTGTGTGCGGCGGCAGCACTGCCGCGAGGTGAGTGCTGAGTGTGTGCGGCGGATCACTGCCGCGAGGTGAGTGCTGAGTGTGTTGGGCGGCATTACTGCCGCGAGGTGAGTGCAGAGCGCCTTCCACTCGTGTTTATACAAAAGCGAGTGTGAAAAGGCGCTCCTAAACGGGCAATACATTTTCACAATGCAATTTTTTCGAGTACGGCAACATTTATATTTCAGAAAATGTATGATCCGGCAATATTTTCACTACAGTATAGTCGATAGTGTTTGCGTTTACACGAGCAACAACGGCTGACAAGTTAAACTCAAAAAGTATTTCAGCGATGTTTGCCGAAGTAGCATTCGTCACACTAAAAGCAGAGTTTTGCTGCGATACTGACGCATGACCGGCCACCCAGGCTTGGAACATTGCCGGCGATGTGTGACAGACTTGCAGCTTGCAGCGGTGACATATGGCCCGTTTAGGAGCCTGCTCACTCTCGATTAAAGGCCTTCGTGACACTTATGTGATGATGTGTGTGTGCTGACGAAGGCGAGTCGGAATTTAAAGCGTGTGTTTGATGGACGTGAGCATCGTTAAAGTATTCATAGACGATCGAACTTGGTGCGGACCGGACCACGAACCGTACGGTGCGGTCTACACAACAGACAAGCGCACCAGACTCCGAACCGTACAGTCGGTTATTGTGCTAGCATTGCGTGAACACGTCTCCTCGACATGCCGCTTATTCTATCAAAACAGGCCAAAATGGCATTAGTTGCGGCATGTACGGTGAAACCATACACTAATATGCACGAATGCTTATTCGTGCATTTTTACCTCAATTCACTAATTAATATTAATCGAGCATTCAGTACACGATCAACGGTCATCGCGTGTGCTCCCTCGCTCCTTTGTATTACCAAACCTTTGGTCCGGATATTATAATTAATTTGACTTTATAAGCAGCAGTATCATTTAGCCATCCTACTAGCTTCTACATGGTCCTTCGAGCTATCGGGCGGGACCTCGCGAGTTTTAATATTCATTTAGCATTTTTGGGGAGTAGCGTGTATTAAGTAACTTGTGAGTGAACTCGTCCAGAAATCAGCACATTGGATTGCAGTGATACTTGTGAACTGTGGACATACTTTCGTAACCGCAAAACTTTAGCAAAGCGTTTGTAGCAAAACCCTAGCAGCACGGGTGGAGTTGCAAAATTAGTTAACAAGAGCAGCGTCACAAGCAGCACTATCGTTGCTACATCGCCATTACATAACGAACGAAAAAGAAGAAGAGAATGGGCAAAATTGTATCTCAGAAACAGACAACAATACAGTCATATGAATCTCATTAAAGATCTCGATGATAAAGATTTTCGTATATATCTTCGAATAAGTTGAGTTCTTGGTGTCGCTTTGAATCCATGTCTGTGAACACACTGCGACGTGTTGCGCGTACGGTGGCACAATAGCGACTGGACTGACATTTGGTTCGGTGCGCCGTCCACACGATCGGTTCGGTTCGGAACGCACCGCGTTCGATGTGCGAGCGCTCCGAACCAGCCGTACCGATATTAATAATAATAATGTCCAGTGGACCGTGCGCCACACGATTGAATTTGGTTCGAAGCGCACCATGTTCGTGGTCCGTTCCGAACCAAGTTCGATCGTCTGTGAATACTTTTAGTGTAGGCATAGCGCTCAGTATTGGCCGAGCTATCTTCACGCATATCTGGGTCATATTCAAAATAATTGTAAGTTACGGATAGGAAACAGATATGAATATTATTTGATTGTAACAGAAAAATAACAGAAAGGAATTATTAGGGCAAGTTTAAATAGCACACGTTTATAACAGGCTACGAGTGCGAAGTCGGTGTGGGTCGCTAGGTGGGTACATAATGAAATAACATTTTGGTGATCGTATTTTAGTTGGTATAATTGCCATAAATTCATCATCATCATTGCCATAATGCTTTATCTCCGAAACTACCGAGCCTAAAATTTTGATACTTATTAATATTAAGGCAAAAGGATTCTAATGATTAGAATTATGTAAAGCCATATTTGTTACGGTCGTGAATCATATTTTAATCAACATACAACTTTACACTGACCTGTAAATTGCAAAAAACCTGAGTCAATTTGAATTTCGCGGGCTACCTTGGCGCATCCCCCTTAACTGATACTGAGACGGCCGACGAGAGGCTGGGTACGCCTCGGCGAGGCTGCGCGGTTAGTATAAAAGGCTCAAGCAGTGAGAACTGAGGATACGCAGTAAAACATGCACACACAGACAATACATGGCACAGCAATGCAATACATGGCACAATATACGCAAACTTTACATACTTCAAATAAATTTAAGTAAGTAAAAAAAATGTTTTGGCTAACCTGCGGTGCACTAAGTACCTATTAATATTTTATTTTCATTAATTCATACATGAGACAATGTGAATAACGCCTAATCATTCATATCTGTTACGTAACGGAAAAAAGTGACAGATAAAATAACGTATATGAATTAATTGCACGTGTCTATCCTACAAATCTATTTATTTCCACACCAATTCACATGATTATACGAATATTTTATAGTTATAACAAATATCACAATACAGCCCTTTCCTAGTATGAGTAATAAAACAGTAAGTACTTACCGCTACTGTAAACGACTCACATTGAATATTTACTTTTAAAAGTCTAATTTTCTTCGACAACGAAACGAGCTGAAAAACTATATTGAACAAAATGGCAAAGCGTTTATTCTTACGCGTCGTGTAGTAACAGCTAGTGAACTAATTTTGCCAGTATTTCAAATTTCTTTATTGCCATGGAAATAATGTTAAAATAGCATAACAGAGAAGAATAACAGATATGTGCAAAATCAGGACACTCATTAATAAATTAAATTTGGAGTACACTAAATAGTATTTTATATTTTGTTTAGTAAAGTGTTGAAAGTTTAAACCATATTCTCTGAATATATATTTTTTTTTTAACTTTTGTGTAGGAATGGTTATTAAATTATTTTTTTTAGTTTACCGTTAAAGACGTGGATAGAATACTTGTATGAATCGGATCCTACGCAATGTCTGGTTTAATTTTTTTAAATGAATTGTTTAGGTTTACCAAATGTTTCGTTGTTTTTTATTAAGCTCAAATAAATATTTTATCTGTTTGTTTATGAAATTCTAGTCAGTTGCATCTCGTTATGAAAATAATTGGGTTGGACATTAAGACAGTAGTAAATATACAATTATTTTGAATATGACCCATCTATAACTAGCAGCGCTCCGCGGTTTCACCCGCATATGTTTCCCGTGGGAATATCGGGATAAACACTATCCTATGTCCTTTCCCGGGACTCGAACTATCTCTGTACCAAATTTCATCTAAATCGGTTCACCGGCTTCAGCGTGAACAGGTAACAGAAAGACACACTTTCGCATTTATAATATTAGTATGGATAGACTAGTTGACAGTCAGAACAATGCCTTAGGAACTTTGTACTGTAGAATGGTTGGGGGCTAAAAATATAAAAAATCAATATAATTTTAAACAAACAATTCCCGTCTTATGTCATGGGTACAATTATGCACATCGAAAAGCTTTTGTTTGTAGGGTGTTACAAGTGGTGCGCCTACTGGACACGTACGACTTGGTGTTACAAGTGGTGCGCCTACTGGACACGTACGACTTGGTGTTACAAGTGGTGCGCCTACTGGACACGTACGACTTGGTGTTACAAGTGGTGCGCCTACTGGACACGTACGACTTGGTGTTACAAGTGGTGCGCCTACTGGACACGTACGACTTGGTGTTACAAGTGGTGCGCCTACTGGACACGTACGACTTGGTGTTACAAGTGGTGCGCCTACTGGACACGTGCGACTTGGTGTTACAAGTGGTGCGCCTACTGGACACGTACGACTTGGTGTTACAAGTGGTGCGCCTACTGGACACGTACGACTTGGTGTTACAAGTGGTGCGCCTACTGGACACGTACGACTTGGTGTTACAAGTGGTGCGCCTACTGGACACGTGCGACTTGGTGTTACAAGTGGTGCGCCTACTGGACACGTGCGACTTGGGTTTGGGAACCAACATAGCTGCATTGGACAGAATAATTAATGAGCTTCGCTTTTTGTTAAAAAGTGCTTTTTATGTGCCTATTTGAAACAGTTAAACAAAGTCAAAGCATTCAAGCTTTGACTTTGTTTATCTGTAAAAATATATCTTGTTATGCAAACTTAAGAGTTAGGGATAGTTTTTTGTTGCGCTGCAGGTGCAATACAGTGCGCGTGGGCAGGTATACAAACTTGACTTACAAGCTAGGAAATAGATAACTTGTTCAAGGCAGTTTTGGTAATTCGGTACAATGTTACAATAATAAAAAAATAACGGGCAAGAGCGAATCGGACTCGCGCACCCAGAGGGTTCCGTACCATCATTTACCACGTTAGACAAGTAGAAACTAGTGTTCTCATTAAGGATGAGGAGTTGAAACCCGAAGATACTACAGTATTCTTAGGCATAACGTTGGATGCCAAGCTTCAATGGGGCCCCCATATAGATAAATTGTCAAAAAAGCTTAGTTCTGCAGCATATGCCGTTAGGAAAATTCGTGATTTAACTGATTCAGAGACAGCCCGTTTAGTTTACTTTAGTTATTTTCATAGTGTGATGTCGTACGGTATTCTGTTGTGGGGAAATGCCGCCGGTATTCAGACAATTTTTATTTTACAAAAAAGGCCAATTCGTTTCATTTATAAATTAAGTCCCAGACACTCCCTCAGAGACAAATTTAAAGAGATTAATATAATGACTGTGCCTTCTCAGTACATTTAAGATAATCTTTTGTATGCACATAAAAATATTAATCTGTTTAAAAAATACAGTGATATCCATAACATAAAGACTAGGAACAAACACAAAGGAGGTGTTTCTTCTTTCATACATTTATGGCCAAACAATGTACCTTATGAACAAAAGTACTGAAATACAGGAAAAAAATCGCAGATTCTGAAAAAAAAAATATTGGATTTATTTATCCATTTGTACCACATGAAATTGTCGTTCAAAGATGTTAATAACTTGCAACCCATTAATTAATTTGGCAATCTCATGATACATGCTTCCGATGATGCGTTTCGTTACTTCATTTTATAAATGTAACATAAAGAAATTATCCTGAAAATATACTGATTATTGTCTTATTTTTGTATCAAAAAAGTTTTTTTGCATAAATAAGACATTATTTTTGTGAAACATTTAGCGAACAAGAGTTAAAAAATACTTTTATTTTTCAGATTATTGTATGCGTTTGGTTAGCTTTCTGAAAAGCCAAAAGACTGTGGGCCAAGGCCAGTAATTATCGATTTTTTCTTATTAGTACCAATAATGTCATCATTTCGTTTCGGTTCCTCGACTTTGTTCGTTGGTTTCCCGTCTCTTGGAGTTCTATTTCGTGCGTGATTTCATAATTGTTGATTTGTCTATTCTTCCCTGGATTTTCGATTTATTTCTTAAATCTTGACGACCTGGATTACCCATTTAGACTTGACATTTATTTAGTTTAATTTGACAGCTGTCAGCTGTCACTGCTGTTATGAACGTTTCGTTGAACGCAGTTACGATGTGAGGTAGTGATTTTTTATTTCTTAATCTGTCAAATATTGGAGGATTTTAAATACTGCTAATAACACAATTTATTGCAAGGAATTTAACTTTTAATTTGTACCTCGGTACAAGTTTGGCCGAAAAAAAAACACCTCCTTTGTTGTTCCTACAACAAGGCTCAAAAAAATAGGTGGCTCGTTTAGATGCCAATGTATACGTTTTTATAATAAACTTCCTAGCCACAATTAAGAACTAAGCCTTAATAAATTCAAATCTTTTATAAAGCGAAAACTATGTCAGAAAGCCTATTATACTGTAAAAGACTATATTGAGGACAAAAAGGCTTGGGATTGAGCTGCTCCAATAGGTTTAGACAGTAAATGTTGTTTTTATTTTTTGCTATTTTACACTTTAATTATTATTATTATTATATATATTTTTTAAATTATCTATTTACTTATACAATGGCGCCGATTCTGTTGTTCACAAACTAAACTAAATTTAAGTCCAGGCATCTTTTTCTTTCTATTTCATTAAGAAAAGGACAGAAGATAAATAATAGTTTAGTACTGTCAAATTAAGATACTCCATACACAATTTAGACGAGATTAAAAAATTGCTTATTATAAATACGTCAATTTACGTCAGGCGCTGACTAATTTGACAGGACTAAACTAATATTTATCTTCTGTCCTTTTCTTAATGAAATAGAAAGAAAAAGATGCATGAACTTAAATTTAGTTTAGTTTGTGAACAACACAGAATCGGCGCCATTGACATGTACATTTACTGTATAAAGTATAATATTATTTTAATTATTGTGAATGTGAGGACTATGTGGGTCAATGTTTCCTTAATCATGTCTGGCAGTTTGAGTAGTTTATGCGGCCTACCCAAATGTCCTTCCTGTCTTTGGTATTGTTCGTCGAATCGTTGAGCTCCTCAAGTTCTTAGTTGAGCTGCACGATTTTTGACAAATGCGTGCACTGATTGGACAGGTCCGCTCAATCTGCGTGGTTCTTTCCTCAAAAGACCATTTCAGACACCAATCTACATGGTCTTCACACGATCTGACCAAGATTTTGTCTGGACTTTAAAAGAGACTGTGACCTCTAAATTTGTTTCGGCCTTTCTTCTCAGAGTAGTCAGTTAGGAAACGCCGACCTCATCTAGTTTAAAAAATATAATTGACGTGTAAGTGTTTGTACAAACCTACTTACAGAAAATAAATCATTTATCATCGTATGTTTTTAAATTTTCGTCAGCGAGGCCTATATTCGTCAGAGAATTTTAAAACTGTACTCAAACTCAAACTCAAACTCAAATCATTTATTTCAATTAAACCTTGTACAGGCACTTTTGAATTGTCGAAATTAAATAGTCTGTCAGTTAGTCAGAAAGTTGAAGCTAGTTGCCCATTCCAAAGCGTAGATCTCTATGGAGAAGAACGGGCAAGAAACTCCATGGACACTCTTTTAAATCAAGATATTACAAAATCCTGGGTACATTATTCTTGTTGCTTCTATATGTGAGAACAATGTAAAAAAAGACAGAAATGAAGAAACAATTCAAGACATAAGATTAAAAATAAGCCATGGCAGTTAAGAGATGACCAGTCTCAACCGACGGCGCCCGTTCACGAACATGACGCGTGGATCAGCACCATCCAGCTCAACCATTTTGTAGGGAACCGAATGATCCAACACACGCGCCACCATCGGTGAGACATTTAAGTGAGCATGACACGTTCTCAACTGCCATGCTCTTTCAAGTCAACATCAAAAAATCATAATAAACGGAAACATGGTTCTTACATTCACAAAATTAAAAAAAAAATGCTTCTAAATTATACAAAACTACAGTTTGCAATTTATATAAGAGGTAAATAGAATTTTATTACCTACCAAACAGGAAGAGATATTTAATATTGAAGTATTCAACACTTAAAACTTGATTGAATAAATTAAGAAAAAAAAAAAAAAAGTTATGATCGTAATGTCAGAAACACTTAAAAAGAAAAAGGGAAGCACCTCTTCCAAATATTGAAATTTTAACTAGTGAGTCCAAGTGTCTGTGGAGCAGGACCAGCATTAAGCCAAGCATTTTTATCTACAATATAATCATCCAACTTGTAATATGCTTGTCTACATAGTGTGCGTTTAATGCATGTTTTAAATTTCTTCTCATTTAATTGAAGAATATCGAGTGGTATTTTATTATAACATTTTACACAGTAACCCAAAAAAGAAGTTTTTACTTTAGACAATCTGAAACGCGGTTGATCTAATTTGTCCCTATTTCTAGTGTTAAAATTATGCCTGTCACTTATCTTACTAAAAAGGTGTAGATTTTTTCGAACGTACATAATGTTTTCATATATATATTGACAAGGAACCGTCATGATGTTAATTTTTTTAAACAGTTCCCGTAGAGATTCGCGTCTGCTGAGCTTGTAGATGGCTCTGACAGCCCTCTTTTGCAGAATGAAGATAGAATCAATATCTGCAGCCCGTCCCCACAACAAAATACCGTAAGACATGATGCTATGAAAGTAACTAAAATAGACCAGTCTCGCGGTCTCCACGTCTGTTAATTGGCGAATTTTCCAAACAGCGTAAGCGGCTGAACTTAGCCGCCCTGCCAGTGATGTTAAGTGCGGACCCCACTGCAGCTTTGAGTCAAGCGTGATCCCCAGGAAAACCGTATTTTCGACGAATTCAAGTATCTCCTTATTCAATACAACATGACATTCACTACTCCTAACATTCGGTAAAGCGAATCTAATGCATTTAGTTTTTTTCTCATTTAATACCAAATTATTTACAGTAAACCAATTATGAACCATAAGCATAGTGTTATTTACGTCGTCAAGATCCTGTGCACGTCTGCTTACTTTAAAAATCAGTGATGTGTCATCAGCAAATAACACCATTTGTGGTCGGTTTTTCAGTAAATGAGGTAAATCATTTATATATACTAAAAATAGGAATGGCCCCAATATTGAGCCCTGCGGTACCCCCATTTTGACTTTTAAGCCCGATGAATTCTCACCGTTTATTTGAACTTGCTGAAATCTATCATTTAAATACGATTTTATTAAGCTAAGAGCAAGTTTACCTAGTCCGTAATGCTCAAGTTTCAAGAGCAGTGTTTCGTAATTCACGCAATCAAATGCCTTGGATAGGTCGCAAAAAATGCCTATTGCATCTTGTGCCTCTTCCCATGCGTTAAAGATGTGTTTTAATAAGGTGACACCGGCGTCGGTTGTACAACGTCCTTTGGTGAAACCATACTGTTGATCGTGTAGGATGTTATTACGATTAAAATGATTAAGCATTTGATTTAACATTACTTTTTCAAACACTTTGCTAAAAACCGGCAAAACCGATACCGGTCTATAATTATTAGCGTCTTTGCTGTCCCCAGATTTGAAAAGTGGAATAACTTTACTGAACTTCATTAAATCCGGGAAAACCCCTTGATCTACACACAAATTAAATATTAAAGCTAAATAGGGTGCAACTGTCTCGATAATGGATTGACAAACTTTAGTAGACATGCCCCACAGATCTTCAGTAATTTTGATCTTAAGTTGCTTAAATGCCTTTATAATGACTATGGGGTTTATGTGTTTAAATTTAAATTCCACAGGACAGGCTGAGACATTCGCTCTTAATAATTCAATAGCTAGTGCGGGCGAGGAATTTAAAGTTTCTGTAGTTTTAATTGGGATATTGGTAAAGAAAGTTGCAAATTCCTGAGCAACATCGATGTTATCGCTAATGAGACCGCGGGAAGTGTCCAGTGCGTAATCAGTATTATGTTTTTTGTTCCTGTTCGTTTCATTGTTTATAATTTTCCAAACTGTCTTTATTTTATTGTCTGCTGATTTAACCTTGTTACTAATGAAAGAAGCTTTAGCTGCTTTGCAGATATTTTTAAAAATTTTAGAATAAGTAGCAACATACTTATTAAAAGTATCCGTGTTAATATACGGCTTAAGGCCATACAGTTCAAATAACCTTTCCCTACTTTTCCTGATCCCTTTAGTTGCCCAGTCACTGAATAAAAACTTAGGGCAAATAGATTTAGATTTCTTCTTAAAGGAATTATTGAACTCTGTTTGCACTAATGAAAAGAATTCTTCATACAAAATATTACCATTAGTCATACTTAGACTCTGAGCATTTAGCTTGCTAATTAAAGTGTTATTAAACTTATTCAAATTACCCGATGTTATTGGTCTAGTTTGAATCTGCACTTTTTTTATCGGTGTGTTGGATTCAAAAGACACGGTTTGACCACTGTGATCCGAAGGGAGATAATTTACAATGGCTTTATCTAAATATTCACAGCAACAAAAAACATTATCAATACATGTAGCAGTAGCCGTAGTTATTCGCGTTGGTTCCAAAAACACATTTGACAGATTGAATGATTTAAAGAGGCTTAACAATCTACTGCTATTTGAATTATTTTCCAAAATATTTACATTAAAGTCACCACAAATAATTACTGGTTTATTACCACTTGCAAGTTTTCCCAAGACATCTTCCATTACTGACTCAAATATAGAGTAGTTTTGATAGTTTGGAGGTCTGTAAACGCACACTATAAAATGCTTATCTAGCTCAACACAGGACAGTTCGATGCTATGTTCCACCGATAGTTCCACTATGTCTTTACGAGTCTTATATTTTACACAATTTTTAATTAAGATTAATGAACCACCACGCAGCATGGATTTTCGGTTAAAGCAACTGCCTACACTATAGTTCTCATAATTAATCAGCATTTCATAATCTTTCAACCAGTGTTCAGTAAAACAAATAATATCAAACATTGTTTTTTCTAAAAACAATTCAATTTCTAATATTTTGGAAGAAAAGCCTTGAATATTTTGATGAAACAATTTCAAGGAATTCTGCTTAGCCCCTTTTTTACAATTAACTACTTGAGCGCTAGAAGATACCTTGTTGTAGGTGAGATTAATAATATTGTTATTGGTACCTTCTGTTGTCTTACTGCCTAGTTTAAATTATTGTGGCTGACCACGTTACTATTAGTATTATTACTAATTTTTGTGGTGCTAATTACATCAGACTTCGACATACTACTTATGTCTGAGTTAATAATAAAAGCTAATAGCCATGCTATTTGACGTCTAAAACTAATAGGCAGATACGCTGTACCCCTAGTCGATTTTAAATATTCAACAAAAGTGTTGGTGTCAAAAAATATAAGTTTGTCACTATAGTGATTAACTAATAAATGCATGTGGTTATTTAACATATGTATATAATGATTTTGTCTACTTGATAAGTACTCAAAGTATGGGAAAGCACACAATATTATTTTCTGACAATTAATCTTTAGGATTTCAGTGACACTCTCAGTGATGTCATCTATTTTTACATTCGCACTATTACCTACAAATACAGAAATAATGGCATTTGGATTATATTTCATGCAACTTATTGATGACATTACTTCTTTGTAGGATTTCCTAGGCATACAGTAATTAACAGCTGATTGACTCAGGTTGTTACTCAATAATACTGCGGTGTAGAATATTGAAGTTTTATGTCAGCACCATCTCTTGACGGATAGAGGAACTAATGTAACTTTTGTTGATGATTTCTGAAAAAGGGTGCTATTTAGAGACTTCGTTTTATTTTTGTAATCTTTACATAAACTTCTATCACATTGGGGGTATTTTTTTTACATTTTTCATCAAAAGTCGAAAACTATACGGCCTAAAAAAAGAAAAAAATGTTTGAGAATGTGCAAACTGCGCTCTTTCATATATGATACCCCACATGCCCTAGTAGCCCCACTTCGAATTTTTGAGACCCCCTTTCAGTCCCTGTTGCAAAAAATATACGTATATTTTTATTTCTTTCTTATTTGCAAAATAGTTGGGCAAACGTCATCTAAAACTATTACAAATTTCAAATTGATAGCATTAGTAGTTCTTGAGATATCCAGCTGTGACAGACAGACAGACTGAGTCGCACCATATGGGTTCCTTTTTACCATTTTGGTGCTGAGTAGTAGTGTATATTAGTTTATCCTACCCGCGTGCCCTACTAAGTAGATTATGAAAACATGGACAATGTTTTATATTGATAGCTTAAAATGATGTTGAATTCAGGTGCGGCTTAAAATTAACAAATTAAAACACAGCCACATATGTACAGCTTCGCAAGTAAAGGTCGGTCTTTCCCTGAAATAAACGGAAAGATCTCAGCAGAGTGGCCCGCAAAGGGCCCTCTACGTCGTTCGACGACACCAGGTTCCTTGGCCAACAGCCAGGCCAGGCCATGGCCTGGACATCAGGGACGCACGTGTGCCAATTTTGCACCGTTTTAGGGTTCCGTACCCAAAGGGTAAAAACGGGACCCTATTAATAAGACTACACTGTCCGTCTGTCACCAGGCTGTATCTCATGAACCGTGATAGATAGACAGTTGAAATTTTCACAGATGATGTATTTATGTTGCCGCTATAACAACAAATACTAAAAACAGAATAAAATAAATATTTAACCTTTTGACCGCCACACGTTAAAAAAATAAAAAACGTGCCCTCGGCGTCAAAATCTGTCATGTAGCCGAACCGTGGAGTGCTGGGCACATTTTGGTTTGTCATCTATACATGACTGTGGCGGTCAAAAGGTTAAGGGGGGCTTCGATACAACGGAGCCCTTCGTGTGCGAGTCCGACTCGTACTTAGCCAGTTTTTTTTTTATTTGTACCCACAAAAACAAGGGAAACTCCGTTCAAATTTCAAATTCAAAGTCGTTGCATCAAGCGAAAGCTAAGGCTAGTCAGTCTACACCCGCTCCACCCAGAGCGGGAGCTAAGGCTAGTCAGTCTACACCCGCTCCACCCAGAGCGGGAGCTAAGGCTAGTCAGTCTACACCCGCTCCACCCAGAGCGGAAGCTAAGGCTAGTCAGTCTACACCCGCTCCACCCAGAGCGGAAGCTAAGGCTAGTCAGTCTACACCCGCTCCACCCAGAGCGGGAGGGGTCAGTTGATGATTTCCCATCCGAAAAAAAAAGGCTAGTCAGTCGCCTTCGACGATCAGTATCCGGACCTACTATATAATATTTGGACAGAAGTAATACATACATGAAGTTTGTGTGCATTGTAAAAAAACACATTTGACAGAACTGAATTCACTCGAGCCGCCATGACAGAATGCTCCGTTTTGACAATAAAAATGTAATCGGTTTTTCAAAAACAAACTAGCCCGTCCAAATACAAGCAGACCGACTCGCTCTCGCGGACAGGAACGTCGCGCTACCTCGTCCAGCACGTCCCGGTTGCGCTGCAGCAGCTCGGGCAGCTCGGCCATGAGGCGCGCCAGCTCGGGCAGCCCGCCCGCGTCGCGCACGGCCGCGGCGCGCGCGCGGATGGAGTCGGGCAGCGCGCCGGCGCCGGGCCGCTCGAGGCAGGCGGGCAGGCTCAGCGCCGCCAGCACGCTGTTGAGCAGCTGCGTGGCGTCGCGCAGCTTGCTGATCTCGGCCGTCACCAGCTCGCCGCGCCGCGCGCCGGCCGCCTGCAGCGCCTGGTGCACGGCCAGCGGCACCAGCGCCGCGAACAGCTCGCGCGCCTCGGCCCAGCGCGGCGGCGGCGCCAGCGGCTGCGCGATGGCGGCGCGGGCCAGCGGCTCCAGCTGCGCGGGCTCGGGGACCCGCTCGTGGTAGATGAAGTCGTTGTCCCGGCGCGCGGCCGCCAGCTGGCGCGCGGCGCGCGTGGCGTGCTCGGCGCCGGGCGCCACGCGCGCCAGCTTCAGCAGCTCCTCCGCCACCTGCGCGATAGGTTTCCTTTGATTCTTTATTCTGTAGAGCTAGGGTTTCCAACTTACCGTCTGATGACGTCACTGAAACGTTATTTATAAAAGTAAGTCTGTGTTTCCCTAGAGAGCGTTTCTTGACACCGTAAAGTCAAGCCCCGATGTTATTATTCTCGTGAGAGCCGTCACTGCGGCCGTTATGTGGCGGCCGCCGCTGTCGTAGCGAGCCCGAGCTTCTGGGATACTAAGATCTCTACACGTTTCGTCTTGTACCTTCTGGGATACTGAGGTCTCTACACGTTACGTCTCCTACCTGCAGACGCGCGATCTCCTCGCCGACGCTCTTGTTGGCGCGGCACACGGCCGCCTGGAACAGCTGCGCCAGGCCGCGGAACATCATCTGCTTCGACTGCATCTGCGACACAAACTCTACGTGTACATCCAATATAATTATATATTTCATTTCCTACTTGATAAAAATCTATTCACTCAATTTTCCACTGACAGACAACGGATAAAGAGAAAGGTTTGCCCGGGAAGTATGTAGAATTAATTCGTGCATGTACATTGTACAGTCAATCTCGTACCTACGTGCGGTCGGCTGCCGGCAATACCGACGAGTTGGGAGAGTGTTTTTGATAAATGTTTTTTTAATTCTATTTTGAGATGCCTGTGCGCAACTTGTTTTGCAATATGTGTCAAATATTTAGAATTTAATATGAAATTAAGCGTTTAAGTTTTCGGGATGTTTTGGTACAGATTCTTATCGCACGTAACTCTGCACACTTGGCGAATGAGAGCTACATATATGCAACGATACTTGCTTTTACGGTTTTTTTTATTTAGTTAATCCCTTGTCTCAGTGTTGTAATCAAATCTTGCAAGTTAAATTTGACCCACTTCCCGGTTTCCGATTGTGCTGTTAATTTGCATGCATGTGTAAATCGAATGATAACGCAATAATATTATTATGACATGGAGCTGATCTGATGATGGAGCCGGAAGGTTGTCACGGGAACTTTTTAGTTAATTAAAGGCTTATTTAAAAATTACCCCAAACTCGAGGGGTTTGCTAGAAGCCACTGAAGAGTTCCACCTTCCACCTCCTGGCTTCATCATCAGATCAGCTACAAAATCTTCTCCAACCCATCATATAAAAACGGAACAGGACTTAAAAAAGTTTCTGAATTAAAAATGCTGTGTCAATTTTATAATTTGTCGTACTTGTATACTCGCACGCATTGCGCTAATAGTTTGAGAAACACTGGTGCCATTTTTTTGTGCGCATTCCTTTACCGCTGCCCTTTTGTTCTCTTATCGCTCGTTGTTGACCATAGCTATTTTTCTATTGATTCCTATTTGCATGGGTTTAAGGTTGTAATCGGCTTGATCTCGCTCAATTTCTTAATGTATCATAATTTATCTTTTTGCTTTAAACTGAATGTACCTCACATTACAATTTCTATTGAAACACTATTAATTATTAGTCTTTCTGTTTGCGATGTCACCTATTAGTGTGTTAAAATGTTCGGGGATTGCGTACAAAAACGTTATTATTCTATCGTAATGTGTGTGTTAATTTCTACGATATCATTTGCTTAACTGAGACTTGGCTTATTGAGGGTATTAAAGACAGTGAATTGTTTGACGACCGTTACATAGTGTGGAGGCGAGATAGAAATTATTCTAGCACGAAACAAACTTTGGGGGGTGGTGTGCTTATTGCAGTGCGACGTGAACTTATCAGCGAACTCCGTAGTGAATGGTTCTCCTCTGCCGAGGACTTGTGGGTTACTCTTACCCTACACAAGAAAAGACCGCGAGTGTCATATAAAATGCATGTTTGTGTAGTGTATATCTGCAACCAAAATCTTGGCCACTCCCAAGCAGGTCAGTTAACTAATTATTCTAATAACCTAACAGATATTGTTCAGAAGCATCCGGCTGATAAATTTTTAGTTCTTGGCGATTTTAACCTTCCAAATATAAACTGGGAACCAGATGCTGATGGTCAGTCTGTTTGCCCTAGTAATATCCAAGGTCATGTTCAGGTCAATTTGTTTGATAACTTTACAGTCTGCAATATCTCGCAATATAATTCGTACGTAAATGTAAATAATAAAATACTAGATCTAGTTTTATCTAATAGCGAGGTTTCAGTGGCAAGTTGCGCCGATCCTCTGGTGCCGGAAGATCCACACCATAGGGCTCTCTGTGTGTCTGCTGATTTCGTGGAACTTCATACTCTGCCTGCGCGTCCTCGTATAAAATTTTTATATAGATCGGCCGACTATACGGCCATTAATCACCGGCTAAGCCAGATTGACTGGCTCAACGAAGTGAGCACTAGGACACTCGAAGATGCCGTATCGTTTTTCTATGACACAGTCTATGAACTACGTGATTCTTTTGTACCAATTAAGACGGTGGTTCCAAGCAGCAGATACCCTCTCTGGTTCAAACAGCCACTGATAAAAATTTTAAAAGAAAAAGCTAAGTACCACGCAAAATTTAAGAAATACGGAAACCTGTCTGATCATGAGTCTTTTGTTTTGCTTCGACAGCGTGCCAAGGAACTTGAAAGTGAAATGTTTAGCCGCTATATTATAAAAATTGAAGAAGACATTTTTAAGACCCCCAAAGCATTTTGGTCGTATGTAAAATCAAAAAATCAAATCAATGCTTATCCCTCCTTACTTAAATATAGAAACATCACGTCAAGTATAGGAGAGGATATCTGCAACATGTTTGGCGACTATTTCTATTCTAATTTTCTCAGTTCTGCTAGTGGTATCAACGGAGACGACAATCTTTCCACTGACCAAGCGCAGGGTTCAAACATGCATTTGAGTGATATTGTTTCGGACATACATTCAGTCGAAGTTAATGAATTAGAAGTATTCAATCTACTTAAAGGAGTTGACTTATCTAAATCTGCAGGACCAGACAATATTCCACCAGTTTTTATATTCAACTGTGCCAAAAGTCTGACTCCTCCTCTTTCACTTCTATTCAGGCGGTCCCTAAATTTAGGTGAGGTACCTACAATTTGGAAGTCGGCGTTAATCACTCCGATCCACAAAAAAGGCCCTAGAAACCTCGTGGAAAACTACAGGCCCATATCCAAACTATGCATTTTCGCTAAAATCCTGGAAAAAATTATTTACAAGCAGCTTTATGCTTGTCTAAAACTAAGCATCAGTGACCGCCAACATGGTTTCCAACGAGGTCGGTCCACAACCACCAATCTCATTCTTTGTGGTGACTACTTGACTGAATGCATGGCTCATCGCACACAAGTAGATGTAATCTACACAGATTATAGCAAGTGTTTTGATCGCTTGGATCATGCTATACTTCTGCGTAAGCTATTGGCTATAGGTATCAGTGGTAATCTCTTCAGGTGGTTCTCATCTTATGTGGCCAACAGATGTCAAACTGTTGTTCTTAATGGGTACACATCGAGAACTATGATTACCCCCTCAGGGATTCCACAGGGATCGCTTTTGGGACCCTTGTTATTCAACATCTTCATCAATGACGTCTCTTCATGTTTCGCTAACTCTACAGTTCTTTTGTTTGCGGACGACATGAAGATTCTAAGTGAAATCAGAACTAACGAAGATGCTGAACGTCTCCAACATGATCTGGACAGATTCCAAGAGTACTGTGCGGCCAACCGCTTGGATCTAAATGTCTCGAAATGTTATACATGTACCTTCACTCGTAAACCTAAACCTATTCTTTACAATTACAAACTAGCCAACACTCCGTTAGCCAGAGTTAATACGATTAGAGATTTAGGCGTCACTTTTGACTCGAAACTTCTTTTTGACACACACATCGATAATATTGTTAAAAAAGCTTCTAAGGCACTAGGTTTCATCATGAGGATATCAGCCGATTTTAAAAATATCAAAACACTCAAAATTCTTTATTGTGCTTTTGTACGCAGTCATCTCGAATACTGCTCACCAGTATGGAATCCTGTTTATAACACTTACGTCAATCGCATCGAAAGTATTCAAAAGAAATTCTTGAGGTACATTCAGTTTAGATCCAAAACCTATTTGCCTAATTATCACAGCCGCTGCAGGAAGTTTCACATTCTTCCACTAATTGAGCGGAGAAAAATTGCTGACATGGTATTCTTGTTCAATTTGGCTAATGGTTCAACCGACTGTTCTGAATTGATAAGCAAAATTGGGCTACGTGTTCCATCCTTCACCTTAAGGAATCATCAACCTCTGTATGTTCCCTCTGTGCGGTGCATATATAGACAAAACTCTTATATGATAAGAGCTAGCAGGGCATACAACTCGATGTGTCAGAGTGTTGATGATCTTGATTTATTCTCCACCAGTGTTCCTAAACTAAAAAAAATACTCTGTAAAAACTTCTTTGAAGATCATTAACACCTAGTCTTTTCTTAATTCTCTCCGAGTGCTTACTATTCTTTCTTTCGCTTACCTGTCTACTGTTTCTTGTGCTACCCTAGTATTGTCAGTGAAAACTTTTAATTGGCCTTCTATCACTAACTGTCAACTATCTGTATCCTAGCTGTAAGTTTTCTTAAGAAATAAAATAAAATAAAATAAAAATAAAATACCAAATTATAGTATTGTCATCCGAACTATATACATTGTACATACACAATCAGGCTATTATGTTCCCACTGCTGAGACATCGGCCTTCTCTCTATGAGATACAGTAGGCCATAATACACCACGCGGTCCCAGTGCGGGTTTGTGGATGTCGCAAGTCTCGAATTATTGGTTCTAAGACATGCTGGTTGGGTTCGAACTCACGACCTACAAGTAGTAAGTCAGGGCTGGTACTACTTGTTCAGCACTGCTTTCCATAGTGTCATACATACAAAATTTCATTTCGATACGACAATTAGAATTAGGTTAACGGTTGTTGTAGCCCGAAAGTCGACTACCAGCCTTACCAAGGTATCGTATTACCCAGTCACTGGCTGTGGAGTTCAAGAAAGTCGACTACCAGCCTTACCAAGGTATCGTATTACCCAGTCACTGGCTGTGGAGTTCAAGAAAGTCGACTACCAGCCTTACCAAGGTATCGTATTACCCAGTCACTGGCTGTGGAGTTCAAGAAAGTCGACTACCAGCCTTACCAAGGTATCGTATTACACAGTCACTGGCTGTGGAGTTCAAGAAAGTCGACTACCAGCCTTACCAAGGTATCGTATTACACAGTCACTGGCTGTGGAGTTCAAGAAAGTCGACTACCAGCCTTACCAAGGTATCGTATTACCCAGTCACTGGCTGTGGAGTTCAAGAAAGTCGACTACCAGCCTTACCAAGGTATCGTATTACACAGTCACTGGCTGTGGAGTTCAAGAAAGTCGACTACCAGCCTTACCAAGGTATCGTATTACACAGTCACTGGCTGTGGAGTTCAAGAAAGTCGACTACCAGCCTTACCAAGGTATCGTATTACCCAGTCACTGGCTGTGGAGTTCAAGAAAGTCGACTACCAGCCTTACCAAGGTATCGTATTACCCAGTCACTGGCTGTGGAGTTCAAGAAAGTCGACTACCAGCCTTACCAAGGGGTATCGTATTACCCAGTCACTGGCTGTGGAGTTCAAGAAAGTCGACTACCAGCCTTACCAAGGGGTATCGTATTACCCAGTCACTGGCTGTGGAGTTCAAGAAAGTCGACTACCAGCCTTACCAAGGGGTATCGTATTACCCAGTCACTGGCTGTGGAGTTCAAGAAAGTCGACTACCAGCCTTACCAAGGGGTATCGTATTACCCAGTCACTGGCTGTGGAGTTCAAGATAGGCATTCGCTCTATGTAAAATGCTGGTGCTCGGCTGCATCCGGTCGGACTGGAAGCCGACCGGAACATAGTTGGTAAAAGCCGGCAGATGATGAAAGAACTTAGGTTAAAATTGACTTCTAAGATTTGTTACATTATTAGTTACAAGTGAAGCTTCTAAAAGCGTGTTAAAAAAATGTTTTTCAATTAGGTAGTTACTTTCAAACGTTTTCAATTTATTTCATTATGCATGTTTAATTAATTAATATATAATTAATACAGTTCAGTGTGGCTGTAGGCTTGCACCAGAGATCGTCTAAGTCCTTTCCTCTTCCTGTTGATTATGCACGTTGTGACGTCGGACATCCAGGAGGAGGCACCCATGTTACCATAGCAACCTTGGCACAATGTTACCATAGCAACCTTGGCACAATGTTACCATAGCAACCTTGGCACAATGTTACCATAGCAACCTTGGCACAATGGCCAGCTCAGGGAACGAGAAGCCGTAAGTTCAATCCTTGGGTGCAGCGATATACTCTTTTTGTATTCATTATTTTGCTAAAACGTTGCTTAAAGTTGAATTTATAACGATTCGATCCCGTTCATGGATGAGTAATGAAGTTTGCAACGTTTTAGGGAGGGTTCACATCTGACGGAAAATACGTCGGGCGTAACTGCGATTGTTCCCTCGACGCACTAACGTATCATCGGTTGAGTGTGAACGGTCAAGTGTTTTTCTATACATTTGTCTGTTCTGGCGTTACGCGACCGATAATACGCGACGCATGTTCCGTCAGATGTGAACCCTCCCTAAGACAACCACGGAACTCTCAGGCCATTTTATTCTGACTGTTTAGAAAATAACTACATACCCACAATTTAAAAAAAATGTTTTCAAACACTTTAATTTATAAAAACTGGCCAAGTGCGAGTCGGACTTGCACACGAAGGGTTCCGTACCACAAGGCAAAAACGCCGAAAAAAAACACGTTTGTTGTATGGAAGCCCCCCTTAAATATTTATTTTATTATTTATTATTAAAGTAAAAATACAACTGAGTATTTTGTGAATATTTCAAGTGCCTACCTGTCCCTGTAAATCGCGTTTGTTGTATGGGAGCCTCCCTTAAATATTTATTTTATTTTGTTTTTAGTATTTGTTGTTATAGCGGCAACAGAAATACATACTTTGTGAAAATTTCAACTGTCTAGCTACCGCGGTTCTTGAGATACAGCCTGGTGACAGACAGACGGACAGATGGACGGACGGACGGACATGCCGTTCCGTTTTTACGCTTTGGGTACGGAACCCTAAAAATGAACGTTCTTAGTTGTCAATCTACGTGTATTTGAGTTTATTGATTACTACCTACTCATATTCGTGTGCGGATTTATTTCTGTGGGCCAACCATGCAACATTTATCAATGTTTAAAAAGGCAGAAATTGTTGTTCTGAATGAGCAAAACATATCTATAAGTGAAATTGATATCGGTGAGTAACAGTTAGATATTACGTTGATATTATACCTACTTCAACTTATTTATTTATTTAACTAACTCATTTCACCTTTCAATGTTTACCTTTAGGAGTAAATTAATGTAACTTACGTGCAATACCTACCATAGTTAAATAATAATATAATGCCTGTTATCATAAAATGTATTACAGTTTTTTTTTCACAGCCCACACCAAATTGAACCTTAAAACAACTATTGTAAGGAAGGAACATATTGGAAGAAACTAGAGGGATCATTTGCTAGCAAGCGTTAAGCTCGCTCATTCTAACCAACACCAAATAATAATATGTTTACCTGATAAAAAAATCAAATTATTTTAATGCTTTTATTTAATTTACCTTTCTACTTTTTTGCTAGAGTGATTTTATTGGCCACAAAATTAATTTAATAAAAAACAGCAAAACAAAATTCCTTAGCTAGGATCGAACTCACGTCGCTTGTCGAGCTTACATCAGTACAGTTCGCGTCAAATAACTTTGCCGCTCTGAAGTAGGCAACAAATCACTGCGCAGTAAATAATCCTATGAATAAAACAGCAGCGCGCATGGCGCGGATTGGCGCGGCTAGCAAAGAGCCTAGCTTCAGAGCGGCAAAGTTATTTGACGCGAACTGTAGCTATCTCAGGCGCTTACACCAATTAGCTATGGGAACTATGTTATACTAGTCTAAAATGTTGGGTCAAATTCCTTCATTGTGAACCCGTTTATTTTATCTCTAACTGTGAATGTATAATACGTATACGCACACAATAATAATGACAGTTACCGATGTGTGCGTGATGTAAACTAATTAGCATTGCCGACTGTACAACAAATTTGTGTTTGTTTCTAGTATTTATTTTATGGATATCACTGATTTTTTTAAACAATTATATATTTTTATGGGCATATAAAAGATTTTCATAAATATACTGAGAAGTCAAGGCAGAGTTTGTCTCTGAGAGACAGTGGCGTGCCTAGGGGTCAAAATTAGGGCAAGCCCACAGATTTTCAAGGTATAAAAAAAACGCCCAACTGAGGGATTGGCTGATTTTCTTGTTGTTAATGGTTGTTAGTAGTACTAACATCATTATTATAATTTTGGTAAGAAAAACTTATTTCAAGCATCAGTACGTAATTGTCATAAGCGCCATCTATACTAATGAATGCGTAAAATAAATGAACCACAACGCTTAGCCGGACCTTTTTTCATTTTGCTTGTCACTTGCAAAATTTGTTCAATCAAAATGCACTAGATGGCCTCCTAATATTATCGATTTATTGTTATTTTCTCGTACGCATTATTTTATGAATTAGGTACTTACATTTTTAAAGTCAATTGATAATTTTAACATGAGCCACTACATAGGTTTGTCATATCATATTCATACCTAATAAACGATCGAATGAGTAGGTACCTATTTTATTTATTCTGTCTTCTTGACTGACAAAAATACTTGTTTTTATTTCCGAGAAGTACCGACAGTCCGACAGTAATTTAAGATTGGCTACGGTGAAGTAAAGAGTTATTTATTGGCAGAAAATTGCAGAAAACTCAATGTATTTACGTACCTTTTCGATGACAGATTCCGAACACATAATGATAAAAGAACACTATATTCATTAACCATTTACAAAATCATAGGGAATGACATCACCAATCACCACAATCAATATTTTTTTCAAATAATAAAACTAATTCTCAAAGTAAGTATTCAAAACTTCAAAACAATAACAATTTGTTTGAGTCGCGTCGTATCATCGACTCATCGCGCCCGCCACACGTGCTTTCGCAACTAACTTTACGCGGGTCAACGCAACGCGCGGATAGTGCATTTGCGCGAACTTCATGCCTCTCAAAAGCCTGGCTTTTCATTTCATAGAACTCTGTGTATAAGTACTTACCAATATATCAACAAATGTAAACGTTTCTATAGCAATTTGTATGCGAAAACTGCGAGACAGAGAAAGGAAAGGCAAGCCAGGTAAAAAGCCAGACTAAGTGTGAGCGAGATGGCGCATTTGAACGCATTGTATAGCGTTTAGAGCCGAATTCCGAATTTGGCGCGAACCTATCCCAAAGTTAGCGCTAGTTCGGATTTCGAAATTGTATTATATGTCATGAATGAACGAGTTAATTGACTGGAATTTTTTGAATATATTTTTTATTGATTTTGTTGTTGTGAATTATGATTTTATTAGGGCAAGCCGGGCTTTTCTGCTTCTATGAAGGTACCGCCACTGCTGAGAGAGTGTCTCGGACTTAATTTATAAATTGATCGAACAGCTCGCTTCTGCAAAACAAAGATAGTCTGAATATCGGCAGCATTTCCCCACAATAGAATACCGTACGACATTACACTATGAAAATAGCTAAAGTACACTAAACGAGCAGTCTCTATATCAGTTAAATTACGAATTTTTCTAACAGCGTATGCTGCAGAACTTAGCTTTTTTGACAATTTATATAAACAAGGTGTTGATTTGCATCCTCGTCAAATTTCAGGAGGTTGTCATAAAAGACATTTTAGTACTTTAGTACTTAGTAAAGTAAAAGGCGTTTGATTGTGTGTGAAAGCGCAGTTATAGGGCTAGTAACAGACGGGTCGCGTTTAAATACGGCTGGTTCACACTTACGGATTTCTATATTTATAAAATAACCTTTGTGACTAGTTTCGAAACGTATTGCACCCGAACTTAACGAACGCAATAGGCGACGTAGGATGCAAGAGCGAGCGAAGGGCACCCGAAGATAGGTTTGGTTAGGTTACTTTAAACCCTTTACACAGAAATACCCCACGAAGCGGGCCTCCGTCGACATAGGATGCGAGAGCGAAAATACCGTCATGGTGACTTTGTGACTGGTTTAGAAAGTGAATTATAAAATTTTATTTTGTATAAACGTGATTTTTCCAAAAGAATCTAAATATTAATTGAAAAATGTTTAAATTATTTAATGTCATCGGAAACATTTGTTAAGAGAAGCATTTACCAAATAAATGTTTGTAAAGCGAGTGTTTATAAAAACAAACATTTGCGGAATGAGTTGTTTGTGAAATAAATAGTATACGAAACGTTGGTTGTAAACTAAAAATTTGTCAATGGAGTTTTGGTGAAACATTAGTGAACCGTATTATGTCACATTCAGCCCAAAGCGGGGCTGTGTGCTGTGTGCTGGCAGTAACACTCACGATGCTGAGCCAGTCGCGCTCCCACAGCGACTTGAGCTGCTCCTTCTGCATGACACGCAGAGCGTCCGTGTACAGCTCGTCGCACTGCGCGCACACCTTGGCCACCATGCTCTCCTTCATCTCGTCTGCAACAAGCGATCGCCACATTCGTTCTAGATATCAATTAAACTAAAGTATGACTACAGCCACGACATTGTGTGGGGCTTTCATTATGGTGATAGAATCAAGTCTCGGTTGGCCGGGCAGCCTGTACCTGTATGTAGCGCTCGTGTGCCAAGTAGAATCAAGTCTCGGTTGGCCGGGCAGCCTGTACCTGTATGTAGCGCTCGTGTGCCAAGTAGAATCAAGTCTCGGTTGGCCGGGCAGCCTGTACCTGTATGTAGCGCTCGTGTGCCAAGTAGAATCAAGTCTCGGTTGGCCGGGCAGCCTGTACCTGTATGTAGCGCTCGTGTGCCAAGTAGAATCAAGTCTCGGTTGGCCGGGCAGCCTGTACCTGTATGTAGCGCTCGTGTGCCAAGTAGAATCAAGTCTCGGTTGGCCGGGCAGCCTGTACCTGTATGTAGCGCTCGTGTGCCAAGTAGAATCAAGTCTCGGTTGGCCGAGCAGCCTGTACCTGTATGTAGCGCTCGTGTGCCAAGTAGAATCAAGTCTCGGTTGGTCGGGCAGCCTGTACCTGTATGTAGCGCTCGTGTGCCAAGTAGAATCAAGTCTCGGTTGGCCGGGCAGCCTGTACCTGTATGCAGCGCTCGTGTGCCAAGTAGAATCAAGTCTCGGTTGGCCGGGCGGCCTGTACCTGTATGTAGCGCTCGTGTGCCAAGTAGAATCAAGTCTCGGTTGGCCGGGCAGCCTGTACCTGTATGTAGCGCTCGTGTGCCAAGTAGAATCAAGTCTCGGTTGACCGGGCAGCCTGTACCTGTATGTAGCGCTCGTGTGCCAAGTAGAATCAAGTCTCGGTTGGCCGGGCAGCCTGTACCTGTATGTAGCGCTCGTGTGCCAAGTAGAATCAAGTCTCGGTTGGCCGGGCAGCCTGTACCTGTATGTAGCGCTCGTGTGCCAAGTAGAATCAAGTCTCGGTTGGCCGGGCAGTCTGTACCTGTATATAGCGCTCGTGTGCCAAGTAGAATCACTCAGCCCACGCGTTCTACTCTAAGCAGGAACACAATCCCTTGCTGTAGCAGGCCACCTCTCGGAGAGCGCACTACTGGTTGTGACGTGGCTGTGCTTACCGCGGATGCACTTGTAGGCGATGACCTCCTGAGCCTGCGCCAGCATGAGCTTGGCCAGCGCGTCCAGCGTCTCAGGGTGCAGATCGGGCGTGGTCTCCTGGTGCACCGCCATCATTATGTTCGCCTTCAGGAACGAGAACACGCCCGCCGCTTGCTGCACACACACATTATTTATTTTATCTACACCCATGCCATAAATCCATCATCATCATCATCATTTCAGCCGAAAGACGTCCACTGCTGGACATAGGCCTCCCCCAAGCACTTCCACTTCGACCGGTTCTGTGCTTCTCGCATCCAAAGGGTTCCTGCGGCCTTCACAAGGTCGTCGGTCCACCTTGTGGGAGGGTTATTATTATTTCTTTATTACAAGGGTGTTTTTTCCACTTGGGACAAATTCTAAACAGGTAATAATATCTAATATTAAGTATTCTGGTAGTATTTTTATAAAACAATTAATCTCGTCTCACTAGTTCAGTTTCGGATACTTAGCCTGTTTTATTTCCATACTAATATTATAAATTCGAAAGTAACTGTCTGTCTGTCGGGTCTCCCTTGTTTCACCAAAAAGAAATTGCCAAATTATCACTTCCCAAATAATTTTCCGCATAATTTCTTTTGCCAAATTATTACTTATCAAAAAATCTCTTCACAAATAATTGTAACCCAAACCTAATGTTTGGCAAGTGAACGTTTAAACAATAACTTGTTTACCAACTAGTACTTTTACCTATTTTTACATACATACGTACATATTTCAGTTGGAATAACTCATTTTACGCAAATTAACATTTGCCAAATATTTAGTATCGTCAGTTTTCGCAGTTTTAAGGCAGCCATTTCAAGCATAAGATCTAACTTTGAAGACGTTTTATTGCAAGGTTGTTTTTTCCACTTGGGACAAATTCTAAACAGGTAATAATAATATTAAGTATTCTGGTAGTATTTTTTTAAATAATTAATCTCGTCTAACTAGTTCAGTTTCGGGTAGACTGTTTTTTTTCCATATTTTTTTCTATATAATCTAGTCGTTTTTGGCACTCGCCGGCCGCTGCCGCGGCACCGCTCGCTTCGCTCGCTCGGCTCGTGCGTAGCAGGTCACAGTTTTAACCTAACCTAAGCATTTTTTTAAAATAATTTACCTCGTCTAACTAATTCGGTTCTCGATAGCCTGTTAAAAATAATCTCTTTTTTCCATATTTTTTTTCTATATAATTTAGTCGTTTCTAGCACTCGCCGGCCGCTGCCGCGGCACCGCTCGCTTCGCTCGCTCGGCTCGTGCGTAGCAGGTCACGGTTTTAACCTAACCTAACCTAAACATTTTTTTAAAAATAATCAACCTCGTAACTAATTCGGTTCTCGATAATGTCCATTGCAAAAAAATTAAAATTGTAAGTTACAAATATTTTGTATTAAATAAATGATTATTTTAAAATAAAATTGCATTTTTTAATTATTTAATTCCCAAAAAATCTTATTTTTGCCTTTATATTTTTTGTCATAGCAAATCATTTGACCAAACGTTTATTGTCTAAAGATTGTTTGCCGTAATAAATCATTTGATTAAAGACCAAATGCCTAAATGACATTATCCATAGTAATATTCTGCCAAGTAAAAATTTGACCAAATGAAAATGTGCGTACTAAAATCATTCCAAACATTGCATTGGTATAAGAAAAGGTTGCCAAAATTTGTTTGGGTAGTGAAATTTTGGCAAAATTTTTTGGCAAAACGGCAGGATCCCCATTGCATTGGTATAAAAAAGGTTGCTAAAATTTGTTTGGGTAGTGAAATTGTGGCAAAATCTTTTTGTCTGTCTGTCTGTATGTTATCTTTTCACGCCTAAACCTCTGAACGGATTTCGAAAAAATTTGGCAGAGAGATAGATTGCAGCCCGGGGAAGGACATAGAAATATTTTTTTCCCGATATTCCCACGGGATCGACACTTATGCGGGTAAAACCGCGGGGCGCTGCTAGTCATTTATAAAAGTTTCTGAAACTGTTAGCTTATAAAACAACCAGTGTCATAGTACCTAACCATAATATCATCTAAACGAGTGTTATAATGTTGTACTAAATGTCATTATGCAACAGCTTTGTTTTTTCGATCCCTTCCTTACTTATTAAACAGCCACATTCTCACTACTCAATTCGTGGTATCTTTATGAATTTCAAAAAAGAACAATGTCAAGCACGCGCGTTTCACTACCACAGCGCCGTAATAAAAAAAAAATAGTAGATTGTTAAATACGTCACTCGAGCTTAAAATAGTGTTGCTCCCGAGGTGGACACTACAATTTATCACCCTCTTAAAAAAATAAGCAAGTGCTACTTATGAATAAGAATAGTACGTTTATTTAAACTTACTCATTTTTTATAAAACTAAGTAAAATCCTAATTTGAGTAAAAAATTACGAACGAAGGCAGAATGCTTTTCGCAATGATTTCAATAGTAAGGATACGCCCATCTGAACATTTTACATAGACGTTCTTCATACAAGCAAAAGTAACGCCATCTGTCATAAATCATACGAACTACGTGAGTGCAGCGTTGCATAGGTCGACGACGTAACCTTGTACGTGCGAACACATTATGTCGTCAGTCAGTATAAGTCAGTTGCATGCCGATATCCTTTAAACTCAGAATTCCAGATTCTGAAAATATAAGATTCTCAAAATACCAGATTCTGAAAATATAAGATTCTCAATATATCAGATTTCAGACAGTCGAAATCAAAATTTAGTAATATTACAAAAAAAAACCTAGCTAGTTTTTCCAGCAAATAGACTGCTTAATGCACATTTTGCAATAAAATACTGTTTGGTTCTCTTATATTATTACCTATTTTGATTCATTGACATTGTTGTCATGAAGTTAAAAAGCCTTCTCCTTAGTTTGGAAATCTGTAATTTAAATATTATTTGTATCGTATTCGCTATCGCATAGTGTATAAAAATCGTCTATAACTATGTCTTCTCCTAATTTGGTACCAAAATTCAAAATTACTTACACTACGTTCATAAGACAAAAATAAAACAGAAATAAAAAAATTACGTCCGTACAAGGTTACTTTGTTCACTTCGAGGAGCCATTGTCAGCCATTGGCCACACAATGGCCGCCATTGTAAAATAATTGTCGCTGTAGATAAAAATGTGTTTATTTAATCATTTAATTAATATATAATAAAAACAAAAATAATGTAAGGTTACATTCCGATGATACGATATCCCATGTTTATTTTTAATTTTTGTATCGTAATTTTTGCAGCCTTTTACCACGCAACTAGGCATTTTTATGACAGGCAAATACACGTTCTCTCCTTCGCGCGCACCACTGTCAACTGAGTTGCGTTGGCCCTAAAACCGTCATTTTAGGGCCAGCGCGTTGGTGCCATTTAGTCGCGCGGTTAGCCCGGTCCATACGCTAGTAATATATAGGGTGACTGGTAATTAGTGACTGATACTTAAACACGTGATTTTACTCATCATTATGAACAACTTTTACTATGGGACCAAACCTGAAATCGCGAAAAAAAAATCAGCTGTTCCCTACATTTATGTTCGTCTAACTCGTCAAAATGTAGAGAACAGCTGGTTTTTTTTTCACGATTTCAGGTTTGGTCCCATAGTAAAAGTTGTTCATAATGATGAGTAAAATCACGTGTTTAAGTATCGGTCACTAATTACCAGTCACCCTATATATGTCAATGGCTTTTCGCGCGTTTTTTTTTAATTTTTTCACAAACTTTTTGTTTAATTTGGCTCGCGCGTTTCCTTTATCATACAGCCTGCTATTTGTTTATAAATGTTCGTGATTGATCTCTTTGGTAATTGGAACTTTTATTAACAATATCCACATTCCAAATTCAAATCACTTTTAGTCCCTAGGGATTAAAGAGCTATTTTAGTCCCTATTTACGAAGAATACACTAGCTCTTTTTAAATAGATGAGATAAAAACATAACCCTCCTTCTGGCGCAGTCGGGTAAAAACTTATAGGTTTACACAATTCACCGCGTGAGGTTGTGTGCTCCTTCACGTGTCGGTTTTGGAGGTTTTTAAGGTGCTGAGCCTATCCCTAGATGTGAGCTCCTACACTGATTTTGGACTTATATTTGTGTGATCAATCGACTATGGCTACTTTTTCGAATGAAGAATATGGGGATATCGTCTTCATGTATGGCAGAGCTGACGTTAATGGATCTTAGGCGCGACGGATGTACCAAGAGAAATATCTGAATCGCAGATTACCTAATGTCAGAGTGTTTTACAACACATTTCGTCGGCTTTCTGAAGTTGGAATCCATCACGCGGAATCTAAATTCAACCCAGGAAGACATCACGCAAGTATAGAGGAAGACATTATTGCAGCTTTTGATGCAAATCCTACTATGAGCGTCAAGAGTAGTAGCTCGGAAAATCAACATTTCGGTAAGGAAGGTGTGGAATACGATGCACCGAGAAAACAAATATCCTTTCCATGGCACGGGTGTACAAGGTTTGGAAAATGAAGATCTCCCTCGAAGGATTCAGTACGGTCGCTTTTTAGAGTTCCGTAGTTCCTACAAGGAACCCTTATAGTTTCGTCATGTCCGTCTGTCTGTCTGTCCGAGGTTTTGCTAAGAGACCGTTAGTACTAGAAAGCTGTAATTTTGTAGGAGTGTGTATATCAATTACGCCGACAAAGTGGTAAAATACAAAATCCTTAGCATTTATTTATTTATTTACTCAAGACATAAGATTATAGAACACGTTAAAAAAATACAGTTTTACAAAATGGGACTATTTCTACAAGCATGTGGGTGAACACTGCTCTCCTAGCTAGGTTATGGAAACCTGTGCATTAATCCTTTAAAGTGACTAAGATGAAGTAGTTGCCTGTTTATAACGGGTAAAGACTTGCATTAAAAACAAAACTCTGTATTTTTTTTTTAATTTTGTTTTTTTTTTAACTTTTTTTTATTCAAAATAAAAAACAACAGAATCGTACTACATTATGATAACGGGCTACTACTGAAACCTACACTGTGCGTGGCCCGACACGCGCTTGGCCGGTTTTTGTTAAATAGTGACATTGAAGATGCATGGTTTTTAAAATTCATCTTGTGGACCGATGAGACAAAATTTTCGAAAGTTTTAGCAAAATTACTAATTTTCATAACCTTCATCGATCGACCGACAAGGAGAACAATCCCCACTGGAAGAAGCAAGTGTCGTTCCAAAGGAAATTTTCAGTTAACGTGTGGGCAGGAGTAATCGGCCGAACGTTGATTGGTCCCCACTTCCTACCAGATAATTTAAATGGAGAAAATTAGCTGGAATTCCTCCAAAACTATCTCCCAGAGCTTCTGGACGAGGCCGAAATACCAATATGTGCAATGAGAAGACCAATGATTTTTCGACAAGATGGTTGTCCAGCGCATTGGACCCTAAACGTGAGAGAATATTTATACAACATTATTTTTAGTAATGTGAAACCCGAAACACGTGTCTAGTATTTTTATGTAAAGAATCTATGTACAAAATTTCAAAACTGTATCAAGAAAAATCACAAAGTTATAAGCTTGTTAAGTTACCTGTTTGTCCGTACAAAAACATGCTCACCCGCGCCGCGCCTTCTTGCGCTCATTGATAATAGTACCTAGCCGTCGCTCGGTGTCCAACTTTTAACCATTTTAAAATATTTTTGGGACAAAGTATAACATGGGGTAAAAATTATGGGAATCGATTCAGTTACTTATTCTGAACAAACTATATTCAGGTTTCGCATATACTAAAAATAACGTTGCATAATAGTTTCCCAGAGAGCTGGATTGGCAGAGACGGGCCCATGCCTTGGCCACCTCGATCACCCGATTTAACGCCTGTGGATTTTTTCGTTCGGGGATGGGCCAAGGAGCTCGTCTAAATTTCAACTCGTTGAAATTTCAACTAGAGAAGAATTAATAGAAAGAATACAAACGGCTTTTCAAGTCATGAAGCAGGAGATGATATTAAAAATCACGACTACAGAAGTGACAAGACGGGCCCGCGCTTGAATAAGAAACATTTTGAACATGAACAATTAATTATTATAGCAAAAATGTTGTTTTAGATAACATGTTTCATACTCAATTTTACTTTGTACATCTAATTCCAAGAGCTGATGAGATGAGACATCTGCGTAAATATTACCTCAAAAGAAAGGGGCAATAACCACCAAGCATATTTTTAAAAAAGGTTGAACAACTGAGGCAATTTTTTTAATATCAACAACAAATCATTTTCTTTATTTTTTAAAGGTTCACCTTTTGACCGTCACACGTCAAAAAATCAAAAACGTGCCCTCGGCGTCAAAGTCCGTCATGTAGTCGAACCGTGGCGTGCTGGACACATTTTGGTTTGTCATCTATACATGACTGTGGCGGTCAAAAGGACTTGAATATTGCGTAGAATGTTTCTCTGATGACACAGATGCTTGGGAATTATTTTGGGTTGGGTCTCATATCGAGTCGCCTGAATCTGTTAAGTGTAGATATGGCAGGGTTTAGGGGGTTCGTACTAAGCGATAAAATGTATCTTTTGCTGTCGGAGACGCGCCAAAATATTTTAATTATTAGTTTAAAAATCATGGGAATTCTTACGAAAAACTTAGAAATGCATAAAAAGGAACGTAATTTTGATACATTTCGTAGCGATTTCGATGCTGCGTTTGACGAAGTGCGTGAAAAGAAACGTAAGCCGCCATTTTGTTTACATTGACAAATACTTTTGGCGTTCGTTTTGTCATTCCGTTGCTCTCGAGTTTACGTAAATTTTATACTTAGCTATGATTATTAGCTCCCCGCACCCTAATGAGTGACAGATCCTACCCAAAGCACACAGACTTGTGTCGGTTAGGTTTTATTCAAAATGGAATAATAGAAAAACTACGCATCTCCGGCGGGGTTGGGGAGGGGGGGTTTCCACCCCCGCCGAGGCCTTCCCCTCCCCTCCACCCCTCCCATCTTCGTACGAAGGCGACTTGATATGAGATTTTTTTACCCATAACAGCTTTTACTGGACACTATTAACAATTAATTTAAAAAAAATGGGTATTATTGTTAAAAACATTAGTTTCAAAAACAAGGAAGAGACTTCGTCTAAGACAAGTTTAGCTTAATATGTTCTAAATGGTCTAAGATATCAACCCCTTCAGGCTTTGCACCCATCTACCAAACACCCTTTATAGATATATAGGGTGTTTTTTTCGCGATTTCAGGTTTGGTCCCATAGTAAAAGTTGTTCATAATGATGAGTAAAATCACGTGTTTAAGTATCGGTCACTAATTACCAGTCACCCTATATATAAACAAGAACGCATCATTAATGATATACTTTGTCAAGATATACAAAAATAAGTTTGCAAGAGGCATCCAACAAATCACTACTGGAATCACTTAGCCTTGGCTCTAGAGCCAGACAACACTCAACACAGGCAATGTAAACTTATTATGGGACATCCATGATTATGTATAAGAGTAAGCAGGTAATCACATAAGATAGTTTATATTTACTGGAATGAGATTATGTATAAGAGTAAGCAGGTAATCAAATAAGATAGTTTATATTTACTGGAATGAGATTATGTATAAGAGTAAGCAGGTAATCAAATAAGATAGTTTATATTTACTGGAATGAGATTATGTATAAGAGTAAGCAGGTAATCAAATAAGATAGTTTATATTTACTGGAATGAGATTATGTATAAGAGTAAGCAGGTAATCACATAAGATAGTTTATATTTACTGGAATGAGATTAAGGAATATTTGTTTGTCAGTGTTAGTAAAGTGCCCGTGCTACCTGGAACAGCTTGGCGGCTTGCTTGAGCGAGTCCTCTGTCTCCACGGGCTGCTGCGACGCGATGAGGCTCTGCATGGCACCGATGTTGAACAGGATGCACATGCGCTCATACGCCAGGGAGCTTATTGCTGTGTAACACAAAAAGTACAAAAAATGTTAAACAGGTATCCACAATACTGGCTCCTGTGTTGAGTCATCTTATCAATATGTGCATACTGCATGGTTATTTTCCGGAAGAATTAAAAATAACCATTGTCAAACCACTTTTCAATAAAGATAGCAGAGAGAATATGTCCTGCTACAGACCTATTGCTTTAGTGCCAATTTTTTCAAAAGTATTTGAAAAAGCAATATAATAATAATATAATATAATAATAAACTTATAAATCTAGCCAGAGAACTGTAACTTACGGGGTACCACAAGGTAGTGTACTCGGACCGCCTCTATTTATTATCTATATCAATGACTTTCCTACAGCATCAACTTATCCTATGACAATGTTTGCGGACGACAGCACTTTACTATTTAATAATGACGAAGTAAGTACATTAGAGGCTGACATTAATTCAAATTTAAAATCAGTTGTGAATTGGCTGCAAAATAATAATTTGATTATAAATCTAGACAAAACAGTATTAATGAAATTCCAGCAAAGAGTAAATCACAAATTTAACTTAAACTTCATGTAGAGTTTAATGCCTGCTTGGTTTAGCACTAACTTCCGAGTTGGTTGATATTTGGTTGGTTTGGTTTTATATTAGTCTGGTTTAAAGCTTCTTACCCAAAATTACAAAAATTGTACATTTATAGAAGCAGGATCAGAGGATGTTTTGCAACAAATAATCTATCAAATCAATGTCAAGTACTATAACAATAAATTCCTTTTCTATATTATTTTCCTTTATTTCCTCCTTTTCTGAGATCCAATCTTGCATTATTCGAACGAAGGGATAATACAAATAAGAGGAAAGCTGCACATTTGGATTTCGAGATACCTGTTCCTAAGTTGCAACTCTTCCCGAAGAGTTGTATCTACATGGCTCCCCTAATTTATAATGGTTTGCCGAAGTCAATTACCCAACTACCCTTCAAAAAATTTTGTTCGGCACTACGGAAGTGGTTGTTGCAGGAATGTTTTTATTCAATTCCCGAGTTTTTTGTAAAATGTCCCTGTAATTTTTTTTCTCTTGATCTGGCATCAAAATATAGGCCCAAGTAACTTATTTAAGTTAAGTGATAATAATTGTTAAATGTATTGTTTTATTTATTAATAATAATATAGTAAAAATGGAAGTGTGTAATATAATATAATAATTGAAATAATATTTAAAATTTTAAAATTAATGTAATGTAAATAATGCACTTAAATTCTATTTTCTTTAAGAACTGCATTTAATTGTTCATTGTAATCTATTTTTGCATACCGTTAAAACGGTGAGAGATGTAGTACTGTCAATGTTATGAACACCTTTGTAAACACCATGTTTTTGGCAAATAAATATTCTATTCTATTCTATTCTTGTAGTTGGATCAATATACATAAATATAATTATCAGAACCATTTTGGCTTGTTTCATTTCTGCATAGATGTATTCATTTCAAAGTTAATGATGAATGATAGATAACTTTTGATGTACAGACGCCAGCACATCAAGTTACTACAATCTGTCAGATTTCTTTATTAGATTTTCGACTTTATTGCTAAAGCATAAGGTTCAAGGTTGATTGGGAAAATCTGACAGTTTCGGGTAGGTTGACCTGCTGGCGTCTGTACTTAGGAAAGTTAGGATAAGAATATGAAACTTACACACTTTCATGTACTTAGGACGTATTAAGTTTCCACATTTGATTTTGCAGGAGCTCTAACGATCTTCATATGAATTCAGCGATAACATGAATCATCAAATTGGCAGGACCAATGTTTTAATCACATAACTTGAATTTGCCACTTACAATTGTATTGAAAATTGAGTATATACCTGTACATATGTAGTACTAAGTCTTCGGATGTGAATTACCTGCCTCTGAGTAGGGCTTCCAGAAGGTCCGCCACTTTGACGTCAAAGTGGCGGGACCAGACGTCTTGACATACTTCCTTTACCTTTGGTGGTAGAAATTTCTGGTTTAGGGTACAAATAGTACATAATTATGTAGTACAAACACTTTAATGTGGTAAATTTTAAATTGGGGACTTGATCCCGCCATCTTGACGCTCACGTTTTTTTCCAGTGATGGTGTTAATAAAACTTACTGAGACTCATCCGGCCTCCAAACAAGGAGCCCTTGTCGAAGGCGTCCTTCCACTTGAAGGGGATCTGTACCTCTTGCGGCGGGAGCTTGGACTCCAGCGACGCCAGCTGGTCATGGTAGCTGCAAGCACAAACACCTAGCTCACATACACCATACACGTTAATGGTTCACTTCGTTTGTGTAACTATTCCTTTGTTTGTGTGCGTAATAAGATGACATCATTATTTAACATCTTCGACTACTAGTAATAAAATCTCCAGAGATCAGTCATGCCTTAATTTCTTCTGCTTAACAATGATTCAACTGTGAAGGGTGACTCATGCGACATAAATACTGTATTTACTTGTAGATTACGTCCAGCGACGATTTCTCGAACACTTTCCAAATGGCGTTGGCTCTCAGCCGGCTCAGCTCGTTAAGGGCGTCGGTGTAGTCCTCATGGTGGTCGCCAGTGTTGTACGTCGAATTTATCAAATTTCTCAACGGTTTCACAATATCTACATCAGAACCTTTTTTAAACGGTACAAACAACAACTCCGAAGCCATTTCTGCGACTGAGTGGACTGATTAAGATTATTGTGACAAATGTGACAGCAGCCGTCAGTGCACACGTCAGTGTATAGCTATACTATAATGTACTCTGTGCGACTAGTTGACGATGACTTTCAGTCTATCAATAAGTACTCTGTGACGATGACGTTGACTTTCTATCAAAAAGTACTCTGTGACGTTGACATAACTCAATTAAGGGGGAAGCTCTAAGGTGGCCCGCGAAATTCAAATTTTCTTACGTTTTTTGCAATTTGCTGGTCAGTATTAAGTTGTACGTTGATTAAAATATGTCCCCAAATGTCAAGATTTCATGAAATAGTCATTCTTGGGGATTACATGGTCTTAGAGAGTTGTGTTGATGACTTTATTGATTATAATTCTGTAAATACATATTTGTTACGACCGCGAATCATATTTTAATCAACGTACAACTTAATACTGACCAGCAAATTGCAAAAAACCTAAAAAAAATTAAATTTCGCGGGCTACCCTGGCGCTTTCACCTTAAGTGACTCAAGGGATAAACAAAAACTCCTTTGTACGCGTTGCCAGCTTATAAAGTTTTTATTGTTTCTAAATTTCCTTTTCAAGGCTTATCTGCGGTCTTTTTAACAGTTATAAGTATATTTTAATGTAATAACATTTATACTGTAGAAATAATAAATAAAAAACTAATTTGATTAATAAAAACTGTAAAGAAAAAATTACCGATAAAGTTACGGTCTTATTTTTTTCATGCGGTAATATTTACACCAAATATGATTCTATTTTAAATTGAATTCTATAGGATTCAGCTATTATGTGTCACCATTTTACGAAAAATAGAGGAATTGCTACTGGGTGCCTAAAAAGGCCACTTTGGGAGAATCATAAAAGGATGACATTATGAATTATATTAAAAGTCGTAAATGGTCACAAACTGACAATTCATAATATTGTTTGCGTACAATTCTTAACACGCAATTCATCTGTTTGACAATTTTGTATGGAGATTCGTAAAATGGTCCACAAAATAGGAATTGTTTTATTGTCAAATAACGGAATCATTAGAAGTTAGTCAAAAGCAACATTTTACAAATCGGATTTGAGGCTTTGTGAAGAAATATTGTTATAATCAATGATATTCTAAGTAATAATTCATCCGCGAGGCTTATATTCATCAGAGAATTTTAACACTGTGCACTGCGGTGCAGAATATTGAAGTTTTATGTCAGCGCCATCTCTTGACCGATAATGGAACTAATGTAACTGTTGTTGATGATTTCTGAAAAAGTGTGTTATTTAAAGACTTCGTTTTATTTTTCCTGTAATCTTTACATAAACTTATATCACATAGAATAATTTCAGATTCATTAGTAGTTCTTGAGATATCCAGCTGTGACAGACAGACAGACGGACAGACAGACTTAGTCTCACCATAAGGGTTCCGTTTTTACCATTTTGGTACGGAACCCTAAAAGGTGATTTAGCCCTACCTATATGAAAACTTTCTGATGCACGCGCGGGTGACGACGACCCTTTTATATCGCCGACAAAATGCAGCTCTTCGGAAAATGGACATAGTGTTCGAAATAATAATCTCGAATTTGTTGGCATAGACAGGCTAAGTAAAAGTGTGTGTCGCGACCTCATCCATGAGCTGGAGCCGTAGATATGTACCCGCCGCGATGGCATAGTACTATCCCCAAGGCAAGTAAAAGGATTGTGAATTTGTGATAAAAGTAGTGTGTTTTAAACTTTTAACTAAGTAGTTCCAGATAGACTCTATCATCTATTATTAAAGAGGTTTAGGTACTCTGTACCCCCTCAGTGAAATATATACAATCTTCTATTCACATTTTAGGTGTACTTACATTAGGTACACCTCTGCCTAACCCTTCAGAGATCTATAGGTGTGATATTGTAAAAGTATCATACTTTACTTAAATTTTATTAAGTAGTCTAAATATGAGGACCCTAGAAGAGGATACCATATACCTTTTACTAAAATAAAACAATAGTTATATGAAAAATATTATAATAGGTATATTAACAATTCTCATCTTATAATATAAAAAAACTAATACAAACATAATAATTAATCAGGCTTTTTTTCATTCATTCATTTAGGTTTGCGACTCTTATTTGTGTCAATGCTAGCTGCGAAGGGGCAAACAATGTCTCCTTTTTATTATGGAATCACCATCCACTTAAGACCCACTTTTAACAACTCCACCAGCCTGAAAAGGAAAATTTGTGTTTTTAGTAAGTCAAATCATCGACATCATCATCGTCATCTGTCTAGCCGCCGCCGCCGCCTTTTTCCTTAGGTCTTAACCGCAATATGAATAGCTGTAGGGTTAGAAAAATCCACTCTACGGCGGTATCTCGCTTGCCGAGTTCGACGAGGCAGCGGCACTGTCCGTCGTGTGCATCGGCAGGGGTAGGGCTTCGTGCTGACACACGAGTCTGGACATAACATGGGGCTGCAGTGATCTCAAAAAGGAGCTCAACATCGACAGCGCTTCCACTTTGATTGTAGAAAGTCGAGCAGATTGTTCCATTGTATCTCAGACACTAGCTGCACGCCTTTCCATTCCTACAAAATATTACGTAGGTACATTTGAATACATTTAATTAAATAATGATTTATGTCAAACAATTAGGTATACACTTACTTTGTATTAAAAACGATCTTACTCGCACGAAATACTTGTTATAAACTACACACACTTCTGAGTACAATAATATCTCAGATTCTGAGATAATTTAAAAACATAGGCAAACATAGGATTTAAATTAGCCACCAACAGTCTATCAAAAAGTACTCTGTGCCACTAACGAACAAAGACTACAATATGATGCTGCTAACGAACGACTATAATGACGATGACTATCAAAAAGTACTCTGTGACGATGACGTTTGACATAACTCAAGGTGACTCAAGGGATAAACTAAAAACTCCTTTGTACGCGTTGCCAGTCTATAAAGTTTTTATTGTTTCTAATTTTCCTTTTCAAGGCTTATCTGCGGTCTTTTTAACAGATAAAAGTATATTTTAATGTAATAACATTTATACTGTAGAAATATTATAGAAAAAACTAATTTGATTAATAAAAACTGTAAAGAAAAAATTACCGATAAAGTTACGGTCTTATTTTTTTCATGCGGTAATATTTACACCAAATATGATTCTATTTTAAATTGAATTCTATAGGATTCAGCTATTATGTGTCACCATTTTACGAAAAATAGAGGAATTGCTACTGGGGGCCTAAAAAGGCCACTTTAAGCAATTCCTCAAAAAACGAATAATTTCCTGAATTCCCAGTAGATCAGTAGCAATTCCTCTATTTTTCGTAAAATGGTTAGGACGCGGCCTGAGTCCGTGGCGATGATCGCGTGCGCGGCGGGTTAGGACGCGGCCTGAGTCCGTGGCGAAGATCGCGTGCGCGGGGGTTAAGACGCGGCCTGAGTCCGTGGCGATGACCGCGTGCGCGTGGGGTTAGGACGCGGCCTGAGTCCGTGGCGATGATCGCGTGCGCGGGGGGTTAAGACGCGGCCTGAGTCCGTGGCGATGACCGTGTGCGCGTGGGGTTAGGACGCGGCCTGAGTCCGTGGCGACGATCGCGTGCGCGGGGGTTAGGACGCGGCCTGAGTCCGTGGCGATGATCGCGTGCGGGGGGTTAAGACGCGGCCTGAGTCCGTGGCGATGATCGCGTGCGCGGGTTAAGACGCGGCCTGAGTCCGTGGCGATGATCGCGTGCGCGGGGTGTTAGGACGCGGCCTGAGTCCGTGGCGATGATCGCGTGCGCGGGGTCACGGTATGTAGTAGTGGCCTAGTGGGAATGGCAATATTCAATTGTTTGTAATTGTTTGGCACATGTGTGAAAGAGTATCGATAATCTGTCTATTATCTATGAATGTGTTTCTGAATTTAATTTAATTTTTATCCTTCACGTCATGACTTACTAATTTCATAAAAAAATATATAAAAATATGCTAAATTAATTGTAAATCTAGAAAAAAATGGTTATCAAAAGTGTGTCCGTATCGAAACCGTGAGTTACTTTAATATACATAGTCTGATTGACACTAATTAGATACAGGATTCCTATCTTGTCAACCCACGAGGACCACGAGCATGCTTTGTAGCAATCTCATGATCTTTACGAAAACTACCTTTTCGAATGGGCGACTAGAATCATTTCTATTTAGTTTTTTTTTGACGTTCAAAAGTGCCTTTAATGTGCCTATTTGAAATAAATGATTTGACTTTGACTTTGACTTTGACTTTATTCTGTAGTAGGAGTAGCTAAATGTAAGCAGGTTTGTCTAAGTGATACAACGAGTATTAGATCTTTATTCTGTAGTAGGTAGCTAGATAGGTAAGTACTGTTAGCAGGTTTGTCTAAGTAATACAACGAGTATTAGATCTTTATTCTGTAGTAGGTAGCTAGATAGGTAAGTACTGTTAGCAGGTTTGTCTAAGTAATACAACGAGTATTAGATCTTTATTCTGTAGTAGGTAGCTAGATACTGTTAGCAGGCTTGTCTAAGTAATACAACGAGTATTAGATCTTTATTCTGTAGTAGGTAGCTAGATACTGTTAGCAGGCTTGTCTAAGTAATACAACGAGTATTTGATCTTTATTCTGTAGTAGGTAGCTATATACTGTTAGCAGGTTTGTCTAAGTGATACAACGAGTATAATATTGTTCGGGTATTTTCAAGTGTATATTTACAAAAACTGTAAGAAGGTACGTGCTTAAGTACACCGACAGTTTCTGTAATTAAGTAGAGAGTTGTTACTTTTGATTGTTGTGGGGTAAATGATGTATAAAGTTGGGAGTGTATGGTCCAATGGGAATAAGGCGGGTTGAGCATGCGCGGTCCGTCTTCGCAGCCGTACTCCGCGGCTGCCGGCGCTGTTGCGCAAGGTGGCGAGTCCGCCGGGAGTGGCCGCGCAGGCACGTCGCGCTGCTGCCGCCGCCCCGCCACCCGCTCGGAGCGCCACGGGCGCCCCCCGCTGAAAGTAAGTGCGCCGCTATCTGTTGCGCCTACAATCGATACTGCTCGAGTGTGCTTTTGTTTTGGTCGAGATTACACGCGACATGTTTGGGTTACTATCTTTATTTTGAGTGGCACTTCCATGGTTATGTGATAAATGCAGCCTAACTATTCTGGTGCGTAATACATTCTCGGTAAGTTTATGTTTAAATAGTAGACTCATTTTGACTATAATACAACAATTACTACTACATAGAAAACAGTTACTAGATCAAGCCGTAAACTTTGTAGAAAAAGACTGGGTGGCTTGTTCATAGTATTAGTAGGTAATATAATTTTAACAATGGTGCAGTCGAGTTTAGAGCATCTAAATATGACGAGGGCTCCGAAAATGTAAAGGGCTACGACGCGGCTACGGCGCGGCGTACGGAACTACGGCGTAGCTGCTACGCCGTAGTTGCTAGTCGTCATGTAGACATCAGACAATGATGTGAAGCGGTGCATCTGTCACCTTGCACCGGGGTCGCGGGGTCGCGGGGCTGGTCGATAACCATTTCCACCACCACCAACACCGTGGGCCGTTTAATGCGATAACGTTCGGCTGGCAGCGTACTAAGTTTGTAATCTAAAGGCGTCTTTCAATCTTCATTTTAAAAATAAATCAATTTAAATCGTATTAACTCTTTCTTGCTTTATAAGGGCGGCACTTGTATCATTTTGCTCCAGTGTCCGTGTGCTACATATCCCACCTCACTTGTATCATTTTGCTCCAGTGTCCGTGTGCTACATATCCCACCTCACTTGTATCATTTTGCTCCAGTGTCCGTGTGCTACATATCCCACCTCACTTGTATCATTTTGCTCCAGTGTCCGTGTGCTACATATCCCACCTCACTTGTATCATTTTGCTCCAGTGTCCGTGTGCTACATATCCCACCTCACTTGTATCATTTTGCTCCAGTGTCCGTGTGCTACATATCCCACCTCACTTGTATCATTTTGCTCCAGTGTCCGTGTGCTACATATCCCACCTCACTTGTATCATTTTGCTCCAGTGTCCGTGTGCTACATATCCCACCTCACTTGTATCATTTTGCTCCAGTGTCCGTGTGCTACATATCCCACCTCACTTGTATCATTTTGCTCCAGTGTCCGTGTGCTACATATCCCACCTCACTTGTATCATTTTGCTCCAGTGTCCGTGTGCTACATATCCCACCTCACTTGGGTCGACTCTGCTCATTCTTTTCCAGACGTGTCAGCTCTGGGCGTCGTGGTCGAAACTGCTGCTGGATGTTTCTTGGTCGTTGTTTGTTCTTCACGGGCATCCTGTAGCGCTGCTAATGCTCAGGACTGGCCTCGCATATACGATTGCCAGCCAGTTGAACAAGCCGGTTTCTGGAGTGTTTTCTCCACCATCGAACACACCCACGCATGAACTTACGGTCCCAATACCAATTGAAAGCGGAGTGCGCCAAGCAGACACTGCTTCGCCTAAAATCTTCACTGCTACTCTGGAAGACGTGATGAAAACACTGGAATGTGACCAACGTCGTTAAACATCAATGGTGTCTACTCGTCGCACCTTATGACCTTATTTTGTTCGCTGAATCCTGGAAGACCTCAAACGCATGTTAAAAGAATCATAAGATGCTTCCTTACATTACATGAATGGCTTGAAAATGAACATTCCAAGACGAAGGTGATGTTAGGTGTCCCGGATGACTCAGTTTCAGCGAAACGAGCGTCTGGAGTTTGTTGACCACTACGTTTATTTGGGACAAGTTCTATCTTTTGACAAGGAGCATTCCAGCAATGAGATTTTCAGGAGAATACAGCTTGGGTGGGTGGCATTTGGTAAGCTCGAACATATTTCTCGGACCAAAAAGATCCCTCAGTGCCTAAAATCCTGCCTTTTCAATGAATGTGCAGCAATGACCTACGGTGCCGAGACATGGGCGTTCACAAGGAGACTGTCCACCGCATACGAGTAGCACAAAGGGCCATGGATAACCCTAAGTACTACTAAATCCGTCGTCGTCGGTCGAAAGTCTACGACGTCGGGGTCACAGCGATGCGCCTCAAGTGGAGTTGGGCAGGACATCTAGCTAGATGAAGAGATGACCGATGGAGTAAAGCTGTGACCGAATGGTGACCAAGGTTCGGCCAAAGAAACCAGGGCCGTCCAAAAGCGCGCTGGGTTGACGATATCGTTAAAGTCGTGGATGAGAGACGCACAGAACCGGAAAGTATGGCAGAAGAAAGGGGAGGCCTGTACCCAGCTGTGGGTGATTCCGATCTGAAATGATGATGACATTCATCTTTAGAGCAGGCGACTTGTCAAGCGTCGCGCGTCGTGCTGTCACCCGCTGCTGCCGGAACTGATGATGACATTCATTAAAGCGGGCGACTTGTCAAGCGTCGCGCGTCGTGCTGTCACCCGCTGCTGCCGGAACTGATGATGACATTCATTAAAGCGGGCGACTTGTCAAGCGTCCCGCGTCGTGCTGTCACCCGCTGAAAATGATGAAAATGGAACTTGAAATTTAGAATTAGTTTTAGATGACGTTTGCATAAATATTTTGCAAGTAAGGCAGAAATAAAAATATTGTATATTTTTTGCATCAGGGACTGAAAGGGTGTCTGAATTCAAAGTGGGGCTACTAGGGCATGTGGGGTATCATATGAAAGAGCGCAGTTTGCACATTCTCGAAATTTTTTCTTTTTTTTAGGCCGCATAGTTTTTGACTTTGAATGAAAAAAGTAAAAACAAAATACCGCCCCTCCCCCCCCCCTTATTTCCGAAGTTTGCAAAGAGAAAAATCTGAAATAATTATATGCGATAGAAGTTTATGTAAAGCTCTAAATAGCGCACTTTTTCAGAAATCATCAACAAACTAGTGTAAACTAGTTCCACTATCGGTCAAGAGATAGCGCTGACCTAAAACTGCAATATTGTACCGCACCGCAGTGCGCAGTGTTAAAATTCTCTAACGAATATAGGCCTGGCCGATGAAAATTTAAAAACTTAGGATGGTACAGACAGCGTCAGAGTAATGGAACTCCCCCACGACTTAAAGATTATCGCCCGAGCACGCCCGAGCGGGCCCGAGCCTGCCATCGCTCGTCGCTCGAGTGGTCGCGTCACGTGAGCCTTGAGCAGCTCCCTTCCCCGCCGCCGCACCCATCTCTGCCCGAGCGCATCCACCGATCCGCCTCAAATATTATTTGCAAGTTTTTAATAATTAGGTATTTTTTCGGTTTCCTTCTGGCCAAACCGTATACCAAGAATAACTTACAAAAAGACACTTTGCGTGCTATTAAGATACGAACCCGCATCACCATCATCTAGACCGTGCCTTGCGTGGTGTAAGGCACGGTCTAGATGATCGGCTATTGGCTCAGTTATCAACCTCAACGAAAATTGGAATAGCATTACACATTGATATACATACATACACATTACACCTTTTATCGAACAAGGTTATTAACGGTCTAATCTTTTAGATATTAAGGTTTAAACAACTTCCGTGTTATATTTATTATTACTAGCACCATAACGTCGTCGTCGTTCGTGTGCTTTAGTTTGTTAGTTTTTTATTAATAAAAATACACGAAATACACGCGGACGAAGTCGCGGGCAAAGTGCTAGTATTAAAACAAAACAATAAACATATTATTACAACACAAAAAGTTTACAGAACAAAAACATATAAAATTTGACATTTGTCAATTTTCATTATCGAAAATCCCTAATAACTTCAAAACTATTTACACAATTTATTCTGCTCTATCCGTTTTAGACCGAAACCTATGAAATGACACTAAAAACAACACAATATATATGGGTCAATATCAACAAAGTGATTTTTTGTTCAATTTTGGTGGCGAATTTTTTTCTTCAGTTTTCGTGAAAAATAATGACCTGGTTTAATAATAGAAAGTCCAAGCTGGAAGGATCTTCAAGAGGTCTGAGAATATCTCGATAACTTTATGAGATATTTTAGTTCAAAGTCTAATGTGGCCACCAAAATTGAAAATCAGTGGCACCAAAATTGGATTAGAAGGTGAATCTGAAACAATGTGTAAGGTAGATATCTCGGGAAATATTATTTCAGCCTGTTCGGGATTGCTCTTTATTCTTGCTTTTCTTCTTGACCCCTGTAACACAGGTTTTGCCTAGCACGGGGGTCATTGGTCATTTATTTTGGACCAGGATATTCGCATGCTTAAATTGTCACTCTGTATTTGTGTACTTACCTTTTTATGTCAAATAAAATGTATTATTTCCTTTATTCATTTACATAATCTTATTTTATTGTATTTTTAAATATTTCTTAAATATAAAATAAGTATAAAAAACATTTAAAATATAAAAAAATTGCGATCCGCCGGTGTCGGGAGCAGGGTCCAAGCTACCGGTGGTTAGGGCTCCAGAGACAGGAACCTCCTCACAATGCGAGCCGTATCGAGGAGTACTGCCTTCTGAATCAGGCCCTTGACCCAACCGCCTAACGAGAGCCTCGATAGATGTTAATCAAGGCTTTCGGCCATCAGTTCATTGGCCGATACGACAATCGGCACAATGATAGCCGAGCTCACATTCCACATGTCAACAAACTCGTGTGCTAAGTCGAGATATTTAATTTGCTTCTCTTTCTCAGCTTTCACGAGGTTCCCGTCACGTGGAATGGTAACATCGACAATCATTATCTCGTCTATCACTACTATATCAGGTTTATTGGCAACAATAGTCCTGTCAGTAATGATAGACCGATCCCAGTACATTTTCAAGAACTGGGTCGGGCACATACTTGTAGTACACCAAAGGTCACCAAAACGTAGCCAGGATACGGACGCTAAGAAGTCTACACCGGGCTCATGAAGAGCCCGATAGAAGCGCCCGTGAAGCTCCTTGCTTTGCCATACCTTCTTGCGGTCATCAGTAGAAAGTACTACAGGTTTGCGCCAGTTCTCTTTAGCCATGGAGAGCGGGATGAGCCCCTTGTCCACTGCGACCACATCACGGTGCATACCCACTTCGGCTTTTAAAAAATATTCCCTGAGACTGCACACCTCGCGGTTGTGGAGGGTCTTCGCATTTAAAAAGCCTCGACTTCCGCGGGATATACAGTCTCATCACCGATGATCGTGGGTGATGCATCCGGTTTGCGGTCAATAGTGTACGGACTAGAAGAGTCCGTACACTATTGACCGCAAACCGGATCCAGGGCGTCGAGTTCGGTCTGAGTCCATTTGGGTATGCCGAAAGAGTACATCAAAACCGGCATGACCCAACCATTGTTGGGTCATGCCGGTTTTGATGTACTCTTTCGGCAGCGCCTGTCGCCTTCAATGGAAGGCGCGCACCTTATTTCCGCCCGAAAGAAGACTATTTAATACCTTCTTCAGGCGACAAAAGAAGCGCTCCTTCAACGATTGCTTCATGTCAGCATCGTTGATGCCTAACGCTTCCGACATACCCAAATACTTATAGCTTTCGGATGAGGAGAGGGATCTGAGGCTTATGGAATCGGAGAGTTGAATTCCCTCGGATTCCATAATCTCCCCTCGCTTTACATGCATGACTGCATTATTATTATTGTTATTATTTATTCTTCTTTCTGCCATTCTCTTATTAAGCACCCTCTCTTCGGTGGTCTGTTTTGGCATTCTAAAAAGCAACAAAATAAAAATATAATGATAAGAAACTTGGTCATTACTCATTAGTAGGTCAAACTAAAACTCAAAGCATAACAGGCACTTTTAAATTGTCAAGGAGTCGGTTAGTCCGAAAATATGAAGCTATTTCTAAAAATATGAGGCTAGGCACTTAGGTACTGCCAAGTAGGTACATAATATTTATTTATTTGCTAATCAAACTGACTTGCAACTTAAAAACTGGCTTTATAGGTACAAACAATACTTACAGTATATACTTAAAACTTGGTGGCTCGTTTTCAATTTTGGTGGCGTGAAAACGCCACCAAAACCACCAAAATTGAGCCACCAAAATTGAAACCAGATATAAAAAAAAACTTTAAAAATAGGGGTTTTAAGTTACAATTTATTTAATATCACTGATTTATGCGTAACCCAAATCACTACCTATAATGTGTACCTTACTATTAAAACACTTTAAAATTAACAGCAAATCGATCCACCAAAAATTGAACAATTCTTGTCCCCCGTGCCACCCAAGATGATACTTACGTTTTTGGCGGAAAATCAGAGCACTAATCACACACCTGTTACGCGCAAGTGCCGGCGCATGACTGAGACATAGACTACTATTACAATAGACTGAGAGGTGTGAAATAATAAAACGCGATTGATCGCACACGCACGAAACTTCATTTTATAGTATGTTGAATATGTGCCACCAAAATTTAGATTTTTGCTTGGACAAACTTTGATCGAGTATCCTGTGCTTTTAAATAAGATTTTCTAATATAGTTAATTGTTTTTAGATAATGTGTCATAAGCATACACTAATGAACTGGTTTATTTTTTATTGTATAGCAAATTGTTACTTTGGTGAATGCAATTATATCAAAAAATGGAGCTGGGACAAGCCACCTAACTTGAATTACAAGGCGATTTTTTTTTTCCTGATTATTTAAATACACATTTATAAAAAAAAAATGTGGCCCTAATTGAACCAAGTTACGTAGTTCACTATAAAAAAAAATAAGAAACATCCTATCATTTAACACCTCGATTCTCAACGTGGACGCGTAAAATTTGCTGTGGGGATATTCACCCATATGTCGCATCAGCGGGTGGCCGAGATGCGATACATCGGGTCTTCTTCACGATCCGACATAGTTTAGATAGGTGTGGGCACTGCAGTGGGTACTCGAACGAAAAGATTATTTGAATTCACAGTAACTTTAATAAACTAGCTATTTACAACCGAGACGCACACGTGTGTCGGAAACAAACACGTGCGTTGGTATTGAGCGATTGCCGAGACTGTCCGAGCTCGACGGTCGACTGTAGACTGACTGTCGCACCACTCGGTCTCTCCACCAGTCCTCGCGGCATCCCCTCCACCGACGATCGTGTCCAAGCGGTAGGGCTCGCTTGCGTTTCCGATCACATGATTCTTCGTTTACCAAACAAATTGTTAGATGGCGCTGTTCGCTATACTGTGTTGCCATCTATCCACGACACGGCCATCCCTGACTAGCACCCGTCCTCGGGTGTAGTACCTGCGGACCAAATATACTCACAGAGTAAACAAGCTCGGCTATCCTGCCAAATATCTAAGGTAACTCGGCTATCCTGCCATTACCTAGTAACAAACGTAACTCGGCCTATCCTGCCAATACCTTATAACTCAGGTAAATCTATCTCATTGTTACTTTAATTTCTCTACTCTTCATTTACAATACCTTGTTGTCAAGGTTTAGCACCCCATACAACATTAATCATTAGAAAAGGTTCGATCAGTAAGTTGAACCAAAGAAAATCAAAATTCTAACGAATCAGTTACTATTTACCAAAATCTGTGCAAAAACACAGTCCAGAATCACACCAATGATTCTTACTAGATCAGTTGTCACATAAGCTACTGCACATAAGGTGCGGTTGAGACTAGTCACCACATGTGCTTACTACACATGAGGCGCTCTGTGCACCAACACAGACTAGAATTGATCCATTGATTCTCAGAAAAAGAAAACTAGCGCAATATGTGCTACAACACATGAAGCGCTCTGTGCACCAACACAGACAGGACTCGACCCATTGATACTCAGTAAAAGAAAACTAGCGCAATATGTGCTACAACACATGAAGCGCTCTGTGCACCAACACAGACTGGACTCGACCGATTGATTCTCAGAAAAAGAAAACTAGCGCAATATGTGCTACAACACATGGGGCGCTCTGTGCACCAACACAGACAGGACTCGACCGATCAACAAGTTAAACCATCAAAATTGTAACAAATCAGTTAGAATTTACCGAAATCAAACTCATAGGCAATGTATACTCAACTCATGAAACTTTCATTGTAATCTGTGCACCAACACAGACTAGAATCGCACCAACGACTCTTTACATATCTACCGCCACATATGCTACAACACATGAGGGGCTCTGTGCACCAACACAGAAAAGAATCGCACCAACGACTCTTAAGACATCTGCCGCCACATATGCTACAACACATGAGGGGCTCTGTGCACCAACACAGAAAAGAATCGCACCAACGACTCTTAAGATATCTGCCACCACATATGCTACAACACATGAGGGGCTCTGTGCACCAACACAGAAAAGAATCGCACCAACGACTCTTAAGATATCTGCCACCACATATGCTACAACACATGAGGGGCTCTGTGCACCAACACAGAAAAGAATCGCACCAACGACTCTTTAGATATCTAGCGCAATATGTGCTACAACACATGAAGCGCTCTGTGCACCAACACAGACAGAAATCGCACCAACGATTTCTTATAGACCCATCGCCACATGTTACTCATGAGGTTTGGTCTTAAGTTTTGAGTTTGAGTGTACAAGCCATTCTTAATCAGAGGTGGTCTTACTACCACTGTCATCAACTATGACATCCAATTCTCGAGTAACTTGGTGATCGGGTATCCTTCTCACACAATCATGAGGGTATTCTTAGGCTCGCTGAGTCAAGCGCCTTTACTCGTAAAACAATCATTAAAAGCGAACTTACTAACTTTAGACAAATTGAATGTTATCGTAATTGCATTTCTCTAAGACCCTGTGTCACGTGGTCTACTATCTCATCTAAGTGAATATCAGTCAACTCATCATCAGTTGTCACTAAGCTAAGCCAATACACTTTGACGCAACACAATCTTTGATGATAGAGCATTCGACGCCAGAATCGTAAAATGGATATGACTCACCCAGTATTCATCAATACACTGCTCGGATTGCTGTCATAGCAAACTTGAACCGTATCACTCGCTACTAGCCGCTGCTGCAGGCACTGGCTCGGAACCGCCTGGCACCCTCGCCGTACTGGCGTCTCCATCATAGCTTCGTGGACATCTCGAAGCAAAATGTCTGGTGTTGCCGCATCGAAAACAGATGCTGTGGGGCACTGCCATCCTGCTTGCACAAGTTCTTGTGTGTTAACCTGTAACCAAAAATTCAAAAGCAGTGCATGTTCCACTCGGCCAATTCTGACCATTTACGGCTTCTAACTTTTGAAATCAGAAAACTTTAATCCTCGTCTTATTGTCAAAACTATTTCTAATTTAACTAAACAAACTTTGATTAATCTTAGCAAAAACATCCAATGACCAGAGCCATGTAAACAAACTTTGATTTTATCTAATGAAAGCGAAAATCATCAACCAGAGCTATGTAAACAAACTTTGATTATCTAATCATAGCTAAAATCATGTACCAGAAACGGACCTCTGAACTTCCGATCTAGCATAATCTTATAATCTGATTTCGCTTTTCGTTTTTTAATAACACGAAATCGCCAACAGAAAATTTTATTATAGCTGCCTTTGTCCTCTTAACTTATCAAAATATTACTTTGCAAGTAAATATCGGGTAGAAACGTAATAAAATGTCAAGTTGTTGCTCGCTAATCGCAACGCTACATTATGATTTGTTCTGTGCTGAATACACGCGTTTGACCAATAATAATCACCGCAACCACGTTATTAACTCGTTTGCCACATAATTTGGTTGCACAGTTGCACAACTCGCTTTTACTAACGAGCATTCAGCACCAGAATCGTAAACAAAACAATACAGCTCACCTTAATGTTCTAACGTGTCTGAGTTGTACGATGTCTACTCGCCCTTCACTACATCCATCACGTTGTCCACCATCAGCTTAGCTGCCACTGCTCGTGCAGGGCCGCGATATGTCCTGGTTTCTCACTTGCAGCACACGAAAGGTTTCACTGACGGCTGCGAGGCTGCTTGGCTCGATTCTTAGTCACACAACGTCCTTATCCAGGTGAAATCCAGGCAAAGAAACATCGCACCGTGACGTCATCGCTCAATTCTCCATAATTTTTTCAGCTCGAGTGTATCCCACTTCTGATGTCGCATCAGCGGGTGGCCGAGATGCGATACATCGGGTCTTCTTCACGATCCGACATAGTTTAGATAGGTGTGGGCACTGCAGTGGGTACTCGAACGAAAAGATTATTTGAATTTACAGTAACTTTAATAAACTAGCTATTTACAACCGAAACACACACGTGCGACGGAAACAAACACGTGCGTTGGTATTGAGCGATTGCCGAGACTGTCCGAGCTCGACGGTCGACTGTAGACTGACTGTCGCACCACTCGGTCTCTCCACCAGTCCTCGCGGCATCCCCTCCACCGACGATCGTGTCCAAGCGGTAGGGCTCGCTTGCGTTTCCGATCACATGATTCTTCGTTTACCAAACAAATTGTTAGATGGCGCTGTTCGCTATACTGTGTTGCCATCTATCCACGACATATATATACACAAACAAAAAATCATGTTTTCAACTTACGTACTTACGTAATGGTGGCGTGAATTTACCTTACAAAAAAATTACTTCGTGTATACTGATTCTAAATAGGAAACCATTATATAAATCGAGCTTAGATAGCCATTTTTTTGTTGCTCCATTTTTGCACTTCACAGACGCGTGTTTCAAGCGGATGGCACCCGCCCTCGCACTACTCCCAAACCGTCCGATATAACGTGTTCATGAGCGGTGTCTATGTGTGCGTTGCTCGAGCACACTTTGTATGTAGATTGCTTTCTGTACTATCTGTAATTTTGTGCCACAGAAGTGATGGGTATCGATACCTAATGACGAAGAAGTGATGGGTATCGATACCTAATGACGATAAAACATAACAAAAAAAAAACCGTAATTTGAAGTAGGTAACAACAGCTGACTACGCGATTAATGGCCGCTGTTATGAGTTTAAAAAATATTTTTTCTTTAAGTTTTATCGTCATTAGATATTGATACCTATCATATCTGCGGAGCTTCGCTGATTAATTTTAATTTGACCTCGTATGTTGTATGTATGTATAGTATTTTTAAGTTGTATTCATATTGTATTGTATGTGTTTTATATGGGCCTTGATGCCTGAAATAAATGGATAATAATAATAACGTCTTGTTTTACAAAATGCAATTCCTCAATTAACTAAAAGATAAGGTTGAAATTAGCATAGATTTCTTGTTTAGTTGAATAGAATGTGTTGATTCCGATTGTTGCACTACCGTCATTTTACTTCAGAAACTTAACTACTGTATGAACTGGTTGAACCTTAAATATTAAACTGTGATTGAGGGTATAATTACTTTTTCAACACACTTGCTCGTAAAGTGGCTCTTATTGAACCGCTTTTAGGTCCATAATGGAGTGTATTACGAACGCGTGCTTTTTCTTTACTTTAATCCACATGTTCTGTAATACCACAGATAACTATTTACTAGTCGGAGACGCGCGCTTTTTTAATCTCATCAAACCCTGCGTTCCGAATTGGAAAATAATCGATGTGTTCCGAATTGGGAAATAACCGAATTAGCGTGAGCGCGATAACGATGTCCCGTGAATCATCATAGATGACGTCATGACATTCGCCATTTTGCGATAATGCCGACCATGCCCTAGAATAATATCACCGTGAGCGCTGTCAAAAATGACAGTGTGTGTATGAGGTTGTGTCAGTGTGTGTTTTGTTTTGAGTTGCATCATCTTTAAATTAAACTAACGTGGCATTTTTGAAATTGTGCTTCTAGCTGACAGTCGCCACCTAACCAAAGAAGAAGAACTGAAGAAGAAATGTGGTGTTTATACAAATAACTACTGTAATAATATCTTTTTTACATTGTGTAAGCACTGTGAGCGCGTTCACGAGAGTTCCGAATTGTTGCCAGCTCTCAGCAGTCATAATCGTAATATCTAAATCGGAACGCATGTGAGATGATGTAAGCGCTGTGATGTGAGCGATTATAGCTAATTCATGGCTAATTCAGAAAGCGCCCAAAAAGACTTCATGCCAAAAGAAAAAAATCCGCGGGCTATATTTCAATTTTTTTTTTAAATAGTCTGTATTGTCCTTGGTCGCAAAATGAACTCGCAGGGGACCACATACAATTTAAGGTGAATGCGCAGTGGTAGACCGCGAAATTCTTAGGTTTTTTGCAATTTTTAGGTTTGTGTTTATTATATTTTTTCTATAGGCTGTTAAGCGGTTTTGTCTGTGCCATCTATATACATATAATAAATTTGTAGAAAAGTGGTGTCTGTACAATGGAAATATATAAAAAAAAAGTAGCAGGGGTTGTTATTATATCGATGCCGAACCCGAAATCGTAATTAATTTTTTTTTGTCTGTTTGTCTGTTTGTCGGTTTGTCTGTTTGTTTGTGCACGCTAATATCAGAAACGGCTTATTCGATTTAGATGCGGTTTTCACTAATATATTGTAGTAGGCTTCACTTAACATTTAGTGTTTATTTCATGTCAATCGGTTCATAAATAAAAAAGTTATGTCAATTTAAAGAATCACGGCGAACATTTGTTAAGGTATTCTATCAGAGTACGTACACGCCTCGGGCCTGCGCGTCCGATCTTCGGAACTACTGGACGGATTTGAATGTTTTTTTTTTTATTGTATAGTTATTATATGGCTGGACAACATTCAGGCTATAATTTATCTTGGAAACTTGAACACCTGATGCAGAACCGAAACAGACCAGCTTAACTATAAGAGATACAAAAATGGTACCATAGCAAAAATTGTTCCACGTGATGAGGATTTTCTGCTGAGAGAATAAATTTGAAGATCTGGAACACCTGATGGGGAACTCCAAGAGCCCAGCTACACCATAACACATATAGGAATGACGTCTTAGTAAAAGTTATTCGGTCTGATGGGCATTTCCTGTTGACTTATAAAAATCGAAGATCAGAAACATCTGATGTGGAAATCAAAGCTATCACTAATTTCACCTCCACGCGGTGAAGGCGGTAACAGTTTAGGACTGATTTTCGATGACGATGGTATATCATTGAAAATTTGACTCTACTGGCCAAAACTCCCATTTATTTTTTTTAACGTGAAGAAATGCTCATGCATTCTGCACTACCACGGGGAGATAGTGCAGTTATGTGGGACTCTAACCCACTAAAACTCCACTGTGTCCTCCTCTGCCGCTTACGGCGGGAACATGGGCACGCGTTAGCACTCATCCGTGAACCCGCCGCGGCTGTCCGTCACCGGACCCTCCGCTGGGGAGTACTCCCCATCACCGGCGCACCAGAACACAGCATGCCGTGACCACCCCAGGGACCAAACCAGCACATGGGCGCCAGACGATCCCGTGCCTGGGCACCCTTGGTAGGGGAGCAGTCACTTAGATTTTAATTGATCAGGTATCTTCATAATAAAACTATAACCATGCCTAGAAAGAGGTCAAATCTTTCTCAATGTTCCAAAGGAGCTAAAAGATTGAGGATCATAAGATCCCAAGAATCTACCGAAGAGCGTCAGGAGAGACTTGATGCTGTTTGAGAACATCAGGCTGCAACTCGCTCCGTGGAAACCTCTTCGGATCGCGAAGCACGCCTGCGTTCTCAGCGTATTTACGCATCTACATCCAGGTCTCTAGAGACCAGTGCAGAATATGATGCGCGACTGACCGCTGATACGGTGAGATTATCATACATTGTTCCGAACACGCACACAACAAAATATTCATAATCAGAAAGTGAGAAAGAAAGAATTTCTGGAGTACGGCATGAAGAGACAGATTAAGGAGAGCGCAACGAACGTTTGAATTCTGATCGACTTCGACATTCTCTGAACAGAATGTCGATATCATCTGAAGAATCGGATGTGTCTCAAGATATAGCCGTAGGGCATGGCGACCTTCCTTGGGTTGATAAGGAACGGAGTGCATTTACGTATACTCCTATGATTGACTACGCCACATATTCCGCCATCGGAGGTATGGTTGAAAATTGTACTTTTTGTGAAGCTGTTAAATAGCAAAAAGAAACAAACGGTATGTGTTGCTCAGATGGGAAAGTACATATTGAAATATTACAAAATCCTCCAGAAATATTAAGATCACTGCTAATCGGTGACCATCACAGTCAAAACCTTTCTTGGACAATATACGTTCGTACAATAATGCCTTTCAAATGACATCTTTTGTTGCGAAACAGATTTCAGAAGGCCCATTTATGCCAACATTCAAAGTGCAAGGCCAAGTTTACCACCCTATTGGTTCATTATTGCCTGAAAATTACGTCTCGAATCGTCTCGCGCATCCCGATGTTATCCAGTCCCCGGGTTCTTAGAATTCGACATCAGACGTTTCAGATCTTCGATTTTGACGACCCCGTTGTCGCTGGCATAAGCAACAGGATCCGCGTACGAAGTCGCGGGCAGAAGCTAGTAGATTAATATATTTAAAATGAGTCAATGTTGCGCGCGCATCGCTAGTGCTGGCTGGCACGGCGCGCGGGAAAACAAAACCAGCGCGCCATTTTCCATACAAGTTAATATTTAACAATACAAGTCTGTTTTTTTTCCTCGCAAGTGTGTTGAAAAACGTCGTATGAAACGCGTGTGCATTAATCAATATACACTCGGCTTTCTTATCGCTCTCGCCTGCGGCTCGCGCGATAATATCGTCTCGTGCATAATGATCAACATAGCACACATGTATCATAATGTACTATTCAAATAGTTTTTTTTTTCGTGCCGATCCGCTTGTGTGTAATTATCTTCGTCGTAATATTATCAAATTTTTTAGTTTTTGACCAGTTGATGAACTATTAACCGATGGTATGGTTCGATTAACTACTTTTTTGAATGCTAAAATTGTTGTTCTCTGGGGACAGGAACAAAGCATAAAGAAAATAGCACGAGATTTGGGCATAACGGTAAGATTTACGTTATTTACCTTTTTGATCAATAAACAATTATTATTATTTTTATTATTATTTTCGTTTATTCGTCTATTTACTTACTTATCTAATTACATTTTTTTTAATATTTCTTAAAATATAAAAAAAAGTATAAAAAACATTTAAAAATATAGGAAGCAGGGTCCAAGCTACCGGTGGTTAGGACTCCAGAGACAGGAACCTCCTCACAATGCGAGCCGTATCGAGGAGTACTGCCTTCTGAATCAGGCCCTTGACCCACCGCCTAACGAGAGCCTCGATAGATGTTGATCGAGGCTTTCGGCCATCAGTCCATTGGCTGATACGACAATCGGCACAATGATAGCCGAGTTTACATTCCACATGTCAACAACCTCGTGTGCTTTTTTTTTTCTCCCGCACTGGGTGGAGCGGAAGGGAGTGTCAGACTCTTACTGACTAAAACCCACCCGTGTTCCTTCCTTAGCCCTTTATGTTCCGGGCCAGCGGTAACCCTTCCGGACAATCCCGCTGACCCAGCAGGCTTCGGCCCTATGGGGCCCCTCCTCGATGCTGACATCTCTTTGAGGCGCGCGTGGAACACGTACGCGCCGTCCGGCACGGGCCTGGTCCTGATCGGATGGTGAGCTACCCATTACTCTCCGGCCGCAGGCCCGCGCCTACGGTGGCCGGGAGTCGTCACGCTGCTCCCGACGCCCGGAGCGTCTCCCGCGCATGCCCGACACACGTCAACCGTCCCGTCCTTCATAATATGTCTCCGGTAGTTATTCATTAAGATAACTTCGTCCATAATTGCACAGACAAAACCTTCAGTTTCCCCGAAAAGGTCACCAAAACGTAGCCAGGATACGGACGCTAAGAAGTCTACACCGGGCTCATGAAGAGCCCGATAGAAGTGCCCGTGTAGCTCCTTGCTTAGCCATACCTTCTTGCGGTCATCAGTAGAAGTACTAAGTGCCAGTTCTCTTTAGCCATGGAGAGCGGGGTGAGCCCCTTGTCCACTGCGACCACATCAAGGTGCATACCTACTTCGGCTTTTAAAAAGTTCCCTGAGACTGCACACCTCGTGGTTGTGGAGGGTCTTCGCATTTAAAAAGCCTCGCCCCCCGCACTTCCGCGGGATATACAGTCTCATCACCGATGATGGTGGGTCATGCATCCGGTTTGCGGTCAGTAGTGTACGGACTCTTCTATCCAGGGCGTCGAGTTCGGTCTGAGTCCATTTGAGTATGCCGAAAGAGTACATCAAAACCGGCATGACCCAACCATTGCAGGCGCGCACCTTATTTCCGCCCGAAAGAAGACTATTTAATACCTTCTTCAGGCGACAAAAGAAGTGCTCCTTTCATGATTGCTTCATGTCAGCATCGTTGATGCCTAACGCTTCCGACATACCCAAATACTTATAGCTTTCGGATGAGGAGAGGGATCTGAGGCTTATGGAATCGGAGAGTTGAATTCCCTCGGATTCCATAATCTCCCCTCGCTTTACATGCATGACTGCACATTTTTTCACACCAAATTCCATCCTGATGGCGCTATTGAAAGTTTCAGTTACCTTCAGTAGCTCCATCAGACGCAATTTGTTGCGGACAAAGAGTTTCAAATCATCCATGTAAAGGAGGTGAGATATGACCTGACCACCTCTCTTCAATCGATAGCCTAGACCTGAATCCTCCAGTAGTGTACTTAGAGGATTCAGGGCTAAGCAAAACCAAAGTGGACTCAAACTGTCGCCCTGAAATATTCCCCGTTTAATCCATACAGGCTCATCATTCCCCTGGATCTGTCGACATCCTGGATAACGGAAGCACCGTCTTCCATTGCCCCATACATGACTCAAGGAAGGTGTGTAGAGTTGCATCTATCTTGTACAACTCCAGCACCCTCATGAGCCATGTATGTGGCACCGAGTCGTAGGCCTTCTTGTAATCTATCCAACATGTCGACAAATCCTTGCGGGACGAAACCTGTTGGCTAATGGCCAATGTGTGTATTAATTTTCGCTCAAAAAATGGATGTAAGAAGTTTATAAACCGTCGAAAAACACGTGATCGGTCTATAATTCTTGGGTTCCGCGGGACTACCTGATTTATGGAGCTGGTGGGTAACGCCTGTTGTTAGAAACTGCGGTAGCGACCCAGACTCTAAGGATGACTGGAAATGATATGCCAGGCAAGTGTGTGAACTAATTAGCCATTTCAGCCCAAAATCGTGCAGTCCGTCCGGTCCCGGTGATTTCCAATTCGGTAACGGACGGACCGCTCTGGCAACGTCTGATGGCGTAATTAGGATTGTTTCCATTTCTGGTACAGACTCACACACTCGCTCGACATCCTGCATCCAGTCACCCTCAGTGTGCCAGACGGGCACCGACCAGATGCTGCACCAAAATGCACTTGTGGCGGCATCATCCGGGCGGCATACATCTGTCACATTTTATTCAGGTCGCTCCCAAGCTCTATACACCCACCTTTCATCGTTCTGGAACATGCGATTCTGCGTGTATCGATCAACCCGCCGCTTATACCGCCGAATTCGGCTCGCCCATGCACAAACTTTCTGCTTCAGGAAGTCGATGCGCTCTGTGACACGGGACATGTATTCTCGAGGGCTGATTCCAGTCCGAGAGAATTCCCGCCTTACAAAGCGCATCACACGTGGTCGTGTATTGCCCTCCCTGAAGCAGTATAGTTTGCCGATAAGTACCCTGGCCCCATCGATACGACGTTCGATTCTGCGCTGCCAGGCTGGTACGGCTGGTTTTGGTCGAATAGCTCCGTCACAACTTGGAAATTTGACGTTAGCTAAACGACATGCCGTCACAGCCGCATAGTACACGATCGAATGTGTATCAACGAGATCCTCGCTGCTCTCGAAAAAATTCTTGAGCTGCGAGTCCAAGGCACACCACCGCCCTAATTTTTTTGTGCATGGGTAACCGTGCTAATCGGGGTCTAAGTTCGGTTGGAGTGGACCTATACTCGCGTAATGCATCCTCCAGTGCGCTACTCAGTTGGACGTTGCACTGGCTACTTACTGTGTCAACCCTATTATCTTCTTCTTCAACATGATTGGACCGCGGCGGGATGGCATCAACAGTTGACGCTTGTGCCGCAGTTTGTGCCGAAGTCGAGACGATATGGTTGCTCAGTACCTCTGAGCGCAGCCTATCAAGTGCGATATCGTCCAACCTGTGATTGCGTTGGATGACCCGCACCTGATCCGACAGTCGTTGGGCCGAAACGTTGACGGTTGGTTCCAGTTCCTGGAACAGAGACAGGATCGTATCGCGGTACGCAGTGAGGTTAATTCCCCCTCTGTAGACCCGTAATATGCGCGCATGACGTTCTCGTTCATAGACTGAGTCCATCTCATGCGCTGCACACAACCACCGGTAGTGGGGACCCGGCTCGGGGCCAGATGGCCCCTAAGTCCCAAGCTCCTCGGTGGCCGGCCTCTCCCCTGTGGACGTACAGGTGTTGGCGACGTCGGCGGGGAAAAATATTCGTCGCTCGAGCTCGACGCAACTGCTACGGCCGGTGTCACAGCACTCTCGATGGGGCTGGGTTCCGGCGGTGGCGGGGCGGGGCTGAGCGACGAGTCCGGAGGTGGTAGGCGTGCACGGCGAGCTGCTAATCTCGTCAACATTTTTTCATAATATTGTCATCTTCATGTTTTTGGGTAGTTCTGCGAAATTTGATTATTTGACATCCTTATAGCCAAAATTTTATTTCACTTTCAGCTCTGTAACACATGTTCATATGAAAATAGGTATACCAAATAACATAATATATATTTGAATGAGGGACTCGTTTTTATAAAGTAGTTTTCAAGATATATTGATTTTGTGCCCAGATGAATCAGAATTTGTTACAGATTAATCAGAAACAGAAATAAAAAGTAATAAATACACCGTTATTTATGATTGTAAATTCCAAACAATAATTAATTATTCTTAATTAAGACTAAGACATATCAAACGTGTCATATTTAGAACAAGTTTACACTCCTGTCATTTTTCAATTATTCAAAAGGACAGACTTCATTATTTTCATTTTTCTACACGAATCTATAACCCAAAAGCATCACACGAAACACAGATTGAATTTTTAAAACAATAAAATAAATTTTATAAAGTAGGCATTGTAATCAGGATGCCACCTGAACCAAACACAGATGAATCAGCTATTTTCCTTCGTAACACCGGGATCTAAGCCAACCAGCCGCACGTTCACCTTCTAGGTCGTTCGTTGCACGACTCATGCCCTGGTAACTTAGAACAATTTTTTTTTATTGCGAAATGTGCCATCTATTTTTAATACATAGAACTTTTTATTGCAGTGTTACCACTTTTTTTTTGCTTGAAATATTTGGTACTTTAAACTAATTGTTAATTTTGCTATTTTCTTTAATTATTCCAGTTGCACAAAAATGTATGCACTTACAACCGAGTATAATTGTTTTTTAAAATATTTGATTATAATTTTGTATTAATTGTGATATTTTTACGATGATAGAATCTTAAGGGTAGTTTAGTAATACAAAACGCTAGCAACACTGAGTCTAAACGTCACAAGAAATTTTCCACCGGTGTGTTTGCATGCTCGTGCGCATTTTACTTGTAATTTTTGGTGTTTTTGTGTTATTACGTTGAGTTGAGCTATAATAGATCCTCCATATATTCCAGAAATACCGAAATTCCAGGAGCTATAATAGATCCTCCGTATATTCCAGAAATACCGAAATTCCAGCATATACTGTACTATTTAGATATACTTAAAAAGTGTTTTGATCTATGTATATTTTTATGAATGGTTAATTTGTACTTTTAAAAATGGCAAGCTTACAGCGCAATTCCCCTAACACGCCAAAAATTCAGACAATCAGCCTCAGTCAGACCCAAACTCAATCGGAACCAGACATTAACACTGCAGTTACGATAAGCGATTTCGTAAATACAACCAGAAATAAACGCTTTCGTAAGGACGATTCGCCGCAAGGGGCAGGCCTAAGCTCGCCAGATGCTGAGAGGTATGACCAAGGCTCTTATATCTCGAAAACTCTAGCAGAACAGACTGCCCTTATAAACACAATTCTGTCCGATGTTGGGGAATTCAAAATCCAAAATTCCCAAATCAAGAAGTCTAATACCGAGATCCACAAGTCTAACGAAGACATCCGGGAATCAATGCGCTTTATTAACAAGCAATTTGAGGATATGAAAAAGGAGGTCGAGGATTTAAGGAAAGGACGGCAGCAACAAAAACAGTACATAGAAAATCTAGAAAAAAAAATTCTTGACCTTCAACACAAGTCACGATCGTCTGGAATCGAAATCCGCAATATTCCCCAAGATAATTCTGAAACCACCCCCAGTCTTATAAAAACAATTTGTAAGATTGGTGACGTCGTTGGGGTCCCCATCATGGAATCAGGCATACGCGATATATATCGCCTACCAGGGAAGAGTACCAGCCCTACGTCCCCACGCCCAATTATTGCAGAATTTTCGTCGGTGCAGGACAAACAAAAACTCGTATCGGCAGTACGTTCCTATAACAAAGAAAAAGGTAAAGAAAACAAAATTAATACTATCCTCATTGGTCTACCTGGAAAGGCCCAACCGGTTTACATCGCAGAGCAATTGTCAGGAAGCTCCAAAAAACTGTTTTATCAAGCTCGTGAATTTGCTAGAAACAATGACTACAAATTCTGCTGGATCGCAAACGGTGGAATCTTTTTGCGCAAGAAAGAGGGCGATAAGCAGGTAATAATTCAAACCGAAAAATGTCTTCAGGACCTCGTTAACATAAATATGTGACTCATTTGTACTCCAGAGTTTATATTAAGCTTAATTTTATTCGTTTTTTCTATTATCTGTAAAGCAAATCACACGTACACCACTATCACATCCCACACATATGTACAAATCCCACAAACACAAACCGCTATTTACATTAACACTATGGTTTCCTCACACGTAGATCATCCCACTTACCTAAAAGGGCGTTGGGTCATCCACACAGATCCCAAAAATATTACAATACGCACTCTCAGCAACTCGTATTTGTCCTCACGTTTAGTAGTCATACGTTTATTTTTCAATGGTTAACACAATTCATAACATCAATAATGAACTTGATAACATAAACCTAGGGAACTCCTTCTCCTGTAGTCCTAATGACTGCCATAAGTATATCAAACCAGCTGATAATAACTTCAACGTATTGCATATTAACATAAGAAGTGTCAATAAAAACTTCAATCAGCTTCAGGTGCTGCTAAATTCTATAAATATTGACTTCGATGCAGTAATCCTGACCGAATGTTGGCTTAGTAAAGTCTGCCATATACCAGTTTTAGATGGCTTTAAGTCTCACTCAACAGTAACCAACGCTAATCAAAACGACGGTATCATAATATACACTAGAGTAGGTCTACAAAGTACCGTGTGGGAACCGGACTTCGAAGGAGGAAACTGCCTAATATGTCAGATAAATCAGAAGCTTACAGTGGTTGTTATCTATCGATCCCCATCCCTTAACTCCAAACACAATTTTGAAAGTTTTACATCTAGCCTGAATGGTGTCTACGGAGCAATCTCCTCTTGCCCTAATATTGCCCTTATTGGTGATTTAAATATCGATATAAGGCCGGACAACATGAACGACCGGAGTTTCGATTACCTTACCCTTAATGCCTCTCAAGGTCTTTTGCCAACTCACCTTTTCCCCACCCGCCTCGATCACTGTATTGATCACATACTTCTCAAGTCTAACCTCCCATCTACCACACTTGTACTGGACTCGCATATTACAGATCACAAACCTATCCTACTTTCTATTACTCATGCCAATCCAGTGCGTACAGTGAGTCATGTTAAAACTTGTCTAGACTACGAAGCAATCATCTCAGAGCTGGAAAAGAGGGACTTTTCTGTAGTATACAACCTCCAGGATGTGAACGCAGCCATGAATGAATTTATAAACATAATAAAATCAGCCATCTCAAAACACTCAAAGGAAGTCAAAGTTCCAAGGCGTAAAAGAACCATTAAACCATGGATTACTCCTGGTCTCCTGAGATGCATCCAAAATCGTGACAAAATGCACATGAATTCAACTAAGGACCCTCACAATGAAATTCTCAAAACCACCTACACTCGCTACCGAAACTTCTGTAATGAATTACTCAGAAAGTTACGAACATCTCATGAAGCGAATGAGCTCGAAAAAGGAAGGAATAACCCTAAAAAATTGTGGTCAACAATTAAAAAAATAACCAACACACAGAAAATACATTCCTCTCCCACTGAACTCCTAAAAATTGACGATAATCCAAAAGAATCCTTAAATAAGGTTTCTCAGTTTTTCTCTAACGTGGGCAAAAATCTGGCGGAAAATATTACATGTCGGAACCCTGCCTCTCCAGCCATCTCCTACAATCCTTCCAACTCTTTACGTTACACGCATACCCCCCCAGTCAACTCACTTGCTCTACTGGATGTGGACGAGGCTGAAGTAGAATCACTTATTCTTCAACTACGCAGTGACTGCGCCGTCGGGTGGGATGGGATATCATCTCTCCTATTGAAAAGCTGCCGTCACATCCTGGTCCCCGTCATAACATATCTCTGCAATCGGTGTTTAGACACAGGTACCTTTCCAGAAGCTCTCAAGAGGGCGGTGGTACATCCCATTTACAAGAGTGGGGACAGGAACTGTGTCAACAATTACAGACCGATAGCGGTTCTGCCTGCTCTCTCTAAAATCCTTGAAAGGATTCTCAATAATGGTCTTAAGAGCTTTCTTAAAAAACATAACATAATTGCTCCGAATCAGTATGGCTTTCGCTCGGGGGTGTCGACTGAGGATGCGATTCTTGACTTCACACAACAAGTTGCAATGGATCTTGACAATAAAACTAAGTGCTTGGGTATCTTCTTAGATCTTTCCAAGGCATTTGACACAGTTTCTGTTCCCAAACTTATCCTTAAGTTAGAGTCAATAGGTGTACGTGGTAAACCTCTCCAAATTTTCACCGACTACCTAAATAATCGCTCTCAATGTGTTAAAATTGACAAGTACATTAGCAATGAGACAACTGTCACTTACGGCGTTCCACAAGGGAGCATCTTGGGCCCCACGCTGTTTCAGATTTACGTCAATGAACTGTGTAAGATGCAACTGCCAAACTGCAAAATCTATGTCTACGCGGATGACACGGCGGTTCTAATTAGTGGGCCCACATGGGATGTTGTTAAAGGGTCATATTCAAAATAATTGTATATTTACTACTGTCTTAATGTCCAACCCAATTATTTTCATAACGAGATGCAACTGACTAGAATTTCATAAACAAACAGATAAAGTATTTATTTGAGCTTAATAAAAAACAACGAAACATTTGGTAAACCTAAACAATTCATTTAAAAAAATTAAACCAGACATTGCGTAGGATCCGTTTCATACAAGTATTCTATGTCCACGTCTTTAATGGTAAACTAAAAAAAATAATTTAATTATTAACCATTCACACAGTTAAAAAAAAAAAATATTCCGAGAATATTGTTTAAACTTTCAACACTTTACTAAACAAAATATAAAATACTATTTAGTGTACTCCAAATTTAATTTATTAATGAGTGTCCTGATTTTGCACATATCTGTTATTCTTCTCTGTTATGCTATTTTAACATTATTTCCATGGCAATAAAGAAATTTGAAATACTGGCAAAATTAGTTCACTAGCTGTTACTACACGACGCGTAAGAATAAACGCTTTGCCATTTTGTTCAATATAGTTTTTAGCTCGTTTCGTTGTCGAAGAAAATTAGACTTTTAAAAGTAAATATTCAATGTGAGTCGTTTACAGTAGCGGTAAGTACTTACTGTTTTATTACTCATACTAGGAAAGGGCTGTATTGTGATATTTGTTATAACTATAAAATATTCGTATAATCATGTGAATTGGTGTGGAAATAAATAGATTTGTAGGATAGACACGTGCAATTAATTCATATACGTTATTTTATCTGTCACTTTTTTCCGTTACGTAACAGATATGAATGATTAGGCGTTATTCACATTGTCTCATGTATGAATTAATGAAAATAAAATATTAATAGGTACTTAGTGCACCGCAGGTTAGCCAAAACATTTTTTTTGACGTGACAACGTCTTAAATTAGGTTGCGACTGGGAGTCACTTATGAAAAAGTGTAACGCTCGGTAACGTTACGATGAGTCACCGAACGAGAGAGAGGCCCGCCGAATGCCTTGCGTCTCTCTCCCACTCAACTATGATCGGATGATCGGTCGTTGTCACGTAAAATCTTCGCCCGTAAAACCGACTTTACAGGCAACCATTTTTTTTACTTACTTAAATTTATTTGAAGTATGTAAAGTTTGCGTATATTGTGCCATGTATTGCATTGCTGTGCCATGTATTGTCTGTGTGTGCATGTTTTACTGCGTATCCTCAGTCCTCACTGCTTGAGCCTTTTATACTAACCGCGCAGCCTCGCCGAGGCGTACCCAGCCTCTCGTCGGCCGTCTCAGTATCAGTTAAGGGGGATGCGCCAAGGTAGCCCGCGAAATTCAAATTGACTCAGGTTTTTTGCAATTTACAGGTGTAAAGTTGTATGTTGATTAAAATATGATTCACGACCGTAACAAATATGGCTTTACATAATTCTAATCATTAGAATCCTTTTGCCTTAATATTAATATCAAAATTTTAGGCTCGGTAGTTTCGGAGATAAGGCATTATGGCAATGATGATGATGAATTTATGGCAATTATACCAACTAAAATACGATCACCAAAATGTTATTTCATTATGTACCCACCTAGTGACCCACACCGACTTCGCACTCGTAGCCTGTTATAAACGTGTGCTATTTAAACTTGCCCTAATAATTCCTTTCTGTTATTTTTCTGTTACAATCAAATAATATTCATATCTGTTTCCTATCCGTAACTTACAATTATTTTGAATATGACCCATATACAATATTAATTTATTTTCTGATTGAGTATACAGTTTGAAAATCAAAATACCAGCAAAATTTATCAAGACACAAAAATAATGAACATAAAACAACTTTATATTTACAACACATGCATTTTCATCAGAAATATTCTCAACAAAAGCGTTCACTCAAACATAACACTCACTCAATATAAACAAGTTAGTCAACGCAGTACACGGCGAGCAAGCTTGCTAGTTTTACCAAAAACAAGAACAAACTACGGAAAAAAAATGCTAACTTTTGAAGGAGCACAGCTTTATAATAAATTACCGTCCTGTATAAGAAATGTACACTCTTACAATGCATTCAAAACTCAACTTAGCCAGCACATAATTGCGGATCGATCACTTCTGGAGAAATGAATGCATTGGATGGGTAACTATTAAATTATAATACTGCTGACGAACATATATTGTAATCTGTATTTTTAGTATTGTTCTCAAGTAAGTGACTTATGTCTTTATTGGGAATAAAGTTTCTTTAAACCGAAACCGAAAATACAGTTACAGTTTGTGTTTGTTTATTGGGGTTATTTACTTCTAAACACAAAATAGATACCCTGGATGAGGTTTAGAACGTTTAACATTAGATAACGGTTCGTTTATAGATATTTCTAGAAACATAACTACAATAATAACAGTAACAACAGCACAACAGACACAGAACAGTAACAGTTTTTTTTTCTTTTCTTTTTTCATCTTTATAATATTTATTTATTTAAAGTTGTGAAAACATAAATTGTTTATACTCTGTATGATCGTATCGGAAAAATGCCTGGTTAAAAAATTAAATAGAAACCATTTGAAAAGTAATTATAACCTTAATCACAGTTTAGTAAATAAGGCGAAGAAGTATTCTAATTCAACCTTAACTCGCAGTTCATACAGCAGTTAAGTTTCTGAAGTAAAATGACGGATAGTGCAACAATTTTTTTATTATTAATTCACAAAACTGATGTACAATCACAAAAGCATTAAAACAGTTACAACATAATATTTCTGATTGACATCTACTAGATGTGAATCCAGCATGCATAATTTAAGTAAAACAATTAGTATTCTCGGACAAACTGTCCAGTTAGGTAGGTCTAACTTCGAGAAAGAGGTCAATCGTCGAATCCGACTCGGCTGGGCAGCGTTCGGGAAGCTACGCAATATCTTCTCGTCCCACATACCGCAGTGTCTCAAGACGAAAGTCTTTGACCAGTGCGTGTTGCCAGTGATGACTTATGGCACTGAAACGTGGTCGCTCACAATGGGCCTTATAAGAAGGCTAAAAGTCACCCAAAGGGCAATGGAGAGGGCTATGCTTGGAGTTTCCCTGCGTAATCGAATCAGGAATGAGGAGATCCGCAGGAGAACCAAGGTAACCGACATAGCCCGCAGAATTGCCAAACTTAAGTGGCAGTGGGCAGGGCACATTGCTCGCAGAACAGATGGCCGATGGGGCCGAAAGGTTCTGGAGTGGCGACCACGTACCGGAAGACGTAGCGTTGGAAGGCCTCCCACAAGGTGGACCGACGACCTTGTGAAGGCCGCAGGAACCCGTTGGATGCGAGAAGCACAGAACCGGTCGAAGTGGAAGTGCTTGGGGGAGGCCTATGTCCAGCAGTGGACGTCTTTTGGCTGAAATGATGATGATGATGATGAATTAGTATTAAAAAAACAAAAATTAAACAAAACTTACAAAATGGTGAACTTTTCCAAAGATAAGAAAAAGTTTTGGGAAAGAACATTATAATAAAGACAAAAATGAAAAAATATAAATATTATACAATTATGACTCTAAGTTTAGTCCTAACTGAGGCTACAGAACCAGCAAAGACATCTATTTCATCACGAAAGGAGTTGGCAAGAGAAAGCATGCGGCAAATGGGTGAAAAATGACCGATATTAGTCCGACTATGAGGCAGGACGAAAGTCCTTCGATTTAGCAAGCGGCTACTACTACGTGGGATACTAAATTTCACTTTTTCTAACAGCTCAGGAGAATCTATTATACCATTTATTAGTTTAAACAAAAACATGAAATCTAAAGATTTCCTACGTGCGCTTAAAGATTTCATTTTATAATGATTCAGCCTAGAGTTATACGAGTTCAGACTACGACATCTGTTATCCGAGTAACACAAGTGATATATAAACCTTTTTTGAACGCGCTCTAACCGATCAGAGTGCACCTGATAAAACGGGTTCCATACCGTACTACAGTACTCCAAAATACTTCGAATAACGCTGTTGTAAATGGAAATAGTTAAAATTGGTTCTTTAAAAACTTTCATTTCCCTGACGATGAAACCTGACAATTTAGATGCCCGACTAATTATTTGGTCGTAATGACTCCTAAAACTTAAACTACTGTCTACTAAAACACCAAGGTCCCTTATGGTATCAACTTCTTGGAGCGGGCTGTTATTAATTGAGTAATAATATTGACATGTATTCCTTTTTCTGCTAAACTTAATGAAGTAACATTTGTTTTGATTTAATGACATTTTGTTTTATATGCACCATTTATGTACGTTATTTAAATCTAACTGAAGCTGAATAATATCGGATTCATCGTATATAGTTCTATATATTTTTAAATCATCAGCAAAAAGTTTATATTCTGAATCAATGTTGTAGCCCAAATCATTTATAAAAATTAAGAAAAATAGAGGCCCCAAGTGTGACCCCTGTGGTACCCCTGATGGTATGTTACATTGTTTGGATTTAAAACCCTTGAGATACACTAGTTGCGAGCGATTTTTTAAGTACGATTCATGAGGGGTTAGTGAGAATGATTAGTATGGATGAAGTGAGAATAGCAGTAAATGGAATGAAGAATGGTAAAGCAATAGGTCCGGATGGAATACCAGTTGAAGTATGGAAGTTATTACGGGTAGATGGATGGACGTGGTTAGCTTTATTCTTCAATAAGTTGTTGTTGGAAGAAGCCATACCTGACGAATGGTGTAACAGTTCGCTGGTGCCCATCTTTAAAAACAAAGGTGATGTGCTGGAGTGCAACAACTATAGAGGAATAAAGCTAATGTCACATAGTATGAAGGCTTGGGAGAAAGTTATTGAAAGGCGACTGCGAGAAGAGACTGAAATTTCGCAAACCCAATTCGGTTTTATGCCTGGTCGAGGAACAACAGATGCCATCTTTGCCATCCGCCAGCTGTGCGAGAAATACAGAAGTGCGCATAAAAACTTGCACATGGTATTTGTTGACCTCGAAAAGGCATACGACAGAGTGCCTCGTGAAGTTTTGTGGTGGGCGCTGAAGGAGAAAGGTGTGCCAGAGAAGTATGTGCAGTTGATTAGAGCGATGTACAGTCGATGCAGTACCCAAGTCCGGTCTACAGTGGGCACTACTGGCAGCTTCGATGTGGCTGTCGGCTTGCACCAGGGTTCAGCACTCAGCCCGTACCTCTTCGTGCTGATAATGGATTCTCTTACATCGGATATCCAAGAAGAGGCTCCCTGGTGTATGCTGTTCGCCGATGACATTGTGCTGGTTGCCGAGAACGGCCTAGAGGTCCAGAGCAGATTGGAGGTGTGGTGGGAAAGACTCGAGACCGTTGGCCTGAGAGTAAGTCGGACCAAAACCGAGTACCTGTTTTGCGACTTTGGTGGTCTCTCCAGTTCTGTGCCCATATCTCTCGCCGGAACGCCCTTACCGATCTGCTCCGACTTTCGGTACCTCGGGTCGCTTGTCCAAGGAGATGGCGAAGTAGACCGAGACGTAACGCACCGGATTCAAACCGAAAGAAAATTCAAATTTTTTCCATCTCTTTATTAGTGGTTGTAATGGTAATCATATCACTAGGTTTTATTAGGATTTTATTTTTTATTTATCCTTTTGATAGATTCTTGTTTTGTAAATGTGAGGACTTTGTAGGCCTTGTAGACTTTAGATCTGTAGACCATTTTTTATTTTATCAAGTACCTGATACTTGTTGACAGGCCTACGCTATCCTCCCATACCTACTGTAATTTGAAAATATTGTAAAAGCCAATTATTTTTAAAAAGAGTAACCGTGGAGTTTCTTGCCGGTTCTTCTCCATAGGAAACGACCAATTGGAACCGTGCACCTAGCTTCTGACGTTTCATAAGTGCCCATGTAGGCTTATGTGAAATAAAATATTTTGATTTGATTTGATTTGGATCAACTCAGGATGGATGAAATGGCGACAGGTCACAGGAACAACTTGCGACCCACGGATGCCCCTCAAGTTAAAGGGGAAAATTTATAAGTCCGTGATAAGGCCTGTCGTACTGTATGGGTCTGAATGCTGGGCCGTGAAGAAGACGGATGAAAAAAGATTGCATGCAGCGGAAATGAGAATGTTGAGATGGATGTGTGGAGTGACGAGAATGGATAAAGTAAGAAATGAGTATATAAGAGGAAGTCTGAAAGTGGCGCCAGTGACAGAAAAGTTGAAAGGAAATCGTTTGTCTTGGTATGGGCATGTGATGAGAAGGGACGAAACGCATGTGACTAAAAGAGTGATGGATATACATGTTGATGGATGGAGAGGGAGAGGAAGGCCGAAGAAAAGATGGATGGATTGTGTGAGGAATGATATGAAAGAGAAGGGAGTGAATGATAGCGTGACGGTTGACAGGGGCGAATGGAAGAAGAAAACGTGTTGCGCCGACCCCAAGTAAACATGGGATAAGGGCAGGAAGATGATGATTCGCACCAACGAAGCAACGACCCATGAACACCCATACTTTCTAATTTTGCAATTAGTAAGTCGTGATCCACCAAATCGAAGGCCTTTTTAAAGTCGGTGTATATTGAATGAACTTCTCTACCGTCATCTAATGCAGATGATATATATGAAACATACTCAACTAGATTAGACAGTGTCGATTTTTTGGGGCGAAAGCCGTGCTGGTTATCATTCAGCACATTTTTAAAGTGAGAAAACATTTTTTTCTGTACAAGCGATTCAACAATTTTGCCACAAGCGGATAGAATAGACACTGGTAGTGTAGACACTGTAGTTTGCAACATCATCAACACTACCAGATTTAAAGATTGGCGTGATGTGCGCTAATTTCCACTGATCAGTGAATAAGCCCTGTGCCAAAGAATTGTTGAATATTATAGTCAGTGGATCAGCCAGGTTCGCTGCACATTTTCTTAGGAAAAGCGGAGGGATTGAATCAGGCCCAGGTCCTTTATCACAATCTAGGGAAGACAAGTAATCAAAAACTTCTTTAACGTCAAGTTTGCACTGATTGAAAGTGTTATTGTTACAGAGAGTGGGTTCCAATTGCGTTGTAGTGTGCGTGTTACTGTTTAATCTATAAACGGACTGAAAATAATCGGAAAACAAGTCACAAATTTCCTGGCAACCCCTGGCATACCTAGTGGCATTACAAGTCATTTTGTTGGGAATATAACTGCTAACTGACCGCTTATTCTTTAAATACCTCCAAACATGCTTAGGATTGGTACGCAGATGTTCAGCTATATTCTTTTTAAAATTAGCATAACAGTCTTTTATCAACTCACTGCAACGCGTTCTTAGGCATTCATACGTAATTTTATCTCTAGGATTCCCGTATTTTTTATATATATTGTGATATTTTGCCTTTTCTTTAATTACTTTAAGTAAAACTCGACTATACCAGACAGGATAGCGTTCGTCTCGTGGTCAACAATCGGAATCAACACATTCTAGTCAACCAAACAAGAAATCTATGCTAATTTCAACCTTATCTTTTAGTTAATTGAGGAGTTGCGTATTGCATTTTGTAAAACAAGACTGTAAGGTGCTAGTATTAAATATAACACGGAAGTTGAAATTTAAGATTAGTCCGTTAATAACCTTGTTCGATAAAAGGAGTAATGCTATTCCAATTTTCGTTGAGGTTGATAACTGAGCCACGCCTGGTGATGCGGGTTCGTATCTTAATCGCACGCAAAGTGTCTTTTTGTAAGTTATTCTTGGTATACGGCTCGGCTAGAGGGAAGCCGAAAAAATACCATATAAAATTATTAAAAACTTACAAACAATATTTGAGGTGGATCGGTGGATTCGCTCGGGCAGAGATGGGTGCGGCGGCGGGGGAGGGAGCTGCTCAAGGCTCACGTGACGCGCCCGCCGCCGCTCGAGCGACGAGCGACGGCGGCGGGCCCGAGCGTGCTCGGGCGATAATCTATAAGTCTTGGGGGGGTTCCTTTTCTCTGACGTTGTCTGTACCTACTGGAATACGACGCTATGTCGATTTTACATCACGGGGTCTTGTTGAAAACTAGCTCTAGTAGTATAACCCCCTTTCAAGGAATATATCTAACTAGCTTCTGCCCGCGACTTCGTCCGCGTAAAATTTCACCCTCTTAGGGGTGGAATTTCGAAAAACCCTTTCTTAGTGGATACCTACTCTTCACAAAGAACACACCCTCCAAATTTCATGTCTCTAGGAGCAACGGTTTAGACTGTGCGTTGATATATCAACAATCAGTCAGTCAGTTTACCATTTTTACCGACTTCAAAAAAAGGAGGTTATCAATTCGATACGTATGTATGTAATATTATTGGATTTGCATTATATTCACATATGATGATCTATTAGGGCTTCCAAACAAATATACAAAATTTCATAGACGTATGTATGTATGTATGTATGTATGCATGTATGTATGTATGTATGTATGTATGTTTGTCCACGCATATCTCCGGAACTATTAATCGGATCGTGACCATTTTTTTTTTATTGGCTTACATTTTCTTCAACTTAGGGAACAGTGCAAGTTTCATCAAGATCGATTCAGTAATTTTCAAGATATGGACTAATACGTGTAAGTGTGACGGCCTGGCTTATTGATAAGAGCTACGGGTGTAGTGTCAAAGGGAAATATCTCAAAACCTTGGTCAAATACTAGTGCAAAAACTAAAAATTACGAAATAAAAAGTAATTTAAAAAAATTAAACCGACTTCAAAAAGAAATTAACTCAAAATTATGAAATAACTTTAATTTCGGAAGTCGGTGGCATAAAACTAAAATACAGATCCCAAGACACCGACTTCCGAAATTAAAGTTATTTCATAATTTTGAGTTAATTTCTTTTTGAAGTCGGTTTAATTTTTTTAAATTACTTTTTATATATATATAGATTACCGGTTAGCTGTCTGCGATACATCCACACTAGATCGTAGCACACCTACTGCGTAGCATACGAGTACGCAGGACAATATATCAAGCTGACTTCTCATTGTACGAACAGCGCAGGCGAGCACCTAGCAAGCATTGCGAGGCCAGCTCAAACTGGAAATGAATAGCTTGAGATAATGTCGTCGTGTGTACAGTGTATTAATGGTTCGCACACGTCAGTCCCCCGTAGCGCCACCGCGCGCCTTGGTCTAGCTAGCCACTGCTAGCCAGCCATGCTACGCCTTGCGATGCTACGAACCGTACTTTCACTGACAGTCTTCGACCGTACAATCAATTTACGCTGCGGTTGCCACGAACACGCGTCATTGTACACAGGCGTACATAAACCATCTTAACTAATAATTACTGTGAATTTACTAATTACTACATAAAATTAATGAGTATTAACTATAATTACCATTGCATGCAACTTCAAAATCTGTGAAACTGCAGACTTTATTATTGAAAGTCTTTCCATGTAATGTCCATTTAGAGATCCCGAGTATCCGAGTATCACAGAGCCACTCGAGATCTCTAAATGGACAACAGATTGTAACACGTGGACAAGTCATGATGTGGACTCATGGGCGGGGTGGTATAACGTCACTGGCGATCTGTGCCGACGCAGGTTGGCTCGCTGTCGCCCACACGTTGCTGGTACGTCGCGCCTGCGACTCACGTGACGTTGGTTGCAGGAGCCGCGCGCCGCACGCGCACTCGGAGGAGGACATCGTGGTGCGCGCCAGCAGCACCAACATCGCGCGCCGCCGCGACGACGGCGCACGGTACTACCCCGACGGCGCACGGTACTACCCCGACGACGCACGGTACTACCCCTACTACCAACGAGGTTATATTCTCTTTGCCTCTACACTACTAAGGCCCGAGACAAAACCTCACTCAAAACTCAAGCATCACGTGCTTAGAACTAGTTTAAAGCCATTGAAACTCGGTCGGTTAAAACTACACACATCAAAAGTGTCTAGGGATCAAGTACGTTTTAGAGTATCGCCGCAATTGAGGATTATTATTTTAACTTTTTTGGATCGTATTCTTTACTAATTAATTTAACTATTTGAATAAAGAATTTTCTTAAAATTTTGAAAAAATAGAAAATCAACTGTCAATCAGGATTCCTATAAAAGTGTGTAGGTAATACTTACAATGATATTATAAGTAACTTTTTACACTTATAATATCATTGATCCTTCTCAAAAACCAAATAGAAAGACTTACTTTGCTTAAGACTTACTGCTTACACACATACACGCAGATACAGGCGCAGATTAACTTTTTGCTTATAATTTCTTTTTAACTTGTACCCATCTTCTACCCCCAAAATTATAATAGTCTCAAATCTCCGTAGCTATAACGTTACATTGTTTGTATCATATTTTGTTATAAGTAAAACTTTCTGTTCTTCCGTGGGGTGGGGACCTGGTGATTTGTAATACAGGCATTTTACCTCAGACACCAGCTCCTCATTGCTAAAAATAAAAAAAACAATATGTGAAACCTAGAATAAGCTTGTCATTGTGAGGAGAAATAAAGAACTTAGTCTTCATAATGTGCACATTACGAAATGAGGGAAACATAGCTTAATTTTATCGACGGAAAAAATATTTGAAAAAATAAAAAAATATTTAAAAGGATCTTTACCTGCTAAAGTATGGTGATTGCAAGGCCTTTCTTTAACAGTTGATCTAGGAAATGTTGTGATTGAGTTATAAACATGGTATTTTTACATTTAGAAATCTGATACGATGGAGAATAATTTAAAGTAATAAAAAAGGGTAGGTAATCGGGGCTTTTATTGAGTAATTTTACAATTATTGTAAAAATTTATGAAAAAATATCAGATTTTTGTTAAAAAAAAACCATAATTCGTTAGTACTATATCGCGCCAATAGATGTATAATATGTGCTTCCACTTATCGCACTAAAAAGTTGTTATAGAATACCTACTTTAAATTGATTATATCTTTTGATAGACTGAAGCGATTTCGATGAAACAAAGACTAATAACTACTCCGAGTTCTACACTATATTTGAGTATAAAAATGAACCATATTGGTTTGGTATTTTACTTACTTTTTACGTTGAACCTGTTCAAATAGGAAATCTCTCACATCCAAACAGACAAAAATTCCAAAAATTTATGGAATGGCATCTGTTAGTTATCCTTTAACACCCCAACAATTTTTTTTTTTATATTTTCAATGTACAGAAACGCGAAAAAAAAAACACGAAAAATAGCGTTTTTACAAAACCATTACAATTTTTTGCATCGGAATTGAAAAAAATTGCATCAATATGGAGCGACGACATCATTTGACACGAGAAGAGATGATGAGAGCCGTCGGAATGTTGCAAGCTAGTTCCAGGCAACGTACTGAGGCTGTCGCTCTTGACACAGAGCATATATATGCGGCATATATGTTCTCTGGACACGCTATCGTATCACGGGTAGCGTGGCCGAGCGACATGGAGGACGATCTCGCATCGCCACTCGCAGACAGGTCCGGTACATCCAAAATACTGCTCGACGGAATCGTACCATGACTGCCATGATGTTGGCTGCGAGGCTCCACAGAAGACAAACGGAACCTGACAACCGCTCAGACCTGACATGAACAAACATAATAAAAAGCAAACTACTATATTTAAAAAACATGACATACCTATTCTACAAAATTGATAAGCGACCAAACCATCCGAAATCGTTTATGTGAAGTGGGTCTGCTTTCCCGAAGGCCGCTGAGAGCTAAATAAACACTTTCACACTATAGGCATAACGGACAGTCCCCTGTATCCTTGCATGGAGGCTGATGAAACCATTGCGCATGTGCTCTTTGAGTGCACAGGCGTCACCCAGATAATGTCAGAAACCGTCGGGACACCCAGATCGTACACAGATGTTCTCAACAGACCAGGAGACTTAATCAACTTCTGGAGGGGGCTGATTGGAATAACCACCGACGACGGCCGCCATGGCCCACGCACAATGGTCCATTTGAAGGACTAAGTCCGGAAACCAAACCCATAACATAGAACATAGGCCGCTGAGAGTTCCACCTAGGTATAGCACCCCGCAATCGTAGGGCCCGTTTACAATGGGCTCGCGAACAGAAATTGGGAGGAAAAATACTGGCGTTGTTTGCTTTTCCGATGAATCTCGTTTCAGTACAAGACGTACTCGAGTTTGGAGGACCTCGACTGGACGTCAAGAACGTTTGAATTTGTCAGGAAGTTCATTCATATGGAGGTGGAACAATAATTGATTGGGTCGGTATTTGGATCGGTTGAAGAACCGATCTCATTTGGATCAGGGCCATCCTCAATGCTCAGATCTATGCGGAGAGGATTGTTTCAGACGTGATCATCATAGAAATTAAAATAAGAAGCCAGTCTGGAAGACTAGATTTGGTAAATATTAATTATTGGATAATTTTTTATAGTTAAAAATGTACCTACTTGATCCCTAGACACTTTTGATGTGTTCTAAGTATGCGTTCGAGTCTGTATACGCGCCTGAAACATCCCTTGTCAGTTGTCTCATGAAGTCCTATTTACTCTGCTAAGCAAACTTTGTTTATCGTATTTGAATATCAAAGATTAAAATACCGACTGTTAAAATATCGATGTTCAAAACATCGAAAATGGAAATATCGAACGATCATAAAACCGAAAATTAAAATAACGAAAGTTTATATTATCGAATGGTTAAATATCCTACGTCCAATATATCTAGAATCTAAATATCTACAAAAGTTACATCGAAAGATCTAAATATCGAAATACAGATTATCGAACGATCTAAATATCGATGGGTACATATATTTTTTGAACATCGAAAATTACTATACCTACGAGTAAAAATGGGTTAATTTTCAACATTTAATACATTCATTAATTCACCCTAAAAATACGTACAAGTTAAAATATCGAACAAATTTTGATATAAGTAGTATGAGTGGAAAAAGGTTGCTTCTGCAACGTCTCCGGCGCTACGGGAAGTGCAACCCCTTCGCCCTTGCGTAACAAAGGATAGGCATCCATGTGCACCTCCGCAGCTTCGGCTTACTGGTCGTACACTCTAGCGGTAACAGCCAAAAGACTACGTAAATTCGGGGTACCCCAATTCGGTTTTGAAACAATTTCGGCCTATTTTATCCATGAAAATCAGTGTCCAGTGTACATTATACAAGTCTAGGTCAATCGTGAAGGTATTATTTAGGTCTTTAAATTAAAATATTTTCTTGAAAGTCAATATTATGTTGTGCTACTAAAGTTAGTGACAGAAACGTGTCGCTGCAAAACCGACTCCACGTAGTCTTGTCTGCCCTAGCCCCTACCCCTAGAGTGTAATTTAGAATCGCGTAGGCGCTTAGGGGCGAGGCAGCCCGCGAGCTGAGGAACAGGTGGTTTTAACACCCGCCGCCGCAGCTGAGGCTGGCCGGCGAAGCCGGCCAACAAGCCGAAGCTGTGAGCGTTTAGACTTTAGACCATCTGCGACGTTAAGCTCGCGTGGGACTGCCGGATCCCTGCAACGCCGCAGCCGTGACAGAAAGCATGCTTGCTTGCATGTTGCATGATTGCTGCATGCTTGTTTTCTAGATGGTAATCAGTTACTAGGTGGGTTACAAAAAAAAAAAACAAGGAAAACCTCATGTAATGTAGGTACTTTAATAATTTTTACGTAATAAAAACCCAAACGTAACGTACCGGTAACGTAGATATTATGAACTCAGATGTATTAAATGTTGATATTTTGAACATAAGCATAATGTCATTCGATATTTTGAATCATTCGAAATTTTAATCACTCGGCATTTCAGTCTTCGAAGTTTTAAGCGTAGGTATAACAATTTTCGAAATTTTGATATAATCGATATTTAAATTTTCGATGTTTTGAACATCGATATTTTAACAGTCGGTATTTTAATCTTCGATATTCAAATACGCATATTTGAATATCGAAGATTAAAATTGTTCCTACATGTCGTTCTGTCGCACACTTCAGCGGTGCTATTCTCTAAAAATCTCAACGTGAAAACTTAGGTGAAGTGAGCATGGAGTGAACTGTCAATAGTGTCAATTCCTAGCAAAAACAAACTCACTTCACCTAAGTTTTCATGGTGAGATTTTTAGAGAATCGACCGGCTGGATATTATTGTGTCGCCAGTTCGCCACTCTCTTCACAACAGTAGCTTCCAAACCGAACTGATAATTATTGGAAGCTATCGAATAAATATAAACGTAACGCGTTCACGAGTGCACCCGCGCGCTCGCACAGTGGGCGCCGCCATCGCAGCTGCAATCGATCCCATCCGCGAGCGTTCACCTCGCGGCCCCGGCTAGCGGCGGCGGCGGGCGGCTGCTTGTGGTAGCGGGCGGCCGTGCGGGCGGTGGAGGCGGTGTAGTGGAGGACGGCACGACAAGGCTTTTAGGTGACGAACAATATAACAGGGGCTTAGCTACCGCCGTATCTGCCGTATCAATGATACGGGTCCCCGGGCTACAGAGACCCCTAACGTGTGTTTGTAAGCAAAATTTAGTAAAATGTTATCCACAAAAATGTTTTCCAGCTTGATATTTTTACCGACTTCACAAAAAGGAGCAGGTACAGTCAACAGCAAAAGTAGATGATCAAAATCAGAAATTCAATAGGAGTCAAAACTGGTCACGAATATATGGCAGCTGTACTAGTTAGTAGTAAATGTTTGGTATAATTTACAATCACATAATTTTGAATCACTTCGACGCCATACAGTTCTGACGCGAACTCCGTTCATTAAATATTGAATTTCTGATTTTGATCATCTACTTTTGCTGTTGACTGTACTATGTTCGGATGTTTGTGTTTTTTTTTGTATGTTTGTTCATCGAATACTCCGCCGATTTTCAAAATTATTTTTTTGTTCAAAAGTAGATAGAACAAGTTCTGAGGTCCCACTGTCACCAAGTTAGGATCTGATTATGGGATCTTAGAGAAATCGAGGGCAACCCTCAAATTTTATAGGCTCACTTATTGTTTTTCGCATATTTTATGAAGTATCTTGTGTATTTGCGTATGGTTGTCACCATCTCAGGTAGCTGGGCTGATGATGGAAGGTACAACTCCTTAACAGTAAGAAGTTACTCGAACAGGCAAGGACTGTTTTAGTAAATTGTTTTGATGTTTGATAGGGCATTTGCCACATTTGGTCAGTCAGGATAGTCTGCAGAGTACCTAACTCCTCGACAACAACAGCAGATATATCGTGTTTAGGCTCATTGAAAAGGGCTCGATGTGTGGATAAACGTACTGTTAATGAGGAACACCGAAGTACTTACATAGAGACCTGATGCTGAAGCCAGGCGCAGCAGAAAAAGTACAAACCTTGAAATTACAGCACCGTAGTCGTGTTTGGGCTCATTTTAAACAGGACTAAATTTTAAGTTCAATGCAATGTTGACATAAGTCTGGCCTGATGCTGCAGCCAGGATTATCAGCATCTAGTCTAAAATTTAATAAATACTTCCTAAAGTAAAATACTTTTGCGAGTTTTTCTTCTGTATAATTATCCTAACAAAGGTTGCCGGTAGTGGCTGGATGAGAGAAGCGGAGGACCGTGAACGTTGGCCCAAACTTGGGGAAGTCTACGTCCAGCAGTGAACTGCAATAGGCTGATGATGATTTATAAAAGCCTCAATCGTTGCATTTCAAAAAGGAGGAGGTTATATGTTCGACTTTACCTATTAGATATGTTTTTTTTTTTTATGTATGTTCACCGATTACTCGAAGACTGCTGGACCGATTCCAAAAAATCTTTTTTTGTTTAAATGGGTATACTCTCGAGGTGGTCCCATTATCATCAAGTTGGAATCTGATGAGATGATCCCATGTAAATCGAGGGAAACCCTCAAATTTTATAGGCAAACGTATAGCGATTTGGGTAATCTTTAAAGTAACTTGAGCATTTGCTCTCGGAAGTCATCATTTGGTAAAGTGGAGCTGATGATGAAGACCAAGAATACCTCATCTTGCAGTTCCATGCAACGCTGCGATTTTAGCGTCACATTATATTGTATAAAGTCACTTAGTGCACCGCACACCGCTAACGTATTAGTGTCGCTTGTGACACCAGCGCGCAGCGTGGCACCATCGTATTAGTGTCGCTTGTCACCAGTGCGCAGCGTGGCACATCGTATTAGTGTCGCTTGTCACACCAGCGCGCAGTGTGGCACATCGTATTAGTGTCGCTTGTCACACCAGCGCGCAGCGTGGCACATCGTATTAGTGTCGCTTGTGACACCAGCGCGCAGCGTGGCACATCGTATTAGTGTCGCTTGTCACACCAGCGCGCAGCGTGGCACATCGTATTAGTGTCGCTTGTGACACCAGCGCGCAGCGTGGCACATCGTATTAGTGTCGCTTGTCACACCAGCGCGCAGCGTGGCACATCGTATTAGTGTCGCTTGTCACACCAGCGCGCAGCGTGGCACATCGTATTAGTGTCGCTTGTCACACCAGCGCGCAGCGTGGCACATCGTATTAGTGTCGCTTGTCACAATAGCGCGCAGCGTGGCACATCGTATTAGTGTCGCTTGTCACACCAGCGCGCAGCGTGGCACATCGTATTAGTGTCGCTTGTCACACCATCGTACAGCGTGGCACATCGTATTAGTGTCGCTTGTCACCAGTGCGCAGCGTGGCACATCGTATAGTGTCGCTTGTCACACCAGCGCGCAGCGTGGCACATCGTATTAGTGTCGCTTGTCACACCAGCGCGCAGCGTGGCACATCGTATTAGTGTCGCTTGTGACACCAGCGCGCAGCGTGGCACATCGTATTAGTGTCGCTTGTGACACCACCGCGCAGCGTGGCACATCGTATTAGTGTCGCTTGTCACACCAGCGCGCAGCGTGGCACATCGTATTAGTGTCGCTTGTCACACCAGCGCGCAGCGTGGCACATCGTATTAGTGTCGCTTGTCACAACAGCGCGCAGCGTGGCACATCGTATTAGTGTCGCTTGTCACACCAGCGCGCAGCGTGGCACATCGTATTAGTGTCGCTTGTCACACCAGCGCACAGCGTGGCACATCGTATTAGTGTCGCTTGTCACACCAGCGCACAGCGTGGCACATCGTATTAGTGTCGCTTGTCACCAGTGCGCAGCGTGGCACATCGTATTAGTGTCGCTTGTCACACCAGCGCGCAGCGTGGCACATCGTATTAGTGTCGCTTGTCACACCAGCGCGCAGCGTGGCACATCGTATTAGTGTCGCTTGTGACACCAGCGCGCAGCGTGGCACATCGTATTAGTGTCGCTTGTCACACCAGCGCGCAGCGTGGCACATCGTATTAGTGTCGCTTGTCACACCAGCGCGCAGCGTGGCACATCGTATTAGTGTCGCTTGTCACCAGTGCGCAGCGTGGCACATCGTATTAGTGTCGCTTGTCACACCAGCGCGCAGCGTGGCACATCGTATTAGTGTCGCTTGTGACACCAGCGCGCAGCGTGGCACATCGTATTAGTGTCGCTTGTCACACCAGCGCGCAGCGTGGCACATCGTATTTGTGTCGCTTGTCACACCAGCGCGCAGCGTGGCACATCGTATTAGTGTCGCTTGTCACAACAGCGCGCAGCGTGGCACATCGTATTAGTGTCGCTTGTCACAACAGCGCGCAGCGTGGCACATCGTATTAGTGTCGCTTGTCACACCAGCGCGCAGCGTGGCACATCGTATTAGTGTCGCTTGTCACACCAGCGCACAGCGTGGCACATCGTATTAGTGTCGCTTGTCACACCAGCGCGCAGCGTGGCACATCGTATTAGTGTCGCTTGTCACACCAGCGCGCAGCGTGGCACATCGTATTAGTGTCGCTTGTGACACCAGCGCGCAGCGTGGCACATCGTATTAGTGTCGCTTGTGACACCAGCGCGCAGCGTGGCACATCGTATTAGTGTCGCTTGTCACAACAGCGCGCAGCGTGGCACATCGTATTAGTGTCGCTTGTCACACCAGCGCGCAGCGTGGCACATCGTATTAGTGTCGCTTGTCACACCAGCGCGCAGCGTGGCACATCGTATTAGTGTCGCTTGTCACACCAGCGCGCAGCGTGGCACATCGTATTAGTGTCGCTTGTCACACCAGCGCGCAGCGTGGCACATCGTATTAGTGTCGCTTGTCACACCAGCGCGCAGCGTGGCACATCGTATTAGTGTCGCTTGTCACACCAGCGCGCAGCGTGGCACATCGTATTAGTGTCGCTTGTGACACCAGCGCGCAGCGTGGCACATCGTATTATATTAGTGTCGCTTGTGACACCAGCGCGCAGCGTGGCACATCGTATTAGTGTCGCTTGTCACACCAGCGCGCAGCGTGGCACATCGTATTAGTGTCGCTTGTCACACCAGCGCGCAGCGTGGCACATCGTATGATTACCGCCTTAGATTTATATATATGTACAGACGCCAGCACATCAACCTACCCGAAACTATCAAATTTTCCCAATAAACTTTGAACCTTAAGCTTCGATAAAGTTGAAAATCTATGGCCAGCGAAACTACTCAATGACAAATATTTCACGGGTTTGCGATTCGATTACTTTAATATGGTTGCTAAGCAATTTATGCTCGTCACAATGCGTATGGTGAGTTTAATACTACGAAGTATGCTCAACTCGCGGATGTAGAACGGCCCTTGCTCAGCGTCATTATTTGCCGTTTCGTTACTACAAGAACTATTGTCTATCAGAAAAGAAATGAACAGTGAATAAATTTTTCACCTTACGCCCATGTGATGGTAGCGAAACGAAACGGCCAAGCCACATATTTTGACTAAGGTGTAGAGTTTGTGAAGTTAGGGCGTGTAGAGTTAGAAGCTTGGCTCTACATGAGATCTGATAACTTTTTGGCAGTGCGAGCCATATATGGTCTCGTCTTGGCAACATTTTACATGAAAATGTTTTTGGTGGGATTTCACATCTCTTTGAAAGTTGCTTATGAAATAAAAAAAAAATTTTTTGGGGGGTTCTTTACTAAAAATCCTGAAATATGTATTTTATTATTTATAACAAGGAGTCCCTATATCATTCAGAACTCTAGCATCAAAATTTGCGGAAGTCTCGTACAGACGCCAGCAGGTCAACCTACCCGAAACTGTCAGATTTTCCCAATCAACCTTGAACCTTATGCTTTAGCAATAAAGTCGAAAATCTATTAAAGAAATCTGACAGATTGTAGTAACTTGATGTGCTGGCGTCTGTACAAACTTCCATCCCCTAGTTTAAGGGGTTGGAGGGTAAAAGTTCCAAGTTTTAGATTTTTTTTGTTTTTTGTGTACTAGCTTACATACCAAATTTCAGCTTTCTAGGACTTCAGGAAGAACCATAAGAATATGGATCATCAGTGAGTCAGTGAATCAGTGACGAAATCGGGGTATTTTAGATATTAATAAATCTAAAGTATAAATACAAAACCAATATTGTGAGTTACATAGGAATATCTGAGAGAGTTTGCGTGTTAAACCTTAACTTCGAAACAACAAAACTGACTATAATACAAGTATATGCCCCTACATCAGAAGCATCAGATGAAGAAATTAATTCATTTTACGACGAACTGCGAAACGCACAAAACCTGGCGATAGGAAAACTTGTTATAATGGGCGACTTAAACGCCAAGATTGGCCAAAGGAAAAGAGGTGAAAACATAGTAATGGGACAGTATTGCTATGGAACAAGAAACCAGAGAGGCGACCGGCTCCTGCAATATGCATTGGAAAACAAACTCACCATAATTAACACAATTTTCAACAAAAAAACTAAAAACCTCTGGACCTGGACAACCCCTGATGGAAAAAAGAAAAACCAAATAGATTTCATTTTAAGTAACAACCCAAGAAGCTTTACAAACATAGAAACTATGAATATCAAGACATTTTCAAGCGACCACAGACTAATAAGAGGTTCTTATACCTTGGAAAAAACAAAGGAAAGTAGAGCTAATTATAACAACGCGCGTTCCCTATTAACAGATGAAAAAAGTGAAAAGAAATTTCTGGACTCACTAAAAGAAATGGCGAAGTCATTAACTTGGGGCGAATCCGATAACATAGAGACCTACAACAAAAAAATCGAGTCAGTTATAACACGAAGTATAGAAACTGCGAACTGTATGGAAAAAACAAAAAGCATACTGTCAGATGAAACAAAAAAAATCATAAAAAGACGAGCAGAACTACAGCATAAACAGCCCAGAAATAAAGAAGAGAAAAAAGAGCTTTCCAACCTCTACAAAATCGCAAACAAAATGTTGAAAAAAGACTACCAAGACCATAGGATGGAAATTATTGAAAGAAATTTAAAGACCAAAGGAAGCCAAAAAAGAGCCTACAAACAACTAAACACTTACAAAACCTGGATACCCAAGTTGAAGTCCCAGGTTCCAGCAGAAATGGTAAAATCAAGAACAGAGATAGTAAAAGTTGCCACTGAATTTTATAAAGACCTCTACAGCAAAAAACAATGCCACTATTCAGCACAAAAAACACCGGATACAAGCACAGAGGAAACTCAAGATAACATGGCTCTTTTACCCTTCGACAATCTAGAAATAATGAAACAAATAGAAAAATTGAAACTGGAAAAAAGCCCTGGGCCCGATAATATACCAAACGAGGCTCTAAAAGTGGGAAGGTTTGTTCTCTGTAGCCCCCCCTAACACGACTATTTAACCAAATACTACAAGAACAAAAGACACCAAAAAGCCGGGCAGAATCGAGAATTATACTTCTCTACAAGAAAGGTAATCCAGCGGATGTCAACAATTACAGACCCATGAGCTTGCTACCGTCTATTTATAAACTGTTCGCAGCATGTATAGACAAAAGGATAGAGCCAATCATAGAAGAGCACCAGCCGGTAGAGCAGGCAGGATTCAGAAAGGGATATTGTACTATCGACCACCTTGACACCCTAGACCAGGTGAGAGAGAAACACCAAGAACGGAAAGCACCACTCTACCTAGCCTACATCGATTTTGCAAAGGCTTTTGACTCTATATCACATGAAAGCATATGGCAAGCACTGAAGTCTCAAAAAATCCCCAACGCCTACATAAATATCTTAAAAGACATTTACAACAACAGCGTAAGCCGAGTAAAGCTGGACCGACTAGGCGCAGAAATCAAAATATGAAGAGGGGTAAAACAGGGAGACCCTCTATCTCCCAAACTCTTCATCTCTGTCTTGGCGTTTATAATGAAAGGCCTAAACTGGAAACAGAATGGATGGGCATTTTTTAAGCAACCTAAGGTTTGCGGACGATATCGTTCTTTTCTCCAAAACACCCAAAGAATTGGAAGAAATGATCATAGAGTTATGCAACGTTGGTGAAAACATAGGATTAAAAATAAATACGTCAAAAACTAAAGTTGCAACTAACAGTACTCAAAAGTCTATAACAGTAAACCAAAAAGATTTAGAATATGTGGATAGCTACCAATATCTTGGTAAGCAAATGTCCTTCAAAATGTCGAGACACACAGATGAGATCGATTGGAGAATAAACATGACTTGGAAGAAATTTTGGAGTCTAAAAGAAATATTTAAATCGAAACTCCTTATGAACTTAAAGAAAAAGGTAATGGACTCATGCTTACTACCCTGCCTATCCTACGGTTGTCAGACTTGGATATTTAACAAAGCGACGAAGAACAAAATACAAACGAGTCAACGAGCAATGGAAAGGAGCATCCTTAACATCCGATTAAAAGACAAACAAAGAAATGAAGACGTACGAAAGAGAACAAATGCTCTAGACGCCCTCGAACACACCCAACGTCTGAAGTGGAAATGGGCAGGCCATGTAGCACGCCTACCTGACACAAGATGGACCCATAGAACTACGACCTGGTCGGGACCAACAGGAAGAAGACCCAGAGGACGACCACCGGAACGCTGGGTAGATGAACTTAATAAAAACATAGGCAAAGACTGGATGGTCAAAGCCAAAAACAGGGAAACCTGGAAAAAATTGGAGGAGGCCTGTACCCGAAAAGGGGCCATAACCTTTTAGAAAAAAAAAATTGTGTTTTTTAAGCATATATATATTTTTATGTATTTTTCTTAATATTCCACTTGTGTAAATTTTATGTTTTAATTTTTATGGTTATGGAAATAAAGGCTATATTATTATAAGAGCTGTGCAATTAAAACTTTATAGGTTTAATAAGTCAACCACTGACATCATATCCCGAAAATTTTGATTATCTGGTATAATCCAAACCCAAATTAAGAAGGTTCAAAAGTACGACGAAGTGCTTCGAGAAAAGGTAGGTAGTGCCCAGTGCCCTTGCGCTTCGCTGGGCTCGTCTTGGCGGGGGCACTCCTGTGCCCCCAGATTTCTACTACCAACCACCAATCTCTTATGGAAAACTGCATATGGTAGAATAATAATTCTAATGATTAGGTATAATTCTCTAAATATGTGCCTGTTATTGTCGCGAATCATCTTTTGATCAAATCTTATTATCGCATGAGAAACTCGAACGAGTCGCGCGTATGCCCGCGGCGCCGCGGGAATTCCGGCGAATAGCCTTCTCTACCGAGCGAGCGGTTGCGATAATAAGTATTAAGTATAGTAATCAAATTAAAGTTAAAATTCATATGACACTGAAACTGTGAGTTGAGTCTGAGGCGCCAAAAATCGGCAATTTTTTTTTTTCAATTTTGTGTCACTCACATTTAGAACGAATTTAACGGCACCTCTCAAGCTGAAATCGATCAAGCCGTTTAGGCTACAGAGTGTGCCAAAGAAATATACAGACATACATACAAATACATACATAGGTATGTACCTACATACACTTGAAAAACAACCGTCCTTCTGGCGCAGTCGCGTAAAACTTGTCGCTCCGTTCCGTCCGTGTTAAATCACGTTACGTAGGTATATGCATCGACCTTTATTTTCGTCAGTGCAGCGAACCTTGCCGTCATCCGAGTACAAATGCAGACTTCGAGCTGCTACAGAAATACCTGACGTTGCTGATGGAAACCAACCAAATAATACTTTGTCCAACCAACAGAATGCCAACAAATAGCGGCCGAACCGCCGTAATAAACGCAAAATAGTACGTAACAAATGTTATATGTTGTATCTAAATGTGCCTGTTGATATTACAACATAGGTTGAAACGAGAGGCGGAGTCGGAGGCCGGAGACGTGATCGACCTGGGCGCGCCGCGGCTGCTGTGCCGAAAGGCGCCCGTGCGACGCAAGCCAGGCCGCGCTGTAAACGGCCGCCCGCCCTACACTCCAAACCCACGCCTGTGAGTCATTACGGTCCTGCGCCGCAGGCGCCGCAGCCCAAACGTCCGACCCAGACTAAAGCGAGTGTGTGACTGTGTGCCCTAGGTACCCGGGCCCCGAGACAAAGCCGAAGTCGCGACCGAAACGCGCAGAGGCCCGCGGCAACGACGGTCGCGGCCGGCGCCACAAACGAGTGTACCGGAGACCGGTGCCCAACTCGCGCCTGTACCGGCCGGCGCCCCCGCGGCCCCCGCCGCCGCCCGCGTGGCCGCGCACTACCTGGCCGTCACCTGCGCCTCCCGCGCGCCTCGAGACCGCCTCACGCGTCGCGCTGCGCTTGAGCGAGCAGCGGCCCTGGACACGCGCACCGCGGGCAGCGTATTTACCGGTGCGGGCAGAGTGTCGGCGGGGGCGGGCACCGCATTCACCGGTACGGGCAGTGCGTTCGCCGGTGCGGGCCGTACCTTCACCGGTGCGCGCCGTGAGTTCACCGGTGCGCGCCGTACGTTCCCCGGTGCGCGCCGTACGCTCCCCGGTACGAGCAGCACGTTCACCGTTGCGGGCAGCGCGTTCTCCGGTGCGGGCAGCGCGTTCTTCGGTGCGGGCAGCGCGTTCTCCGGTGCGGGTAGCGCATTCGCCTGGAAGGGCGTGGTGCCAGCTACCGCCGCCGCCCGCGCTCGTTTTGCCGCCCTCGAGGCACCTGGTGGTGAAGTTGCCGGCGCCGCCCGCCGAGCCGGCGCCGCACTACCGGCCCGCCAGCGAGTATTTCCGGCTGCGCTCGCTGGACACGGACTCGGGCGCGTCCACGCCGGCGGCGGCGCTGGCGGCCACGCGCGCTACCCCGCCCGCCGCCGCGGCGCTCGCCATGGACGCAGGAAACCGACACTCGACCAGTCCGGAGGACTGTTCCGAGGGCAACGAGACTCTGTCCGCGCCCAGCGAGTTCCTCGCGGAGGTGAGTGTGGCTGGGCGCGTGGCCGGTTCGCTGCCGGAGGGGTCCGGGGGGAGTTTTAGAATCTAAAGCTCGCTTGTATAATTTCAGTTCCTATCGGCCATAATGCGGCGTCAATACGCAGAGGCTCTCAAGTACTGTCGACTCATCCTGCAGTACGAGCCGCATAACGCCACGGCGCGTGGTTTCTACCCGCTGCTGCAGCACAAGGTGCAGGCGCACAAGCAAGCCGGTGAGTGCGCGGTGCGCAGGCGCGGGCGGGGCGGGGCGGGCTGGCCGCGGCTGACACTTGCGTCTGTTACAGAGGAAGGCGGCTGGGCGCGCGGTAGCTCCAGCGAGGAGACGAGCGCGCCGCATGCGGCACCACCGCCGGGGGCGCAGGTATGCCCACGCTAATACATATATTATGTAGGACTAGGTAGTAGGACTATTAGGTAAAGTTTACGTAGGTACTGTCAACAAAAGAGTTAGGCATGCAGGATCGTCGGATATAGTTGAAGTTTAGTAAGAAACCAATGGATGTTCTCGAATGAAATTTAATTTTATTAATAGAAAACAAACAGCTCATTTATCAAATTAAATTTCAGTTCCTTACCTAAACGAGGCAGTGTGACAAAGTTTTCGAACTCGTTCTTGCATTATACAGGGTGGAAATTTGTAATGCCACCTGAAGGGAAAGTACTCTTAATACTGTAGATAGAAAATTTTACTCAAAGAAAACATTCCTTCATTTTTGAATAGAAAGAAAACTGCATTCAAAGATTTTCGAAAATTGGCTTGCCACACCCGGGAAACGAACCGACTAAAATCTGTAAAAATTACAACCTTTTATTGCATCGATCGTTAGGATCACTTATAAGGATGAAATCTCTCTAAGAAACTTGATAAATTAAATGAAAGGAAATCATGAAATCTGGACTTATAAATTCAATTAGTCAAGTTAAAACTCTTTAAATACTGGATCTCTTAAGAAATGAGTTAAACCGCCAAATAATTCTACAGCAAGACGGTGCTCCAGCCCTTAACAGCAGAATCACTACTGCCTAAATTACTCTTCTCAGTCTGTTAGAAAGGATTATACCTGTATATAGTTATATGTAATAGTGGTGTTAATCGTATATCTAGACGCATGACACATGAACCAACCGTCAACCGAAAGTGAACCTTAACACGCTGAACATATGGTCCAAACGAGCCGGATTCATTAGTGATGTTTTTAAAAGTTATAAAAACTGTTCGACCGATCGAATACAAAGGATTGCACATTCCACAGCGATAACAGTGAATAACAAGCTCATTAGTGAAGATTTTATAAAAACTACGAGTTTATTACATCGCCATAACTTAGTGTATTTACATTAATTTGGGGGTTAAAATCAAGCGAATAAAAGTGCCTTTTTACTAAAATGAGTACTTCAAGCAGTCAATTACGCAATCTTCTAGAAGAAACAGCTAGTAAAATGCAAAAAGCGCAAGTTAATCTGAAGAAATGTCCTAAGGCACGATTAACAAAGGGTTACATCCAAGCAAGATTACAATTATAGAAGAATATTGGCAGTGCTTTAAGACAACACATGAAGAACTTGTTAAGTGTACACCGAAAGATCAACGTGCGAACATCCAGTACTTTGTTAACGAAAATTATTACGTTATTGAAGACTTGTTCTTGTGTTTACAAGGAGATTTAAAGGACATGATTTCTACATTGTTGTCACCATCAGGAGAACTAAGTATTAACATCGCGTCGATTGAACATTTTTTTTTTTTTTACTTGGAGAAATGCTCATGCATTCTGCACTACCACGGGGAGATAGTGCAGTTATGTGGGACTCTAACCCACTAAAACTCCACGGTGTCCTCCTCTGCCGCTTACGGCGGGAACACGGGCACGCGTTAGCATTCATCCGTGAACCCGCCACGGCCGTCCGTCACCGGACCCTCCTCTGGGGAGTACTCCCCATCACCGGCGCACCAGAACACATAGCACGCCGTGACCACCCCAGGGACCAAACCAGCACATGGGCGCCAGACGACCCCGTGTCTGGGCACCCTTGGTCCCCCTTCGACGGGTCAGATCATTGGCCCCGCCGCCTGCCAATTTTCGGCCGCAGAGGATAGGGAGAGCGGCCAACGTAATACCAACACTCCTCCTCCCCTGCGGCCCCACCGCGTCCGCCATCAGACGGTGGCGACCCCGTCAAGGCAGCGGAAGGTAGGGAGAGAGGCGCACCGTAATACCGGCCGGCACTCCTCTCCCGCCGCGGCCTCCAACCCTCAGCCGCGATGCCTCCCATACGACATCGCGGCCCGCCTCAGTTGCGATGTCGCCGAAGCGTCGATTGACAAACTCAAGTTAAATTACCGAGAATCCATCTGCCTGAGTTTAATGGTAATTACGATGATTGGCCCACTTATCGTGACTTGTTTATATCACTAGTCCATAACAATACGTCGCTAAGTTTGGTACAGAAGTTGCAATACCTGAAATCAAGTATTCAAATTCAAATTCAAATTTATTTATTAATCACAATTTTTACAAGAATAGGAAGACAGTGACCCCCAAACTAGGCATATGCCTGTATCTTGGGAGTCAGTGTTGCGACATTTTCAAATTAGTACATAGTGATTAATTGCAAGACAGAATAAAGAAACTAAAATTTAACTAATCTAAACTCATATTAAAATAAAATAAACTTAGAAAATAAATTGCCATCATAAAATCAAATCAACAGTAAGATCAATTAAGTAGCGATTATTGCAAATAGTGATTATTGCAAGAGAGGAAAACTAAATTAAAATTTAACTAAACTAAAATCAATTAAATTAAAATAATATAGAATAAGTGGGAACTTAGAAAATACATTGCCATCAGCGTGAGATCAATTAAATAAAAGTAATAAATTAATAATACTGAAACTAACAAGATAAAAATCAACAAAAATCCAATCAATTATATGAATCCACTTTACAAAATAAAGTTTAGAGTGTAAGCGTGAGTATGTGTTAGAGAGTGTGAATGTGATGGAGAGTGTGAATGTGTTAGGGAGTGGGAATGTGTTAGAGTGTGAATGTGTTGGGGTGTATGTGTGTGTGTGTGTGTTGTGGACGTCAGCGACAATGTAGGAGTACATTAAGTCTGTTTAATGTTGCTTACCTAAGTAGGTATAAATTATATTTTCTGTTTCGTCGTAGGAGAGAGTAAAAAGCCATTTCTTTATTACGTTTTTGCACAGGGATATTTTGAGGTCTATTATGTTGCAGCACTTTATGGCATTGTTATAAATGCGTGGAAATAAGTAGCTCGGGGAACGTCTAGCCGTAAGGGAGTTTACTTGGGGAATGGGAATACTGAATGTGCGCTTTGACATTATTTTCTGATAATCTGTCCTGAATTTTAGTTTTCTATGAATGTGAAGTATTGCGTTGAGGATAAACAGCTGTCGAACACGGAGGACCGGGAAGTCACTGTAGAGTTTGTTGGTTGGGTACAAGAAAGGCTTCTTGAGCATTACTTTAATGACGGCTCTTTGTGCTCTTTCGACTTCGATAATTGCAGTTTTGCCAGCACCACCCCAGACGGAGATTCCGTATTGAAGGACCGACTGGCAAAGGCCAAGGTAAATAGTGCGGAGAATGGGGATGGGTGTGCAGTCACGTAGTTTTTTCATTATATGAATAAGTTTCCTTACTCGACCGGAGAGTGAGTGATGTTGTTTAAAAGATAAGTTCTCGTCTAAGGTAATTCCTAAATATCTCATGGATTGAATGCGGTCGATTACGGTACATGAACAGTTTGTGTTTTGAGGGTGGAGGGTATTGTTGCAAGTATGAAATTTGAGACTTAGGTGTGGTGTTGAGACTGACTTGGGGTTCAGATGCTTTGGATTTATGGAATGTTATTATCTTTGTTTTTTTAACGTTTAAGGTCAGCAGGTTTTTATCTAGAGTCTTAGCCACTATCCGTAGTCCCTCCTCGGCATGACTGTATACCTGAGCCCAAGACTTACCGTAAAATAAGATCGCTGTATCGTCTGCGTACGCTATTAATTCAGCATTGGTGAGAGAAAGATTTAGGATGTCGTTTATGTAGAGTAAGAAAAGGGTTGGGCCGAGTGTACTGCCCTGCGGGATTCCAAAATCGATGGGGAGGAGGCTGCTAGACAGTTCACCGAGTTTGATAAATTGCCTTCTATTAGATAGGTAGCTTCTGAACCAATCCAGGGGAGTGCCACGTATTCCTGCGGCTTCCAGTTTCTTGAGCAGAAGTTCTATCGAAATCGTGTCGAAGGCTTTTGCCAAATCTAAGAAAACCCCCACGGAATGTTCTCCTTTATCTACAGTTGATGATACAGAGTTAGTTAATAGCCTAGCTGCGTCTTCGGTTGATCTACCCCTCCTAAAGCCGAACTGCTTGTCGGAAATTAAATTATGTTTTTCAAGAAAATTTGTTAGTCTTCTGTTTACAATCTTTTCGAGTAGCTTTGATAATATGGACAGTAGGGCGATTGGTCTATAGTTATCGGGAATTTCTGTTGCTCCATTTTTGTGAATTGGGCTGACAGCTGCTACTTTCCATCGGTCCGGAAAAATTCCAGTCCCCAAGCTTAGGTTGAATATATGGGTTAGAGGTGCGATGACAGAAGATTTAATTTTTTTAATTAATCTCGCATTTAGGTTGTCGGGCCCAGGAGCACTGTCATTGTTGAGTTGGGATATAAGGCTATTTATCTCTTCTTCATCAGTGGGGTGCAAGAAAAATGTGTGCGGGCAGGTAATATTTGGACTATAATTATCGGCAAGAGACGCTTGGGTTTCAAAGATTCTTGTTAGAATTTGGTCAGCCAGATTTTTGCCTAATGAAGTGAAATAGGTGTTGCATTTGTTGAGTGCTTCTGTGGGGTCCTTTGTATTTATGACTAACTTCGAAGCGTCGGTTGATGTTTTTTTGTCGCTATATATAGATTTTATACACTTCCAAAGTCTCTTGGGGTCAGCGCGGTTGGTCTCGATTAAATTACTGTGGTATTCTGTTTTTAACCTATGTAGCAGATTGTTGCAGAAGTTTCTATAACGGGTGTATACGAGTCGCTGCATTTGATCATCAGGGTGGATACGTGAGGCCAAGTGAAGTTTGTCGCGGTGTCGCATGCATTTTATTAAGCCTGGGGTGATCCAGGGCTTGATGTTAAATTTGCTTCGGCTTGTTCGAACTTTGTGGGAGTGTTTATTAATGATATTTGTGATAATTACAATAAAAGCATTAACGGCAGAGTTCGTACATTCATGGTTAAGGACTTCAGTCCAAGACAGATTATTTAACTCAGCGACCACGGCTTCTTCGTCTATTTTGGTTTTCCATCTGGGTCTGGAGGAGGAAGATCGATTGTGTTTTAGGCATGTCATAGCCATCGCTATGTCATGATCCGTGATAGAACATTTGCATATTGCTCCTGAAGTTTTATTTATGGACTTCATAAAAATATGATCTAAACAAGTACTTGCTCTAGTCGGCTTAGTTATTGCTGGAAGGAGACCGTGCGTAGCCATCATACACAAATAATCCGCGTTTCTGCCGTTAATATGGGTGCATATGTCGATGTTTATATCTCCAGCTACAAATACTGTAGCGTAATCGTGTAACTGATTCAGTGTGTTATCTAAAGAGGTGGTGAAGTTATCAGTATTACCGGTGAAGCTGCAGCGTTGCTGAAACATATAAGGGTTACTGACATTAACTACAAACAAGCGTGGAATATATTGAAAAGTCGCTTCGGGAATAAACGAGTGATAGTAAATACTTTGTTGAAACGACTTACCGGACAAAAGGCGATGAAGACATCAACTGCAAATCAGATAAAGCCCTTGCTAGATACAACAGCTGAATGTTTGAATAGTCTACAAAATCAAGATTTATCTATTGACAATTGGGACACTCTAATTATATTTTTAGTGGTTCAGAAATTAGACCCTGAGACCCATAAGGATTGGGAGGAGCATACGTACACTCAGGAGTCTAACAAGTTACCCACCATGAAAGATTTATATATATTTTTGGAGTCTAAGTTCCGAACATTGGAGTTGGTGACCGCTAGTAGTTCTGCCGCGGTCTCAAAGGAGAAAACTATCCAAGATAAGTTATGCCATGCTTCTGCAAGCACACCGGAGAAGACGTGTACAATGTGCAAGGAAAACCATGCCCTATGCCATTGTAAAGATTTTATAAAGCTTCAACCTACGGAGAGGAACGAGTTTGTAAAGAAGAATAGCCTCTGCTACAATTGTCTGGCACCAGGACACTCAGCCTGGAAATGTCGCGTACTTGTGTTCTGCCGTCTGGTGCTGTTGCACCAGCAGAGAAGTCAAACTCCACACAGTCATAATAACGAAGGAAAGGAACAAGATAAAGAAGACGTTCGTTATGGCATTGTAGTTTGGGGTAACTCTTCAGAGGTAAACCGGGTTTTTATAGCGCAGAAAAAATGTATTCGCGCAATTTATGGTATGAAGTGGTTTGATTCCTGTAAACCGATTTTCAAAGCAAAAAAGCTATTAACTGTACCTAGTATTTATATCTACGAAGTCGCCAAATATGTTAAGGCCCATCCATTCCTTTTCGAATGCAATGATAATAAAAATAAGCGGTTGTTAACGCGATTACCCCTCAAAATGCCGGTCCCTAAATTAGAACGGTTTAGACGTAACTGTGCGTATATGGCACCACTCATCTACAACTCCCTACCCAAACACATTTCTGAATTACCATTTAATAAGTTCTGTCGTGTATTACGGGACTGGTTGATAGAGGAAAGCTTTTATTCTGTAAAAGATTTTTTGAAGAAAAGTTCATGTTGCTACAATTTTTTTAAGGATGCATAATTTTATATCATGTTTAATTATAATCTATTTTAATATAATTAATAATGTGAACCTCAATTGTATTTATGTTTATCAATATTAATTAATTCGTGTCTATAATACTTATATTCTTTAATATTTGCATACCTTTAATTTAGGTGAAATATGTCTCGGTCTATAACTGTTACTGTAACAACTCATGTACCATATTTATAGCAAATAAATGATTTGATTGATTGATAAGAAACAAAAGAAGACGTCGCAATAGCATCACACTTCACGACGAAGAAGTCCACAGCTTTGCTGGCAACAGCACTAGTGTATGTTAGGCATGACGATGGAATTACAATAGTATTGCGCGCCTTTATTGACCAAGGGTCACATGAAAGTTTTATCAGTGAGAGAGCAGCACAAAGATTAAAGATAAAACGTAAATCAAGCAGAGGAACCATCACCACAGTTGGAGGGAAACAGATACACATAAATCACATCGTAGAATTTGATCTATTATCTCGGTGTGAAGATGATTTCAAGATTTCTTTGAAGGCGTACGTCATACCCAAGAACTTAACCTCCAATTTGCCACCAAGACATTTCACCCACAAAATCGCTGACTGGCCGCATTTTCAAGGCCTCGCTCTGGCAGACCCAAGTTACAATGAACCAGGGCGAGTGGACCTAATATTAGGTGTTCAAATTTATGACATCATTCTGAAGGGCGGTTTGGTTAGAGGTCCATTAGGCGCCCCAAGCGCACAAGATACACGCCTAGGGTGGATTCTGTTTGGAAAGGTGGAAGAAACCACTTCTTCGGAAGATATCACAGTCATGCATCAACATATTGACATTGAAAATATGCTGAAATCCTTTAGGGAAGTAGAAGATGATAGTAAGATGAAACTAACCGAAGAAGAAGAAACCTGTGAGAAAATATACAAAGAAACATACAAGCGAAACGTTGAAGAATCGTGGAAGATTCGTGGTAAAATTACCACTTAAAACAGAAAAGCCTAAGTCATGTGAAGGTAAAACTAGAGATATAGCATTGAGAAGATACATGCAACTTGAAAAACGCTTTGAGAATGATACACAGTTGAGGATGGAATACATAAAAGTAATGAAGGAGTATATTGATATGAAACACATGGAAATAGTCCCAAAAAGCGAGATAGATAATTCAGCAGTGTACTTACCACACCATCCAGTTCTGAAAGAAACAAGTGAGACAACGAAGGTAAGAGTTGTCTTTAATGCTTCGTCCAAAGGTTGCAATAATATATCTCTAAATGATGAACTACTGATAGGACCTCAGCTACAGGAGGACATGAGATATCTAGTTATGAGGTGGAGAATGAAGCCTATCTGTTTTGTGTCCGACATCGAAAAAATGTACAGACAGGTATTGGTGACACAAGAAGACGCAGATTATCAGCGTATTCTTTGGCGTCAGCATGCAACTGAAACAATCAAAGATTATCGTCTGCTACGAGTCACATTCGGTACTGCTTCTGCCCCTTACCTTGCTGTCAAAACGCTGCAACAATTAGCAGAAGATGAAGGCAAAGATTATCCCATAGCAGCTGAAACCATCAAACATGATTTTTTTATGGACGATCTAATGTCTGGACAGGACACAGTAGAACAGGCTATAGAAGTCGCTAAAGATATTAGCCATATCCTGCAAGGAGGAGGTTTCAAGCTGCAAAAGTGGACATCGAAAAAATTTCTGAAACAATTTGAAGCTGAACAGCATAGTAAGCAAGTTAAAATAGACATGAAGTTGCATGGTACGATCAGAACCCTAGGTTTATCCTGGAATATGGGTGAAGACACCATTCAGTATCATCTTGATTACGCCCCTTATGAAGATTTTGGCTGACGTTCACCGACTTTTCGACCCGTTGGGATGGCTGGCTCCGGCGATAGTACCTGCAAAAATATTAATGGGTAATTCTTCAGGGACAAAATTTTCGATGTCTGTGGGTATATTTCTGTAACCAACTAACAAAACGGCAGGTAATATTTTTTATCCCTTACTGGGACAAATGATTTTTTTTTAATAATTGCCGTCTAGGTACAAAATAAAAATATTTGAAGTTCGTTCTTCTGATTCATATAGCGCGTCCGTTTGCCATTTTCCGGAACAAAATGGTCGATGTCGCATTTTCCCTTTGATACATCAATATAAATTATATTTATATCGAAAGGAAATGAATTGTCCTCTTACAAAAAAAATGTATATTAGTTATAACTACGTTAGTCTGTTTATAAATAAATAAAAAAGAAGTGTCCGGCGTATAATACTGATTAATGTGGCGTAAGCTGCGCTTGACCGTACTTGGTCGGGTAATAATAATGAGAGTCTGGCTTCCCGCGCGGGGGGAAGCCAGTCGTCCAACGGACGACCTAGAAGGTGGACGTGCGGCTGGTTGGCTTAGATCCCGGTGTTACGAAGGAAAATACCTGATTCATCTGTGTTTGGTTCAGGTGGCATCCTGATTGCCTACTTTATAAAATTTATTTTATTGTTTTAAAACTTCAATCTGTGTTTCGTGTGATGCTTTTGGGTTATAGATTCGTGTAGAAAAATGAAAATAATGAAGTCTGTATGTATGATGAGTTATGCAAAATCCTGATTCATCTGTGCCTGGTTCGTATGGTCAAAACCCCATATGAATAATAAAATAAATTAGTTTTTCCCCTCTCCAGCACGAAAGGAGCGCTTTTGTTGCGTAATTCTCATTGTCCAATTTTTGACCGTGTACAAGTCAGTAGTTTTAATCTTATTTATTATTATTTACTTAGCTATAACCTTTTGAATAATAAAAAAATGACAAGAGTATAATCTTGTTCTAAATATGACACTTTTGATATGTCTTAGTCCTATTTATGAATTAATAATTATTGTTTAGAATTTACATTCATAACTAACGGTGTATTTATTACTTTTTATTTCTGTTTCAGATTAATCTGTAACACATTCTGATTCATCTGGGCACAAAATCAATATCTTGAAAACTACTTTATAAAAACGAGTCCCTCATTCAAATATATGTTATTTGGTATACCTATTTTCATATGAACATGTGTTACAGAGCTGAAAGTGAAATTAAATTTTGGCCATATGGATCAGTCAAAGAATCAAATTTCGAAGAACTACTCTAATCCAAAGTTTGTGGCTGAAGCGATCCGCCTGGGATGACGAAGTAGACCCTGAAACAGAAAAAAAATGGATTAGTATAAGAGAAAGCTTATCACATTTGAAGGTTGTTGAACTGCAGCGATGGTTACAATGCACAAGTCAAAGCATGAAGACGGCTACTGTACACGGTTACTGTGATGCCTCTGAAAAAGCATACGGAGCTGTAGCTTACCTGAGGGTGCTGGGAGAAGACCATCAATACAAAACGACTATAATCGCTGCCAAATCCAGAGTTGCGCCTGTAAAACCAATGTCACTACCGCGACTAGAGCTATGCGGCGCAGTATTACTTTCAAAATTACTAAAGCAAATAAGCGAAGCCATGCATATTCCTACTAATCAAATATTTTCATGGACAGACTCGACAATAGTTTTATCATGGTTGCAAGGAGATCCTTCAAGATGGCAAACCTTTGTGAGGAACAGAGTCGTAACGATAATCGATAACATCGGTAACAAATGGTTTCACGTACTATCGCAAGAAAACCCAGCAGATGTCGTATCCAGGGGCATGCTGCTATCAGAGTTGAAGAATTGTCGATTGTGGTGGGAAGGACCGGACTGGCTGAAACAAAAGGAAATAATATTTACCAGCATAAGCACTTCGACGGACCTAGAAAAGAGAAAAGTTATAAATGTAAACATGGTATCGGAACAACAATCTGTCAAAGAGAAAACTTGGTCATCCCGCTTCGAGGTTTGTGATACACTCAAGGAGTTACTGCAAACAGTGACGTATTGCAGACAATTCTTGAACCTGAAAAAGGAAAGAACACAAATTAGTCTAAACACTGAAGAATTAGAAAAATCATTACACAAATGTATACAAATAACACAAAAAGAATGTTTTGAAGAAGAAATAAAAGACTTGACAGAGAAAGGTAAAGTTAAGAACAGGAGTGTATTGAAGTCACTCAATCCATATTTAGATCGAAATTATATCCTTAGGGTGGGCGGTAGAATTCGACACGCTAATATAAACAAGGATAGAAAACACCCCATCATCTTAGATAATAAATCATATTTATCAAGACTGATTGTGACCGATGCACATATGGTAACTTTGCATGGAAGTGTACAGTTAATGTTTAATTACATTCGATCTGGATACTGGATTGTGAAAGGAAAAAGTTTAATCAAGGCTGCAGTGCATATATGTTTAATTTGTGCAAAACAGCGCGCTAAAATTAGAACCCAGTTTATGGGGGACTTACCCAAAGAACGAGTGACACCGGCCCGAGCATTCCTGAATTGTGGTGTGGACTTTGCTGGCCCGTACCAAATCCTAATGTCTAGAGGAAGAGGCGCTAAAACGAACAAAGGCTATATTTCATTGTTTATTTGTATGGCAACTAAGGCCATCCATTTAGAACTTGTTGGCGACCTGACATCTGAAGCGTTTATCGGAGCGTTCAGAAGATTTGTGTCACGTAGAGGAAGATGCAATCACATGTCGAGTGACCAAGGCCGAAATTTTGTCGGAGCCAACAAAGAGCTTGTTGAAACTTGGAAAGCAGCAAAATTCGAATTCGAAGGTGATATAGTAAATACTTTGACCAAGGATGGGACGCAGTGGCATTTTATTCCGGGATACAGCCCTAACTTCGGTGGGCTATGGGAAGCCGGCTTAAAATCCACTAAATATCACCTCAAACGAGTTTTAAATAGCCACATGACGTTAGAAGAGATGACTACGCTTTTGTGCCAGATCGAGGCTTGTCTAAACTCGCGACCGTTGTGCCCCATCGATGATTCAGACAAAGATGACATGGAAGTACTTACTCCAGGACACTCCCTGATCGGGGTAGCACCAATCACCGTACCTTCACCAAGCTTGAAAGACATTCCTGTCAGCAAACTATCTCGATGGCAGCACACTCAAAAGCTCTTGAAAGACTTTTGGCAGCAATGGCAGCAGGAGTATTTAGCCAGACTACAGCAACGCCCGAAGTGGTTAAAGACAGTTCCAGACTTAGAGATTGGTCAGATAGTGCTCGTAAAGACGGACAATACTGTCCCAGGGAAATGGCCACTTGGACGCATCGTAGATAAACACCCTGGCCAAGATGCAGTTACTAGAGTGTATAGTGTGAAAACCGGTAACCACATAGTTAAGCGATCAATTGGTAAATTATGTATTCTATCTCTAAACACCTAGGTTTAATTTTAATATGCATACCGTACCGTAGGTTTATTTAATTGTTGTATGTACCTACTGAATTAAGATTGATTTACTGAGAATCCAATTTCATTAGTTTACAGTTGGTTATAGTTATGACTATCTACCATTTTGTTTCTAGTATGTATTTGATTGTTATTGGCAATGTGTAAATTAATTCAACGTTACAATTTAATTTGATTAAAAGAACTTAAAGCTCTTTTGGTGGGCGGTATGTTAGAAAGGATTATACCTGTATATAGTTATATGTAATAGTGGTGTTAATCGTATATCTAGACGCATGTCACATTAGAATAAGCAATTGAAAATAAAGCTTTGAAGCAAACACACGTCTTAATTACTCCAGTTTCTGTACCAACCGAAAGTGAACCTTAACACGCTGAACATAGTCACTTTCGTCCAATTTCCATCCTTCTCTTTTTCGTCCCTTTTCATCTAAAGTACTCGAGGCCTGTGTACATAAACAATTCTCCAACTTCATTCACAAAAACTCCCTCATCAGTCCGTTCCAATCCGGGTTCAGGCCCGGGCACAGTACCGTTTCTGCTCTCCTTAAAGTGACTGACGATATAAGGCGAGGAATGGAAGACACTAAAGTTACGGTTTTAGTGTTGATCGATTTTTCAAATACTTTCAATACCGTCAGTCACGAAGTCCTTTTATCCATCCTCTCCTATCGCATGGTCTCTCACGAGGTTCTGGAATGGTTTTCTTCCTATCTTCGGGGGCGTCAGCAATCAATTCTTGCTGGTGACTCTAAGTCCACCTGGTGTGATCTTGAAACTGGCGTCCCTCAAGGCGGCATTTTATCTCCACTTTTGTTCTCTATCTTTATAGATCTCATAACTTCTTTGCTTCAGTGTGCGTATCATCTTTACGCTGACGACTTACAGCTCTACTGTCAGGCAGGTGTTGACAGCTTATCCGATGCGGTCGAGGAGCTAAATCAGGATTTACGAGTTGTAAAAAACTGGTCTGATCGTTTTGGGGTGGCGGTTAACCCAACCAAGCGTCAGGCTATCATTGTAGGGAGCCCCCGTAGCTTGAGGAGGCTGAATGGTTTAACGGTGCCACCGGTTACCTTTGATGGCACAGTGATTCCGTTTAGCTCTGACGTCAAGGATCTGGGTTTGCATGTGACACTTGCGTTGACTGGCGTAAGCAGGTCGCGATTGTGAGCAAAAAGGTCACTGGAACGTTGCGGTCGCTCTATCGGTTGAAAAATGTTCTCCCATCACACATTAAGGCATTGCTTGTACAGTCCCTTATCTTCCCCATAATTGACTATGGCGATGTGTGCTACTATGACCTGAATGCAGATCTCCTCAATAAACTTGACCGACTTCTTAATAGCTGTATTCGATTCGTTTTCAATCTCCGCAAGTATGATCATGTATCCGCACATCGATCGCTTTTAAAGTGGTTACCTATCCGGCAGCGCAGAGCGTTGAGGGCTTTGACAACCCTATTTTCTATCCTTCACAAACCCACTTCTCCTTCTTATCTGACTTCTCTGTGTCAATTATTTATGCTCTGCACACAGCAAGAATCTTCGGTCAGAGAATAATCGTCTTCTTCGTTGTCCTTCTCATCGCTCTGATTTTATAAAGTCTTCTTTCTTTGTCCAGGCGGTTTTTCTTTGGAATGCGCTCCCTCAGAATATCAGGACGGTAACCAATCAGTTCACATTTAAAATGAAAGCTCGAGAACACATTCACAAGAAGTTCGCAGTTTTGTCTCAAGATTAAGTTGTTGCAGGTTTTCTTGTTTATCTCTCATAACTTTTTTTTATTTTATTATATTTTGTTGTATACGTATGTATCTAAGTATTTATTTTTATATTCTAGTTATTTTCTAAGCTGTTTTCTGTAATTGCACCTACTGTGTATTGTCTCTGCATCACCCTAAGGTAGACTGGTAGAAAATGCCCAAGGCATTAAGTCCGCCTTTGTACAGTTTTTACGTGTGCATAAAGTTTAATAAATAAATAAAATAAATTAATAACCATTTTAATACCTGGATTGGTACAAACGGCAGATGGCCTGCGAGATCACCAGATCTCATCTCTTTTTTTGTGGGGATATGTGAAAAATCTTTACATTAAATCTTATGCGAATGTAAACGAGTTGAGAGTTGAAGTTCAGAATACGATTTATAATATTCACCACAACACATCATTAAAGGTTACTAGAAATGAATTCGTTAGAAGAATACATTTGTGTATCCAAGAAAATGGAGCTCATTTCGAGCAACTAATTAGTTAGGATTAAATTCTAATGACTATAATTCTGTAAATACCTAAACATTATAGGTAGTCGCGAATCATATTTGATCAAAATACAACCTGATATATAATAAGGTGAATACCTTAAATTGACCGGGGTCCCTTCCGAAACCAAACGGAAAAGACCCTGACTGGCGTTCTATTATTGCGGATTCTCACTGAACGAATGTATATTTCTTTAAGCCAATAGTACTTTCTAATTCCATAAATAAAACTACAATTTGACGTACAGTCAACAGCAAAAGTAGATGATCTAAATCAGAAATTCAATACTAATGAACGGAGTTCGCGTCAGAACTGTGTGGCGTCGAAGTACTACTACTAAGAATACTTACTAGGTAGAATACTTTTGAATCACTTCGACGCCACACAGTTCTGACGCGAACTCCGTTTATTAGTATTGAATTTCTGACTTTGATCATCTACTTTTGCTGTTGACTGTACAACACTACGATCAGTCTAAACATTAGCTAGTTCGTGTTTATTTTATTTTTTCTATAGGCAGTTTAGCGGTTTTGTCTGTGCCATAGATTAATATATTTAAAATGAGAGTCAATGATGCTTATTGCTTTTATTTACACCCACGGGCGCGCGGGAAAACAAAACCAGCGCGCCATTTTCCATACAAGTTAATATTTAACAATACAAGTCTGTTTTTTTTTCCTCGCAAGTGTGTTGAAAAACGTCGTATGAAACGCGTGTGCATTAATCAATATACACTCGGCTTTCTTATCGCGCTCGCCTGCGGCTCGCGCGAATGTTATCGCCTCGTGTATAATGATCAACTTGGCACACATGTATCATAATGTACTATTGCAACAGGGTCTGAAAAATTCCAAATGGCCCCTAGGGCATGTAATGAACTACTATCATGAAATAGCGCAGTTTTCACATTCTCAAACTTTTTTTTAGGCCTTATCGTTTTTGACTTTTGATGTAAAATGTAAAAAAAAGAATACCGTTCCCCCCCCCCCCCCCCTTTATCTCCGAAGTTTGCAAAGACAAAAATCTGATATAATTCTATGTGATAGAAGTTTATGTAAAGATTACAGAAAAAATAAAATGAAGTCTCTAAATAGCAAACTGTTTCAGAAATCATCAACAAAAGTTACATTAGTTCCACTATTGGTCAAGAGATGGCGCTGACCTATAACCGCAATTTTCTACACCGCAGTGCGCAGTGTTAAAATTCTCTGACGAATAAAGGCCTCGCCGATGAAAATTTAAAAACATATTATTATGATGGTACGGAATACCTTAGATTGCTATACATGGTGGCTCATTAATTTTAATAAATAACCAGCTTAAGTTTAAAGACCGAAAGGATATTGTGAGCCTCTCTGTTGAACGGACAATTGAAATAGCCTGTATAGAATTGGAGCAGTTCATTATATTAAGTGTGTACAGACCTCCTTCAGGATTGTATGATGGTTTTGAAAAAGTTATGTATGAAGTGTTGCACAAAATCTGTAATACAAACAAGTCCATCATCATTTGTGGTGATTTTAATGTTAATTTGTTAGAAAATTCTGGGTTAAGTACTAAAATTATAAGTTTGTTTCAGTCATACAATCTTGCAAACCATTTTTTGGAGCCCACTAGAATAACTCCTACTAGTGCCACATGCCTAGATAACATTTATACAGATGTTATACCAACCCACAAAGACATTATTAACCTAATAGACTCAGATCATTGTGGACAATTAATCACTATTCCAAATTAAAACAAAAAAGGTACTAAAAAAGATATCACTGTTAATCCAAAAACAACTAATCGCTTGGAAACATTTAAAACTAAACTCATGAGTAAATTACCACTTTTGTTCACTAATGATGACCCTAATCAACAATATAATGATTTTTTTAATATGTATTGCACACAATTTGATAACACATTTATTCCAAAAACATTATCGGTTAATAGTATTGCTTCCTTCAGTGACTGGGCCACCATTGGTATACATAAAAGTAGAAAACGACTTTATGAATTATACGAAGAACGGATTTGTATAAACACTGCTGAATTTAATTTATATGTTAAGAATTATTCTAAAATATTTAAAAAAGTTTGTAGTATTGCCAAGTCACGTTATTTGAGTTCAAAAATTAAAAATAGTAGTAACATTATTATAACGACTTGGAATGTCATTAATTGCGAAACGGGAAGGTCATGCACCCGAAGTAGTGACTACAGCCTTGTTATTGATGACAATATAATTAAATCAGATTGTCAAGTCGCCGCGGCCTTTGAAAATTTCTTTGCAGAGATTCCCGTATCAACTACTAAATCTCTTAACTCATCACCCATTGCTGCAGAGTCTTTACTTAAAGAAAACGTTCCAGTTTGCGATTCTGAATTTCACTTCCAATATGTAACCTGTAAAGATATAATTAAAACTTTTCACACGTTAAATGTTAAAAAGACCGCAGATCTATGGGGTAATTCTGTGGATGTTGCTAAGTCGATTATAGACATTGTAGCACCTACTTTAGCTGTTATATTTAATAATTGTATTGACCGTGGTGAGTTTCCTGATCTTATGAAAAACAGTAAAATAATACCATTGTTTAAATCGGGTAGTACATCAGACCCTACTAATTATAGACCTATTTCAGTACTACCTACCTTTAGTAAAATTTTTGATAAACTTATTTTAAATCAATTGCAAAGATTTTTTAATAAAAATAAATTACTACATAACAAACAGTTCGGATTTACAAGGGGTCGTTCGACTACCGATGCAGGAGTTGAACTTTTAGGACATATTTATAATGCATGGGAGGACAAATGCGATGCTTTGGGCATCTTTTGCGATTTGTCCAAGGCATTCGATTGTGTTCTTCATGAAACATTAATCAGGAAACTGCACCACTACGGAATCCGGAACGCCTCTCTGGATCTTCTTACTTCTTACTTAAGTGATAGGATTCAGAGAGTTGATGTTAACGGAAAAAGGTCACCCGGATCTGTAGTAAGAATGGGGGTCCCCCAGGGCTCAATTCTTGGCCCATTTTTATTTATTATTTATATAAATGACTTGCCTTACCTCATAAGGGATGAACATGATATAGTGTTGTTTGCAGATGACACTTCACTTTTATTTAAACTCAAACGTCAGCAGCTGGTTACTGACAATGTAAATAACGCCCTTGCAAAAGTAGTTAACTGGTTTAATGTCAATAACCTACTTCTTAACGGGAAAAGAAACGAAATGTATTAAGTTTACAATACCCCACGTTAGACAAGTAGAAACTAGTGTTCTCATTAAGAATGAAGAGTTGAAACCTGAAGAGTTGAAACCTGAAGATACCACAGTATTCCTAGGCATAACGTTGGATGCCAAGCTTCAATGGGGCCCCCATATAGATATTGTCAAAAAAGCTTAGCTCTGCAGCATACGCCGTTAGGAAAATTCGTGATTTAACTGATTTAGAGACAGCCCGTTTAGTATAATTTAGTTATTTTCATAGTGTGATGTCGTACGGTATTCTGTTGTGGGGAAATGCCGCCGATATTCAGCCAATTTTTATTTTACAAAAAAGGGCAATTCGTTCCATTTATAAATTAAGTCCCAGACACTCCCTCAGAGACAAATTTAAAGAGATTAATATAATGACTGTGCCTTCTCAGTACATTTATGATAATCTTTTGTATGCACATAAAAATATTAATCTGTTTAAAAAATACAGTGATATCCATAACATAAATACTAGGAACAAACACAAATTTGTTGTTCCTACAACAAGGCTCAAAAAAATAGGTGACTCCTTTAGATGCCAATGTATACGTTTTTATAATAAACTTCCTAGCCACATTCAAGAACTAAGCCTTAATAAATTCAAATCTTTTATAAAGCGAAAACTATGTCAGAAAGCCTATATTGCTGTAAAAGACTGATATTGAGGACAAAAAGGCTTGGGATTGAGCTGCTCCAATAGGTTTAGAATGTTGTTTTTATTTTGCTATTTTACACTTTAATAATTTTCTTTTTTTTTTAAGTATCTATTTACTTAAATAATGACATGTACATTTACTGTATAAAGTATTATATGATTTTAATTATTGTGAATGTGAGGACTATGTGGGTAATTTTTTTGTTTTTTCTCTCTTCGTTTTAATCATGATCTGGCAGTTTGAGTAGTTTATGCGGCCTACCCAAATGTCCTGTCTTTGGTATTGTTCGTCGAATCGTTGAGCTCCTTAAGTTCTGAGTTGAGCTGCATGGTTACTGACAAATGCGTGCACTGACTGGACAGGTCCGCTCAATCTGTGTGGTTCTTTCCTCAAAAGACCATTTCAGACACTAATCTACATGGTCCTCAAAGATTATGTCCGGATTTTTTATATACACATTGACATTGATGAATTTTATTTAGACAATGACATGAATATTTACTTTGTAAGTAATTTTTATTATTATTTTTTATTTAATTATTGTGAATGTGAGGACTATGTAGGTCATTTCTTTTTTTTCCTTCTTAGTTTTAATCATGATCTGGCAGTTTGAGTAGTTTATGCGGCCTACCCAAATGTCCTGTCTTTGGTATTGTTCGTCGAATCGTTGAGCTCCTCAAGTTCTGAGTTGAGCTGCACGATTTTTGACAAATTCTAATTTTTAGAATAATTTTAGAAAACCGGAGAAATTATTGCACCCCGGGAGGTCGGGAGGTTAACCATTATTACCGGAGTCTCCCGGGCAATCCGGGAGGGTTGGGAACCCTACTTCTGAGCCATGTCTACAAGCTGTTTTCAAGAGTCATCTCAAACCGTCTCGCGCGCAGGTTTGACGGCTTCCAGCCTCCCGAACAAGCCGGATTCCGTAAAGGCTTTAGCACCGTAGACCACATACATACGGTGCGACAGGTTATACAGAAGACCGAAGAGTATAACCTGCCTCTCTGCTTAGCGTTTGTGGACTACGAGAAAGCCTTTGATTCGATAGAGACATGGGCTGTACTACAGTCTCTTCAACGGTGTCAGATCGACTATCGGTACATCGAGGTGCTGAAGTGTCTGTACGAAAACGCCACTATGTCAGTCCGACTCCAGGATCAGACCCCGAAACCTATCCGTCTGCAGCGAGGTGTGAGACAGGGAGACGTTATCTCTCCGAAACTGTTCACCGCTGCACTGGAGGATGTCTTCAAGGTTCTGGACTGGAAAGGGGCTGGCATTAACATCAATGGCGAGTACATAATAACTCACCTTCGGTTTGCCGACGATATCGTAGTCATGGCTGAGACTATGGAGGACCTCAGTACAATGCTCGATGACCTCAGTAGAGCCTCCAAAAGAGTGGGTCTTAAAATGAACATGGACAAAACGAAGGTCATGTCAAATGCCCATGTAACACCCACTGTCATAAAGATCGGAGACGCTACACTCGAAGTCGTGGACGAGTATGTTTACCTGGGACAAACTGTCCAGTTAGGTAGGTCTAACTTCGAGAAAGAGGTCAATCGTCGAATCCGACTCGGCTGGGCAGCGTTCGGGACGCTACGCAATATCTTCTCGTCTCACATACCGCAGTGTCTCAAGATGAAAATCTTTGACCAGTGCGTGTTGCCAGTGATGACTTATGGCACTGAAACGTGGTCGCTCACAATGGGCCTTATAAGAAGGCTAAAAGTTACACAAAGGGCAATGGAGAGGGCTGTGCTTGGAGTTTCCCTGCGTGATCGAATCAGGAGTGAAGAGATCCGCAGGAGAACCAAGGTAACCGACATAGCCCGAAGAATTGCCAAACTTAAGTGGCAGTGGGCAGGGCACATTGCTTGCAGAACAGATAGCCGATGGGGCCGAAAGGTTCTGGAGTGGCGACCGCGTACCTACCGGAAGACGTAGCGTTGGAAGGCCTCCCACAAGGTGGTTCGACGATTTTGTAAAGGCCGCAAACTCTAAAATATACATATTATATAGTATATACAAGTATATAAAAAAAGAAGGGAAAGCAAAAGAGAAGAGCTCATTGGGCATCAAAAAATTCGTCCGCATCGCTGTCAATGGCATAAGTGCCCAAAAGGCTAGCAGCATTACCACGTTGGATGGCAAACGTTATTTATATTCGGAATGCGCTCGCTGTCTAAAATTATTTTAATTTATTGGACAATGTTAGTTATTGTGGATTTTATTTTTGATACTTTTTATTAGTTTGCTACAGAATTCCCATCAAACATTTTTTAGGTAGGCTTAGCAAAAGTTTGTTTGAGAATGATGATATAGTATATTTCATTACAAGTGCGGAAAGGCTGTCATTGCAAAGAGTTCCGACAAATGTCTACCCGAGCCGAGGCGCAGCCGAAGGCGAGGGTTAACAGTCGGAACAAGTTGCAATGACGGTTCCGCAGGTGTACTGAACGACTATTTTTAATACAGTTGCGAAAAAATGAAGCAATTTAATAAAATAATAAAAACACAATATACTCAACTAACTAATCATTTTTTCTGGAAAATGGCGCCAACCGTAGAATATAAGCAGAGTTTTCTTTTCTTCACCCATTTTGGTAGGCAAAGGGAACTCCATACAGCTTAGTCTTCAATATATTTTTTTATTGATATCAAATGAAAATGAAATTTAATGAGATGAAATGAAATGAAACCTAACCTAACTCATTCAATTAAATCATTAAATTTGATATTGCAATAAATTCGTAGCTTCTTTTTAGAAATATACGTATTTGTATGAATCACAAAAACTCTTTAGTAAAAACTTCATGTCCGTAAGGATTGAGGAGCCACATCAGATTTTTTAAATCTGATCTCACCATTATTTAGCAGCAATGTAGCTTATTTTGCAGCATGAATTCTAGATTTAGCAGCAAAATATATCACTAGTTATTTTAATGCAAAAGTGGCTCCTCAATCTAAATGTTTGAATTGAGGAGCCACCTGGAACTCGATAAGTAATAGATGAATATTTATGAAAATTTTGCATCATTTAGCAGCAATTTTGCATATTACCGTCTAAAAATTTTGGATCTGTAGCGCTAAAATAAAAGAAAATACAATACTTTTAATATGGCTCCTCAATCTAAACTCAAGAGGTGAATTTCTATTGGATGTGAGCGATCAATTAATATATTCGACATATTGATCATTTAGCAGGTGTTGTGTTTGTTTTTGCAGTATAGGAGTAAAATAGTAAAACAGAGTAAATTTTGTATATGAACGCATTTTCTTTGGCTCCTCAATCCTGACGTTCTAATTATATATGTTTGACTGTAGCCACCTGAGATCTCAACGGAATCTAAAGTCAAAGATACTAACATTTAGCAGAAATGTCTGCTAAATATATCTGCACAGTTCAGCAATGTATATATTTTGGATTCTGAAAAAACAATACTTAACTATTTTCTTGTAAATTCAGTGTGTAGGGTGACCACATTTTGGGGGTAGGTACCTATAATAGTTATTTGTGCAACAAGAGAGCAAAGTCGTTTTTTGCTGCGAGTTCAAGATTGAATCACGAGCGTAGCGAGTGATTCTAAAGTTTGAATCTTGAGTGTGGCGAGGGATTCAAAGGCACGAGATGCAAAAAACTTTGCTCTCGTAACACTTTCAGTCTATCAAAAAGTACTATGTGTGTAACACACATAACTTTTCACTTCAGCACCGAGAACACTTTCCCTGCGTTCCGAGATACGGAAATAATCGATGTGAGCGTGCTTAAACCCGTACCGAATTAGCGTGAGCGCGATAACGACGTCCCGTGAATCGTCATATATGACGTCATGACATGCGCCATCTTGCGATAACGCCGACCATGCCCTAGAATAATATCACCGTGAGCGCTGTCAAAAATGACAGTGTGTGTGTGAGGATGTGTCAGTGTGTGTTTTGTTTTGATTTGCATCTTATCATAAAATTAAACTAACGTGGCATTTTCGAAATTGTACTTCTGGCTGATAGTCGCCACCTAACCAAAGAAGAAGAAATGTGGTGTTTATACAAAGACATACTGTAATAATATCGTTTTTACATTGAATAAGCACTGTGAGCGCGTTCACGATCGTTCCGAATTGTTGACAGCTCTCAGCTGTCATAATCGTAATATCTAAATCGGAACGCATGTGAGATAATTTGAGCGATTATAGCTAATTAGGAAAGCGCCCTTTGTAAGGCGTGTTCGGAAATAGCACCCATGATATTTTATTATTCAAAATATATTACGTAACATTATTGAAACTAGAAATGAAAAATTTACAGGTTAAATATCAGTTTTATTTGCAGTAAATACTTATTTTCGTTTAAATACAACAATAAGTTAAAAATTCAATAAATTACATTAAAAGACATAATTATCTTTTTGCAAAATTTCTTTAATTGGTACGAAATTCCGAACGTGTTTGTCTTTGAGGTCGAATTCAAAATCGGAACTTCGAAAGGGCTGGTCTTTGCTTTGTCTCTCTCACTTTCTAATGGCGGGAAAGAGATAGAGTGTGAATGTTTCGAATTGTATGATTAACCCAAGGCTGAATAAGATATTCGCGGCTAAAAAAAGGATTTGATATCCTGTTTTCAATGTAAGTACATTTGTGCCGACTATTGTTATTTTTTTTACATTTATTTATTTAATATGTAGTATGTTTGGGTTCGAAGTTTACAAATTAAAATACATAAGTACTACGGTCGATTCTTAAAATAGACCAAATTGAAGCACTTTAATGTTCTAAAATATTTGTTAATAATAATACCAGAATTTGTAATGTTTTCGAATAAATCATATAAATAAGTAGGTGCTATAGAATTTATTCCTGCAACTATCGAAACTGGCATAGGCCACTACGAATGTCACTATCTTACACCGAAAGATGAAACGTTCTGTTACGATGATTACGATTCTAAAATTCGTATAAGTACTAATCAGCCAATATTCATTCATTCTATAACTTATAGCGAAATTGATTGCTAAATAACCAATAGGTACGATAGATATAATCTGTTATGGAAATATAAATTTATTAAATTACTTATCCTGGTTTCATTAATACGATGGTCACCCTACACACTGAATTTACAAGAAAATAGTTAAGTATTGTTTTTTTCAGAATCCAAAATATATACATTGCTGAACTGTGCAGATATATTTAGCAGACATTTCTGCTAAATGTTAGTATCTCTGGCTTTAGATTCCGTTGAGATCTCAGGTGGCTACAGTCAAACATATATAATTAGAACGTCAGGATTGAGGAGCCAAAGAAAATGCGTTCATATACAAAATTTACTCTGTTTTACTATTTTACTCCTATACTGCAAAAACAAACACAACACCTGCTAAATGATCAATATGTCGAATATATTAATTGATCGCTCACATCCAATAGAAATTCACCTCTTGAGTTTAGATTGAGGAGCCATATTAAAAGTATTGTATTTTCTTTTATTTTAGCGCTACAGATCCAAAATTTTTAGACGGTAATATGCAAAATTGCTGCTAAATGATGCAAAATTTTCATAAATATTCATGTATTACTTATCGAGTTCCAGGTGGCTCCTCAATTCAAACATTTAGATTGAGGAGCCACTTTTGCATTAAAATAACTAGTGATATATTTTGCTGCTAAATCTAGAATTCGTGCTGCAAAATAAGCTACATTGCTGCTAAATAATGGTGAGATCAGATTTAAAAAATCTGATGTGGCTCCTCAATCCTTACGGACATAAAACTTCATGGTTGGTTTTTCTTTTTAATAGACATTATTTTGAAAGTTGGGAAAGTGAACGCACGAGTTCGGGAAAGGTAAAAAAAAGCACTACTATGTAATAGCCCACATCCCGAACGCTATACGTCCCTGCAATACACCACTTTTTGAGCAACTGTATTAAAATAGTATATTTCATTACAAGTGCGGAAAGGCTGTCATTGCAAAGAGTTCCGACAAATGTCTACCCGAGCCGAGGCGCAGCCGAAGGCGAGTGTTGACAGTCGGAACAAGTTGCAATGACGGTTCCGCAGGTGTACTGAACGACTATTTTTAATACAGTTGCGAAAAAATGAAGCAATTTAATAAAATAATAAAAACACAATATTGCTTTTTTCTCTTCTCTCCACGCAAAAAATTAGTTGTATGTGGATATGTAACGACTTTTAGACTTTTCCGGTAAAATGTTCTCCGAAGCATTTTGTGCAATTATACTGAGTTCCGGTGGTGTTAATTAAAAAAAAATAGGTCGAAATTACTCATTTTGTGCAACAAACAACTAAACTCGCAAAGAAAATTTCTGGAAAATGGCGCCAGCCGTAGAATATAAGCAGAGTTTTTTTTTCTTCACCCATTTTGGTAGGCAAAGGGAACTATCCATACAGCTTAGTCTTCAGTATATTTTTTTTATTGATATGAAATGAAAATGAAATTTAATGAGATGAAATGAAATGAAACCTAACCTAACTCATTCAATTAAATCATTAAATCTGATATTGAAATAAATTAGTAGCTTCTTTTTAGAAATATACGTATTTGTATGAATCACAAAAACTCTTTAGTAAAAACTTCATGGTTGGTTTTTCTTTTTAATAGACATTATTTTGACAGTTGGGAAAGAGACACGCACGAGTTCGGGAAAGGTAAAAAAAAAGCACTAGTATGTAATAGCCCACATCCCGAACGCTATACGTCCCTGCAATACACCACTTTTTGAGCAACTGTATTAAAAAATTAATTCTATCTATGGGGTATTCTGCAAACACTTTACATTTCAATTTATTTTGTTAGTTAAGAGTTTTTATTCAGTTTCTACAATTTTTTTTTTCATTTTTTATTGCGAGTATCGATTAGGCTTTAAGCAAGTTTTGAAGAAAGTTGGGTGGACGGTCACGTCGCAACACAATTTAATTTTTTATTATTATATTTTCAAATTCAAATGGGTCCCGCCTGCTTCCAACTATTATTTAATTTAAAATGGGCTTGTTTTTAGCTTTTCAGTTCTTTTAACTTAAGTTTTTTACCGCAGTCGGGTTTTTTTTTTTAATAACTTTTTTTATTTCCAGCTTTTTAGTTTACAAATGTGAAAGATTTCGCTGACGATTTAGTTCTTGGTACGTGTTTTTTACGATTTGTCACTTCGAATTACTTTTAACCATATAAATAAGTTGTTTATGGGTCATATTCAAAATAATTGTATATTTACTACTGTCTTAATGTCCAACCCAATTATTTTCATAACGAGATGCAACTGACTAGAATTTCATAAACAAACAGATAAAATATTTCAATCAATCAATCAATCATTTATTTTTTCAATCATATATTTATTTATTTGAGCTTAATAAAAAACAACGAAACATTTGGTAAACCTAAACAATTCATTTAAAAAAATTAAACCAGACATTGCGTAGGATCCGATTCATACAAGTATTCTATCCACGTCTTTAACGGTAAACTAAAAAAAATAATTTAATAACCATTCCTACACAAAAGTTAAAAAAAAATATATATTCAGAGAATATGGTTTAAACTTTCAACACTTTACTAAACAAAATATAAAATACTATTTAGTGTACTCCAAATTTAATTTATTAATGAGTGTCCTGATTTTGCACATATCTGTTATTCTTCTCTGTTATGCTATTTTAACATTATTTCCATGGCAATAAAGAAATTTGAAATACTGGCAAAATTAGTTCACTAGCTGTTACTAGACGACGCGTAAGAATAAACGCTTTGCCATTTTGTTCAATATAGTTTTTAGCTCGTTTCGTTGTCGAAGAAAATTAGACTTTTAAAAGTAAATATTCAATGTGAGTCGTTTACAGTAGCGGTAAGTACTTACTGTTTTATTACTCATACTAGGAAAGGGCTGTATTGTGATATTTGTTATAACTATAAAATATTCGTATAATCATGTGAATTGGTGTGGAAATAAATAGATTTGTAGGATAGACACGTGCAATTAATTCATATACGTTATTTTATCTGTCACTTTTTTCCGTTACGTAACAGATATGAATGATTAGGCGTTATTCACATTGTCTCATGTATGAATTAATGAAAATAAAATATTAATAGGTACTTAGTGCACCGCAGGTTAGCCAAAACATTTTTTTTTACTTACTTAAATTTATTTGAAGTATGTAAAGTTTGCGTATATTGTGCCATGTATTGCATTGCTGTGCCATGTATTGTCTGTGTGTGCATGTTTTACTGCGTATCCTCAGTCCTCACTGCTTGAGCCTTTTATACTAACCGCGCAGCCTCGCCGAGGCGTACCCAGCCTCTCGTCGGCCGTCTCAGTATCAGTTAAGGGGGATGCGCCAAGGTAGCCCGCGAAATTCAAATTGACTCAGTTTTTTTGCAATTTACAGGTCAGTGTAAAGTTGTATGTTGATTAAAATATGATTTACGACCGTAACAAATATGGCTTTACATAATTCTAATCATTAGAATCCTTTTGCCTTTATATTAATATCAAAATTTTAGGCTCGGTAGTTTCGGAGATAAGGCATTATGGCAATGATGATGATGAATTTATGGAAATTATACCAACTAAAATACGATCACCAAAATGTTATTTCATTATGTACCCACCTAGTGACCCACACCGACTTCGCACTCGTAGCCTGTTATAAACGTGTGCTATTTAAACTTGCCCTAATAATTCCTTTCTGTTATTTTTCTGTTACAATCAAATAATATTCATATCTGTTTCCTATCCGTAACTTACAATTATTTTGAATATGACCCTTATATTTTTCTAATCATCTTTTAAAGCCCTTTATTTTGATACCCCACTCGACAGGTTTTGAGAAAAAAAAATTTTTTTTGAAGACACACATACATACATACCTAGTAGTCGCCATATTGAATTTTCACTAACGTCATGTCCCGGACTAAGAGGAATCGATTGACGTGTGAATCATAAAAATCGGCCCAGGCGTTTGGTCTGTATAGTGCTTCAAAGGAACATACAAACATACATACATACATAGGCTGATGAACACATTACCACTCCTTTGCGTCGCGCAGTCGGGTAATAAATAGGTAGGTACTATTCATGTTATTATTATCAATAAATATTATTAGATATAGAAAAACTACAATTTTTTAAGTAATTTCCTTAAATTCGAAGCGAAAAGTAGAGTGTTTAACACGGGTGAAAGTCGTCAATTCCCACTCGGACTATAGCCGACCTCGCTGTGCTCGGGCGTCTTTGATGCATGTCGACCCTTGTATAACAAAGTACTAAGTTATTTTGTCAGTTTGATAAGCATGGTAATTTTTGTAAGATTTTTCTCTCCTAGTGAGAAAATTAAGGACTCCGTGCAACGTGCCTTCAACTTTGCCGCTCTGGGCATTTGCCCGGCTAATTTGACTTTAAGGTTTACTTATTTACACCTTGCATTCTAATGAAGTCAGAAAAAAAGTTATTAAAAAAAATAAAAAACCCGACTGCGGTAAAAAACTTAAAAGAACTGAAAAGCTAAAAACAAGCCCATTTTAAATTAATTATAAAAGTCGGAAGCAGGCGGGACCCATAGGCATTTTTATTATATTTTCAAATTCAAATGGGTCCCGTCTCCGACTCGCGAGACAATGCATGTCGCTCACGATCAGCGGACAGTCGCGCATCACGTTCCGCACTTGTCTCTAGAGACCTAGAAGCAGATGCGTAGATACGCTGAGAACTCAAGCGCAATTCTCTATCTGTGAACGTCTCCGACTCGCGAGATAATGCGTGACATTCACGATCAGCGGACAGTCGCGCATCACGTTCCGCACTTGTCTCTAGGGACCTAGAAGCAGATGCGTAGATACGCTTGGAACTCAAGCGCAATTCTCTATCCGTGAACGTCTCCGACACACGAGACAATGCATGACGTTCACGATCAGCGGTCAGTCGCGCATCATATTCTTCACTGGTCTCTAGAGACCTGGATGTAGATGCGTAAATACGCTGAGAACGCAGGCGTGCTTTGCGATCCGAAGAGGTTTCCACGGAGCGAGTTGCAGCCTGTTGTTCTCGAACAGCATCAAGTCTCTCCTGACGCTCTTCGGTAGATTCTTGGGATCTTATGATACGCAATATTTTAGCTCATTTGGAACATTGGGAAAGATTTGACCTCTTTCTACGCATGGTTATAGTTTTATTGTGAAGATACCTGATCAATTAAAATCTAAGTGACTGCTCCCCTACCAAGGGTGCCCAGACACGGGGTCGTCTGGCGGCCATGTGCTGGTTTGGTCCCTGGGGTGGTCACGGCGTGCTATGTGTTCTGGTGCGCCGGTGATGGGGAGTACTCCCCAGAGGAGGGTCCGGTGACGGACAGCCGCGGCGGGTTCACGGATGAGTGCTACCGCGTGCCCATGTTCCCGCCGTAAGCGGCAGATGAGGACACCGTGGAGTTTTAGTGGGTTAGAGTCCCACATAACTGCACTATATCCCCGTGCTAGTGCAGAATGCATGAGCATTTATTCACGTTAAAAAAAATGGGAGTTTTGGCCAGTAGAGTCATTTCAATGATATATACCATCGTCATCGAAAGTCAGTCCTAAACTGTTACCGCCTTCACCGCGTGGAGGTGAAATTAGTGATAGTTTTGATTCCCACATCAGATGTTTCTGATCTTCGATTTTTATAAGTCAATAGGAAATGCCCATCAGACCGAACAACTTTTGCTAAGACGTCATTCCTATATGTGTTATGGTGTAGCTGGGCTCTTGGAGTTCCACATCAGGTGTTCCAGATCTTCAAATTTATTCTCTCAGCAGAAAATGCTCATCACGTGGAACAATTTTTGCTATGGTACCGTTTTTGTACCTCTTATAGTTTAGCTGGTCTGTTGCGGTTCTGCATCAGGTGTTCAAGTTTCCAAGATAAATTATAGCGGTTCTGCATCAGGTGTTCAAGTTTCCAAGATTAATTATAGCCTATATATTGCCCAGACATATTAATACCTATACAACAAAAAAAATCATTCAAATCCGTCCAGTAGTTCCGAAGATTAGCGTGTACAAACAAACAGACAAACAGACAGAATTTTTTTTTGGATTCGTGCTCTATTACTGTTTTTAAACCCCCCTCAGTTATGTTTTTTTTAATATATTCAAAGTACAGATACAGTTTTTTTACTGTTTTATTATATGTATACATATATACATATATATATATATATGTATTGATATAGATAGGTGGTCGTGAGTGTTTGTCGCTGTTGTGACCGTTGTGTGTGTGCGTGTCGCAGGAGATGATGTTTGTCGCTGTTGTGACCGTTGTGTGTGTGCATGTCGCAGGAGATGATGTTTGTCGCTGTTGTGACCGTTGTGTGTGTGCATGTCGCAGGAGATGATGTTTGTCGCTGTTGTGACCGTTGTGTGTGTGCATGTCGCAGGAGATGATGTTTGTCGCTGTTGTGACCGTTGTGTGTGTGCGTGTCGCAGGAGATGATGTTTGTCGCTGTTGTGACCGTTGTGTGTGTGCGTGTCGCAGGAGATGATGTTTGTCGCTGTTGTGACCGTTGTGTGTGTGCGTGTCGCAGGAGATGATGTTTGTCGCTGTTGTGACCGTTGTGTGTGTGCGTGTCGCAGGAGATGATGTTTGTCGCTGTTGTGACCGTTGTGTGTGTGCGTGTCGCAGGAGATGATGTTTGTCGCTGTTGTGACCGTTGTGTGTGTGCGTGTCGCAGGAGATGATGTTTGTCGCTGTTGTGACCGTTGTGTGTGTGCGTGTCGCAGGAGATGATGTTTGTCGCTGTTGTGACCGTTGTGTGTGTGCGTGTCGCAGGAGATGATGTTTGTCGCTGTTGTGACCGTTGTGTGTGTGCGTGTCGCAGGAGATGATGTTTGTCGCTGTTGTGACCGTTGTGTGTGTGCGTGTCGCAGGAGATGATGTTTGTCGCTGTTGTGACCGTTGTGTGTGTGCGTGTCGCAGGAGATGATGTTTGTCGCTGTTGTGACCGTTGTGTGTGTGCGTGTCGCAGGAGATGATGTTTGTCGCTGTTGTGACCGTTGTGTGTGTGCGTGTCGCAGGAGATGATGTTTGTCGCTGTTGTGACCGTTGTGTGTGTGCGTGTCGCAGGAGATGATGTTTGTCGCTGTTGTGACCGTTGTGTGTGTGCGTGTCGCAGGAGATGATGTTTGTCGCTGTTGTGACCGTTGTGTGTGTGCGTGTCGCAGGAGATGATGTTTGTCGCTGTTGTGACCGTTGTGTGTGTGCGTGTCGCAGGAGATGATGTTTGTCGCTGTTGTGACCGTTGTGTGTGTGCGTGTCGCAGGAGATGATGTTTGTCGCTGTTGTGACCGTTGTGTGTGTGCGTGTCGCAGGAGATGATGTTTGTCGCTGTTGTGACCGTTGTGTGTGTGCGTGTCGCAGGAGATGATGTTTGTCGCTGTTGTGACCGTTGTGTGTGTGCGTGTCGCAGGAGATGATGTTTGTCGCTGTTGTGACCGTTGTGTGTGTGCGTGTCGCAGGAGATGATGTTTGTCGCTGTTGTGACCGTTGTGTGTGTGCGTGTCGCAGGAGATGATGTTTGTCGCTGTTGTGACCGTTGTGTGTGTGCGTGTCGCAGGAGATGATGTTTGTCGCTGTTGTGACCGTTGTGTGTGTGCGTGTCGCAGGAGATGATGTTTGTCGCTGTTGTGACCGTTGTGTGTGTGCGTGTCGCAGGAGATGATGTTTGTCGCTGTTGTGACCGTTGTGTGTGTGCGTGTCGCAGGAGATGATGTTTGTCGCTGTTGTGACCGTTGTGTGTGTGCGTGTCGCAGGAGATGATGTTTGTCGCTGTTGTGACCGTTGTGTGTGTGCGTGTCGCAGGAGATGATGTTTGTCGCTGTTGTGACCGTTGTGTGTGTGCGTGTCGCAGGAGATGATGTTTGTCGCTGTTGTGACCGTTGTGTGTGTGCATGTCGCAGGAGATGATGTTTGTCGCTGTTGTGACCGTTGGTGTGTGTTTGCGTGTCGCAGGAGATGATGGAGCAGGGCGCGGACGAGACGGACGACTCGGCGCCGGCGTCGCGTGGCGCGTCGCGGTCGTCGTCGCGCTCGCGCGGGTCGTGCGCCTCGCAGTCGTCGCTGGAGCTTGACTCGTCTGACGCGCTGGCGCACTCCTCGCCCAGCCTGTCGCTCAGCCGCCGCACAGAGCGCACCGACAGCGCGTCGGCCGGCTGCTGGGAGAGCACGGGCAGCGCGTCGCGCTCCGAGCCCGACGACAACGGCAACGCGCCGGCCTCGTTGCCCGCTTGCGCGGCCGACGTGCAGAACGACAACGCCGCCCCGCCGCACAAGGTAGGCCCACGCGCCGCCCGCACCGGCTGCTCGCGGCTCGAGGCCACAGACTCACAGTCACCGCTCCGTGTGTTGCAGAGCGCGTCGGCGGCGTCGCTGCGGCGGCTGCGCGCGCAGTTCGCGTGCTCCACCAAGTGAGGCGCCAGGCCGCGCCCGCGCCCCGCCCCGCGCGCCGAACTCCTGTCGTTGTCTTGTATTATACGCGTCCGTTTCTGATCTAGAGCGTGCTTTATTTCATGTTAGGACTGAGGCTAGACGGTCACATATCTCGTGTCGTACCTTCTAGTAGGACCGACGCGACGGCGGAGCATATCTTTCTTGTACCTAAATAATGTCGTGTGTCATCCGTAGCGTGGCGGTGCGGAGGCAACTCTGCCCACCGACACTGTCAAACCTGCAGCTGACCCAATAATCCGTCTTCGGGAAAGCCCCATATTCACCAGAAACAATGTAAATTTCACAACATTGGATTGTTCGAGATGTTCTTTTGTTTATACCATTCATTCAGGAACACGAAGCGTGAACATATTGCCAAGTTGCCAGCAACATTGTGTGACATTGTTCTTCTCAACACAAACGTGTTTTAAATGCACAATGTCGCACAACTTGTTTCAATTTATCCGCGGCATTACTGGCAAAGTCGCAAATAGCTGTCAAATAACTCGCTAGGCTGTTCTAGTGAATTTATCAATATTACCTACTCAATGTTACCTACTCAATGTTACCTACTCAATGTTACCTACTCAATATTACCTACTCAATGTTACCTACTCAATGTTACCTTCTCAATATTACCTACTCAATGTTACCTACTCAATGTTACCTACTCAATGTTACCTACTCAATATTACCTACTCAATGATGAATGAATCTCTGAAGTGCACTAAAATATTGATTATTTTTATTTTATTCAAGAGGAACAGCAAACAGCTACAATATACAGGGTGTCCCAGAACTCAACGTCAAGCCGAAACGGGGCGACAGGGTTGATTGTGCATGGGATAGATTTTTTTTTCTGATTTTTCTCATGATGTTTACAATAATAATAATAATAATAAAAGAAGGCCTATGACTCGGTGCCACATACATGGCTCATGAGGGTGTTGGAGTTGTACAAAGTAGATGCAACTCTGCGCACCTTCCTGATGTCGTGTATGGGGCAATGGAGGACGGTCCTTCGATATCCAGGATGTCGAAATATTCAGAGGAATAGCGAACCGATAAGGATCGAGCGAGGCATATTTCAGGGTGATAGTTTGAGTCCGCTTTGGTTCTGCTTAGCCTTGAATCCCCTAAGCACGCTGCTGGAGGATTCAGGTCTAGGCTATCGGCTGAGGAGAGGTGGTCAGGTTATATCGCACCTCCTCTACATGGATGACCTAAAACTCTTTGCCCCCAACAATTTGCAACTAATGGAGCTACTGAAAGTAACTCAAACTTTCAGTAGCGCCATCAGGATGGAATTTGGTGTGGACAAATGTGCGGTCATGCATGTAAAGCGAGGGGAGATTGTTGAATCCGTGGGAACCCAACTCTCGGATTCCACAAACCTTAGAACCCTCTCCGCATCCGAAACCTATAAGTATTTGGGTATGTCGGAAGCGTTAGGCATCAATGTTACTGACATGAAGCAATCGTTGAAGGAGCGCTTCTTTGGCCGCCTGAAAAAAGTACTTAATAGTCTTCTATCAGGCGGAAACAAGGTGCGCGCCTTCAACGGTTGGGTCATGCCGGTTTTGATGTACTCTTTTGGCATACTCAAATGGACTCAGACCGAACTCGACGCCCTGGATAGGAGGGTCCGTACGTTGCTGACTGCAAATCGAATGCATCACCCACGGTCATCGGTAATGAGGCTGTATATCCCGCGAAAGTGTGGAGGTCGAGGGTTTTTAAACGCTAAGACCCTCCACAATCGCGAGATATGCAGTCTCAGGGAATATTTTCTAGAAACCGACGTGGGGATGCATCGAGATGTAGTCGCCGTGGACAAGGGCCTCACCCCGCTCTCCTTGGCTAAAGAGAACTGGCGCAAGCCAGTAGTGCTTGACACTAATGATCGCATGGAGGTATGGCAGAGTAAGGAGCTTCACGGACGCTTTTTCCGGGCCCTACATGGACCCGATGTTGATCTATTAGCGTCCGTAGCCTGGCTGCGTTTCGGTGACCTCTTTGGGGAAACCGAAGGTTTTGTCTGTGCAATTATGGACGAAGTTATGATGACGAACAATTACCGGAGATTTATTGTGAAAGACGGCACGGTTGACATCTGTCGGGCATGCCACCGGCCGGGAGAATCAATCAGGCATATTATCTCCGGGTGTTCTCGTCTAGCTAACGAAGAGTACTTGCATAGACACAACCTTGTAGCCAGGATAATCCATCAGCAACTTGCTCTGAAATACAACCTTGTGGAATCGGAGGTGCCGTACTACAGGTATGTGCCCGACCCAGTTCTCGAAAATGGTGATATCACATTATATTGGGATCGATCCATCATCACTGACAGGACTATTGTTGCCAATAAGCCTGATATAGTGGTGGTGGATCGACCAGAGCGGCGCGCAATGATTGTTGACATAACCGTCCCGCATGATGGGAACCTCGTGAAAGCCGAGAAAGATAAACAAATCAAGTATCTTGACTTGGCTCACGAGGTTGTCGACATGTGGGATGTGGACTCAGCGATCATTGTGCCGATAGTTGTGACAGCCAATGGTTTAATTGCCAAGAGCCTCGACCAACACCTGAGGAGGCTCTCGTTGGGCAGCTGGATCAAGGGCTTGATCCAGAAAGCGGTACTTCTGGACACGGCCCGAATAGTTAGGAGGTTCCTCTCTCTGGAGCCCTGACCGCCGGTAGCTTGGACCCTTTTCCCGATACCGGTATACTATTTTTTATATTTTTAAATGTTTTTATATTTCTTTATACTAATATTTAAAAATATAATTTATAAGAATTTAAATGAATAAAGGAGATTAGAATAATAATAATAACCGCACCGCCGTATCTCTACGTTGACGTCGTGGTGGGGCTTGCGGACCTATAATGGGTAATTCTTCAGGGACAAAATTTTCGATGTTTGTGGGTATATTTCTGTAACCAACTAACAAAACGGCATGTAATATTTTTTTTGTACAGTTTAGTTTATCCCTTACTGGGACAAATGATTTTTTTTTAATAATTGTTGTCTATGTACAAAATAAAAATATTTGAAGTTCGTTCTTCTGATTCATATAGCGCGTCCGTATGCCATTTTCCGGAACAAAATGGTCGATGTCGCATTTTCCCTTTGATACATCAATATAAATTATAATTATATTGAAAGGAAATGAATTGCCCTCTTACAAAAAAAAGTGTATTAGTTATAACTACGTTAGTCTGTTTATAAATAAGTAAAAAAGAAGTGTCCGGCGTATAATACTGATTAATGTGGCGTAAGCTGCGCTTGACCGTACTTGGTCGGGTAATAATAATGAGAGTCTGGCTTCCCGCGCGGGGGGAAGCCAGTCGTGCAACGGACGACCTAGAAGGTGGACGTGCGGCTGGTTGGCTTAGATCCCGGTGTTACGAAGGAAAATACCTGATTCATCTGTGTTTGGTTCAGGTGGCATCCTGACCTGCAATGGCTACTTTATAAAATTTATTTTATTGTTTTAAAACTTCAATCTGTGTTTTGTGTGATGCTTTTGGGTTATAGATTAGAAAAATGAAAATAATGAAGTCTGTATGTATGATGAGTTATGCATGATTGTAGGCAAAATCCTGATTCATCTGTGCCTGATTCGTATGGTCAAAACCCCATATTTATTTATTTATTTATTTATTACATTTGGGAAAACAAACAGTAGTATATTAAGCATAAACAGTGTTGTCTTAAAATTAAACTTAACAAATATACTACCCACAATATTTTCCACAAATTACTACATTAAATAACATAAAACAAGCTGTTAGCAAACTTTAACTGTATCAGGGCTAACTCAAAGAAAAAGAAGTTAAAAGATAAACAATATTCTATAAAAGATAAAAAAAATAAAGAAAATGTATACCTATCATGCGTGATGTATCATGCAGTTCCCTAGCCTATCAATAATGATACGTACATTGCGTTTAACCTATGGAGCCTACTGCCGATCCTTTAGATATTAATTATATCGTCTCTAAATTTATATCTGCTTAAGAATAATATGTCTATTGCACCAAAATGCGTATTGTAAGTGTCGACTAAGCGGTATAGAGGTGAGCGCATACCAGCATTACAGCAATAATAAAATAAATTAGTTTTTCCCCTCTCCAGCACGAAAGGAGCGCTTTTGTTGCTTAATTCTCCTTGTCCAATTTTTGACCGTGTAGGTACAAGTCAGTAGTTTTAATCTTATTTATTATTATTTACTTAGCTATAACCTGTTGAATAATAAAAAAATTACAGGAGTATAATCTTGTTCTAAATATGACACTTTTGATATGTCTTAGTCCTATTTAAGAATTAATAATTATTGTTTAGAATTTACATTCATAACTAACGGTGTATTTATTACTTTTTATTTCTGTTTCTGATTAATCTGTAACACATTCTGATTCATCTGGGCACAAAATCAATATCTTGAAAACTACTTTATAAAAACTAGTCCCTCATTCAAATATATGTTATTTGGTATACCTATTTTCATATGAACATTTGTTACAGATCTGAAAGTGAAATTAAATTTTGGCCATATGGATCAGTCAAAGAATCAAATTTCGAAGAACTACCTACCCCTATCTACTGTGTACAAAGCATGGGAGCAGAGGTCAAACATACCGAGACCTCGAATCTCGACTTTAGCCGGAAAGCAGGCCTTTTTGAAAATTAAAGACCACCCTCGCACTGCTGTACGGCTGCTGTACGGTGTCTGTGTACTGCTGTACGGCTGTACCCAGCGGTTATGTTGATCTACTGCATCACATTCTCTAAGGAAAGGAATGCCTTGATTAGTAGATTGTTTGCCAAGGGAGCCAACAACTATTTTGAGGATTAAAAGCGTACGTCACTCGAGCTTAAAATACTGTTGCTCCTGAGGTGGACACTAATTTTTATCACCCTCTATGAAAAAATAAAGTAAGTGCAACAGAGACTTCATGCCAAAAGAAAAAAATCCGCGGGCTATATTTCAATTTTTTTTTAAATAGTCTGTATTGTCCTTGGTCGCAAAATGAACTCGCAGGGGACCACAGACAAGGTGAATGCGCAGTGGTAGACCGCGAAATTCTTAGGTTTTTTGCAATTTTCAGGTCGGTGTCAGGTTGTATCTTGATCAAAATATGATTTGCGGCTATAACAGGTACCTCTTTACAAAATTATAATCATTAGAATCATTAATACGTCTTTCTAAGTTAGATTTGTTCCTTCCCACACAGCACACAATGTCTAAAGAATATCTAGTAAATATCTTTTAAATATTCATTCAAACATCTAGGAGACCTCTGCTGATATTTACAAGTACTATAGTAGATATCTAGAAGATGACTCTATGTCCGCCTCCTAAATGTCTTCTAGACATTTTAAATGCACATCTACTACACATCTACTAGACATGTCTTCTAGATGTCTACTAGTAAACTTTAGAAGATATCTTCTAGATTATCTACACGAGAAAACTTTTTTCTTTTTAGCCCCAACCCAAGAGTACTTGGAGCCAGTGCAATCAGAAAACATCATCCGCAAAAGAGTAAATGTTGCTGCCTATACATTGCTTCCACCGTATTTCTTCAAATAACTGATCTGAAAACAACAAGTTCTTTACACATCACATCCTCTAATTTACATCATATAATATAAGTCAATGAAATAGCAAGCAAGCGCCAAAAATCGACTTTGTTCTCTCCAGAGGATTGGAGCACTTTTACACTTTCTTCTTCTTTTTTTTTGCACTTTTACATCAAATTACCACATCGTGATTTCACCAATTAGGTATTTATGCAAAGGAAACACGTTTTTAAAAGAATTACAGAGCCGAACGGCGTGCCTTTTTTTAGGTTATATTGTTTATAGGGGCCACAGAACACTATTACTCAATTGCGTTCCTATACAAGTAATCATAACGCGTTAACGCGTCGTCTCGCTGCGTTGCAAAATTTGAAAACAAAGCTTTCAAACATTACAAAAAACACTAAAATGTTTTTTGTATTATAATGTTTCATAAAATAAATAATAAGTACCAATCAATAAACTCGATTTATTGTAAGTACAAAGTGTTTTTGCCGTAAGCGATGATTATTACGATCTGCTGAGTTGAATTGTAAAATGTAACGTCCACGTCTATAATCATTTCGTTAAATTGTATGTCTATTTTAAATAATAAAAATAGAAAAACTGGGTCCAACTCATTATTTTGTAAGTATAAATTTGCATTGCAAGGTTCAGTACAGCGAAAAAAATTGCTGATTTTCTTTGTTTCTTTTGAACTTTCAGAGTCATTTTTAAGTCCAACAGTAGATATCTACTAGACGTTATGCAATATCTTCTCTAAGAGATGATCAGCTGTAGATGTCTTCTAGATATTATGTAATATCTTAACTAAGAGATGATTTCAAGACCAGTTGTAGATATCTACTAAACGTTCCATTATGATCTTAGATATCTTAGATTTCAGTAGACTAATATTGGATATCTACTAGATATTATGTGCTGTGTGGGTTAAGAACAAATCTCTTATGGAAAAAAGTTCTTAAGGAACAAATCTAACATAAGGATTCAATCCTAATGACTATAATTCTGTAAATACATATATTATAGGTAGTTGCGAATCATATTTGATCAAGATACAACCTGATATATAATAAGGTGAATACCTTAAATTAGTCCGTGGTCCCTTCCGAAACCAAACGGAAAAGACCCTGACTGGCGTTCTATTATTGCGGATGCTCACTGAATGAATGTATATTTCTCTATGCCAATAGTACTTTCTAATTCCATACTAAATACACTACAATTTGACGTACGACAACACTACGATCAGTCTAAACATTAGCTAGTTTGTGTTTATTTTTTATTTTTTTTCTATAGGCTTTTTAACGGTTTTGTCAGTGCCAAAGACTAATATATTTAACATGAGAGTCAATGCTGCGCGCGCATCGCTAGTGCTGGCTAGCACAGCGCGCGGGAAAACAAAACCAGCGCGCTATTTTCCATACAAGTTAATATTTAACAATACAAGTCTGTTTTTTTTTTCCTCGCAAGTGTGTTGAAAAACGTCGTATGAAACGCGTGTGCATTAATCAATATACACTCGGCTTCCTTATCGCTCTCGCCTGCGGCTCGCGCGAATAATATCGCCTCGAGTATAATGATCAACATAGCCCACATGTATCATAATGTACTAATTTGCCAGGTAGTTTTTATTTTATCATCGGCTGATTTGATTTTATTGCTAATATAGAGAGCTTTAGCTGTTTTGCATGTACACTTTTGGAAGTCTTAGAATATGTTGCCACATACTGATGAAAGCTTCTGTTATTCATATGTTGCTTCAGGCTATAAAGTTCAAAAAGGTTCTCCCTGCTTTTACGAATACCTGGAGTCGCCCAATCACTAAATAAGAACTTTGTGTAAATACTTTTAGTCTTTAGTGGGAAAGTGTCAATAAATTGCGTGTTTAATAGAGAAAAGAACTCGGCGTAGCACTCATTTGGGTCACATAGATTATTAAAACTCTGAACGCATAATTAATCTGTAAGTTATATTCATGGATCTAGTAGAGTAGGTACACTAAACGCCAAAATGCTAATTTAGTCATTTAATTTTGGCGACATTTATCGTGAGAAAAGAAAGGGCCCGGCTGGAAGTATAAAATATTGTATTGTAAATCTCTTCTAAACCAAACTCAAACTCAAACTCAAATCATTTATTTCAATTAAACCTTGTACAGGCACTTTTGAATTGTCAAAATTAAATAGTCTGTCAGTTAGTCAGAAAGTTGAAGCTAGTTGCCCCATGGACGTAATATATAGAAGTAACTCTATATATTACGTCCATGAGTTGCCCATTCCAAAGCGTAGATCTCTATGGAGAAGAACGGGCAAGAAACTCCATGGACACTCTTTTAAATCAAGATATTACAAAATCCTGGGTACATTATTCTTGTTGCTTCTATATGTGAGAACAATGTAAAAAAGACAGAAATGAAGAAACAATTCAAGACATAAGATTAAAAATAAGCCTTGGCAGTTAAGAGATGACCAGTCTCAACCGACGGCGCCCGTTCACGAACATGACGCGTGGATCAGCACCATCCAGCTCAACCATTTTGTAGGGAACCGAATGATCCAACACACGCGCCACCATCGGTGAGACATTTAAGTGAGCATGACACGTTCTCAACTGCCATGCTATTTCAAGTCAACATCAAAAAATCATAATAAACGGAAACATGGTTCTTACATTTACAAAATTAAAAAAAATGCTTCTAAATTATACAAAACTACAGTTTGCAATTTAAGAGGTAAATAGAATTTTATTACCTACCAAACAGGAAGAGATATTTAATATTGAAGTATTCAACAATTAAAACTTGATTGAATAAATTAAAAAAAGTTATGTTCGTAATGTCAGAAACACAAAAAAAAAGAAAAAGGGAAGCACCTCTTCCAAATATTGAAATTAACTACAAAGATAGTCTTACAATCTTCAGCAGCTCCAACAATACTTTCAAGTGTCAATCAATTAGTTGTGGTTGTGGAGCAGGACCAGCATTGAGCCAGGCATTTTTATCAGCGATGTAATCCCCTAACTTATAATATGCCTGACTGCATAGTGTGCGTTTTATACAAGACTTGAATTTTGTCTCATTCAGTTGAAGAATGTGGGGAGGTATTTTATTATAACATTTTAAACAGTACCCCATAAAAGATGAATCTACTTTAGCCAGTCTGAAACCTGGTTGAACTAATAGGTCCCTATTTCTAGTACTATAATTATGTCTTTCACCTCTTTTACTAAAAAGATGTAAGTTTTTCCTTACATACATGATGTTTTCGTAGATATATTGACAAGGCACCGTCATGATGTTAATTTCCTTAAACAGTTCCCTTAGAGAATCGCGCCTGCGGAGATTATATATAGCTCTGATGGCTCTTTTCTGCAGAATAAAAATAGAATCGATGTCTGCAGCCCGTCCCCAAAGTAAAATACCGTAAGACATGATACTATGAAAGTAACTAAAATAGACTAGTCTCGCGGTATCTACATCAGTAAATTGACGGATTTTTCTGACAGCATAAGCTGCTGAACTTAGCCGTCCTGCAAGAGATGTTAAATGAGGACCCCATTGTAGCCTTGAGTCGAGCGTGATCCCCAGGAAAACAGTTTTATCGACGAATTCCAGTTTCTCTTGATTCAATATTATCTCACAATCACTACTCTTGACATTTGGTAAAGAAAATCTTATGCACTTAGTTTTATTTCCATTTAATACTAAATTATTAGCAGTGAACCAATTTTGAACCTGCAGTAGGGCATTATTTACGTCGTCAAAATTTGTAGCACGTCTATTTACCTTAAAAATTAAGGAAGTGTCATCAGCAAATAACACCATTTGTGGTTGATTTTTTAATAAATGGAGTAGATCATTAATATACACTAAAAAGAGGAAAGGACCCAATATTGAGCCTTGTGGCACACCAATTTTTACTATTAAACCAAGTGAATTGACACCATTTATTTGAACTTGTTGTTGCCTATCATTTAAATAAGAACTAACTAAACTGAGCGCAAGTTTTCCAAGTCCGTAATGCTCAAGTTTCAAAAGCAAGGTTTCGTGATCGACGCAATCAAATGCCTTGGAGAGGTCACAAAAGATTCCTATTGCGTCTTGGGCCTCTTCCCACGCGTTAAAAATGTGTTTTAATAAAGTTACACCGGCGTCGGTCGTACAACGCCCTTTGGTGAAACCATACTGTTGATCGTGTAAGATTTTATTCGTGTTAAAATGATTGAGCATTTGATTAAGCATTATCTTTTCAAACACCTTGCTGAAAACCGGCAAAACGGATACGGGTCTATAATTATTCGTGTCTTTACTGTCCCCGGATTTGTAAAGTGGTATTACCTTACTGTATTTCATTAAATCGGGGAAGACTCCTTGATCCACGCACGAATTAAATACTAAGGCTAAGTAAGGCGCAATAGTCTCAATTATGGAGGTACAGACCTTAATGGACATTCCCCAAAGATCTTCTGTCAATTTGATCTTAATTTGCTTAAAAGCTTTAATTACTGTTAAGGGGTTAATATGCCTAAAGTTAAATTCAACCGGGCAGGCTGAAACGTTCGCCCTTACTAAATCCAAAGCGAGGGAGGGCGAGGAATTTAAAGTTTCAGTTGTTTTGAGTGGGATACTAGTAAAGAAATTTACAAATTCTTGAGCCACTTCTTTGTTATCGCAAATGAGACCGCTTGACGTCTGTAGTGTGTAATTAGAATTATGCTTTTTATTCCTGTTCGTTTCATTATTTATAATTTTCCAAACCGTCTTTATTTTATTGTCTGCTGATTTGACCTTGTTGCTAATGTATAAGGCTTTAGCTGCTTTACAAGCGTTCTTAAAAGTTCTAGAGTAAGTAGCAACATACTTATTAAAAGTTTCCGTGTTAATATAAGGCTTAAGGCCATACAGCTCGAAAAGTCTTTCCCTACTTTTCCTAAGTCCTTTAGTTGCCCAGTCACAAAATAAAAACTTAGGGCTGACACTTTTAGTGATCTTCTTAAAAGAATTATTGAACTCGGTTTGGACTACCGAAAAGAATTCATTATACATAATATTAACATTGTTCACTGTAAGGTTCTGATTACTTAATTTACAAGATAAAGTGCTATTAAATTTATTTAAATTACCTGATGATATTGGTCTGGATTGGATCTGCACTTTTTGTATTGGCATGTTGGACTCAAAACTTACAGTTTGACCACTGTGATCGGACGGGAGATAATTAACAACGGCTTTATCTAAATAGTCGCAGCAACAAAACACATTATCAATACATGTAGCAGTAGTCGTAGTTGTTCGGGTTGGTTCTACAAACACATTTGACAGATTGAACGATTTAAACAAATTTAATAATCTACTGGTATTTAAATTATTTTCTAAAATATTAATATTAAAGTCACCACAGATAATTACTGACCTATTACCAGTTGCAAGTTTTGCCAAAACATCTTCCATTACTGACTCAAATATAGAATAGTTTTGATAATGTGGGGGTCTGTAAACGGAAAGTGGCAGGAAGAATCTTTTTAGACACTTACGCAACGGACGCCAGAGCATTCAATAATGACATACTTGTAACGGACGCCAGAGCATTCAATAATGACATACTTGTAACGGACGCCAGAGCATTCAATAATGACATACTTGTAACGAACGCCAGAGCATTCAATAATGACATACTTGTAACGAACGCCAGAGCAGTCAATAATGACATACTTGTAACGAACGCCAGAGCATTCAATAATGACATACTTGTAACGGATGCCAGAGCATTCAATAATGACATACTTGTAACGAACGCCAGAGCATTCAATAATGACATACTTGTAACGAACGCCAGAGCATTCAATAATGACATACTTGTAACGAACGCCAGAGCATTCAATAATGTCATACTTGTAACGAACGCCAGAGCATTCAATAATGACATACTTGTAACGGACGCCAGAGCATTCAATAATGTCATACTTGTAACGGACGCCAGAGCATTCAATAATGACATACTTATGCAACGGAAGCCAGAGCATTCAATAATGTCATACTTGTAACGAACGCCAGAGCATTCAATAATGACATACTTGTAACGAACGCCAGAGCATTCAATAATGACATACTTGTAACGGACGCCAGAGCATTTAATAATGACATACTTGTAACGAACGCCAGAGCATTCAATAATGACATACTTGTAACGGACGCCAGAGCATTCAATAATGACATACTTATGCAACGGACGCCAGAGCATTCAATAATGACATACTTGTAACGAACGCCAAAGCATTCAATAATGACATACTTGTAACGAACGCCAGAGCATTCAATAATGACATACTTGTAACGGACGCCAGAGCATTCAATAATGACATACTTGTAACGAACGCCAGAGCATTCAATAATGACATACTTGTAACGGACGCCAGAGCATTCAATAATGACATACTTATGCAACGGAAGCCAGAGCATTCAATAATGACATACTTGTAACGAACGCCAGAGCATTCAATAATGACATACTTGTAACGGACGCCAGAGCATTCAATAATGACATACTTGTAACGGACGCCAGAGCATTCAATAATGACATACTTATGCAACGGAAGCCAGAGCATTCAATAATGACATACTTATGCAACGGAAGCCAGAGCATTCAATAATGACATACTTGTAACGGACGCCAGAGCATTCAATAATGACATACTTGTGCAACGGAAGCCAGAGCATTCAATAATGACATACTTGTAACGAACGCCAGAGCATTCAATAATGACATACTTATGCAACGGAAGCCAGAGCATTCAATAATGACATACTTATGCAACGGAAGCCAGAGCATTCAATAATGACATACTTATGCAACGGAAGCCAGAGCATTCAATAATGACATACTTATGCAACGGAAGGCAGAGCATTCAATAATGACATACTTATGCAACGGAAGCCAGAGCATTCAATAATGACATACTTATGCAACGGAAGCCAGAGCATTCAATAATGACATACTTATGCAACGGAAGCCAGAGCATTCAATAATGACATACTTATGCAACGGAAGCCAGAGCATTCAATAATGACATACTTATGCAACGGAAGCCAGAGCATTCAATAATGACATACTTGTAACGAACGCCAGAGCATTCAATAATGACATACTTGTAACGAACGCCAGAGCATTCAATAATGACATACTTGTAACGGACGCCAGAGCATTCAATAATGACATACTTGTAACGAACGCCAGAGCATTCAATAATGACATACTTGTAACGAACGCCAGAGCATTCAATAATGTCATACTTGTAACGAACGCCAGAGCATTCAATAATGACATACTTGTAACGGACGCCAGAGCATTCAATAATGTCATACTTGTAACGGACGCCAGAGCATTCAATAATGACATACTTATGCAACGGAAGCCAGAGCATTCAATAATGTCATACTTGTAACGAACGCCAGAGCATTCAATAATGACATACTTGTAACGAACGCCAGAGCATTCAATAATGACATACTTGTAACGGACGCCAGAGCATTTAATAATGACATACTTGTAACGAACGCCAGAGCATTCAATAATGACATACTTGTAACGGACGCCAGAGCATTCAATAATGACATACTTATGCAACGGACGCCAGAGCATTCAATAATGACATACTTGTAACGAACGCCAGAGCATTCAATAATGACATACTTGTAACGAACGCCAGAGCATTCAATAATGACATACTTGTAACGGACGCCAGAGCATTCAATAATGACATACTTGTAACGAACGCCAGAGCATTCAATAATGACATACTTGTAACGGACGCCAGAGCATTCAATAATGACATACTTATGCAACGGAAGCCAGAGCATTCAATAATGACATACTTGTAACGAACGCCAGAGCATTCAATAATGACATACTTGTAACGGACGCCAGAGCATTCAATAATGACATACTTGTAACGGACGCCAGAGCATACAATAATGACATACTTATGCAACGGAAGCCAGAGCATTCAATAATGACATACTTATGCAACGGAAGCCAGAGCATTCAATAATGACATACTTGTAACGGACGCCAGAGCATTCAATAATGACATACTTGTGCAACGGAAGCCAGAGCATTCAATAATGACATACTTGTAACGAACGCCAGAGCATTCAATAATGACATACTTATGCAACGGAAGCCAGAGCATTCAATAATGACATACTTATGCAACGGAAGCCAGAGCATTCAATAATGACATACTTATGCAACGGAAGCCAGAGCATTCAATAATGACATACTTATGCAACGGAAGGCAGAGCATTCAATAATGACATACTTATGCAACGGAAGCCAGAGCATTCAATAATGACATACTTATGCAACGGAAGCCAGAGCATTCAATAATGACATACTTATGCAACGGAAGCCAGAGCATTCAATAATGACATACTTATGCAACGGAAGCCAGAGCATTCAATAATGACATACTTATGCAACGGAAGCCAGAGCATTCAATAATGACATACTTATGCAACGGAAGGCAGAGCATTCAATAATGACATACTTGTACAACGGAAGCCAGAGCATTCAATAATGACATACTTATGCAACGAAAGCCAGAGCATTCAATAATGACATACTTATGCAACGGAAGCCAGAGCATTCAATAATGACATACTTATTTAAGTTCCATACCTTTATTTTCGTAACAAAGGCCGCGCTGGCGATAAATGATAAATGATTAAATGATAAATGATTTTTATTTCTGTAAGTAGGTTTGTACAAACACTTTTACACGTCAATCATATTTTTTTTTAAACTAGATGAGGTCGGCGTTTCCTAACTGACTATTCTGAGAAGAAAGGCCGAAACAAACTCAGAAGTCACAGTCTCTTTTAAAGTCCAGACAAAATCTTGGTCAGATCGTGTGAAGACCATGTAGATTGGTGTCTGAAATGGTCTTTTGAGGAAAGAACCACACAGATTGAGCGGACCTGTCCAATCAGTGCACGCATTTGTCAAAAATCGTGCAGCTCAACTCAGAACTTGAGGAGCTCAACGATTCGACGAACAATACCAAAGACAGGACATTTGGGTAGGCCGCATAAACTACTCAAACTGCCAGATCATGATTAAAACTAAGAAGGAAAAAAGAAATGACCCACATAGTCCAATGATGGTGATGATGGCGGTAGCTGTGCTTAGATTTAACTCGACTACTACATCTTTGAAGTACAATACAAACTTATTAAGAAGGCACAAATTGAATATTAAGAATAACTACCTACCTTTATTGTATACAGTTTCGTCCTCTAACGGGGGCCTTGACCCGAGGGCTTTGCAGGTCCAACATATTATTCTGAATGTTATAGCGGACAGGTTAGACGGGCCATTTCTTAGTCGCACTCCACGTTAACTTACAGTTTCCAAGTTACTAACAAAAAATTAAATGATGATCTGTAATAAAGTTATTTTCTATGTAGCCCGTATCCCGATTACCTACTGTGTCGCAGTACTCGTGCAATAATAGGTACCTATATTAGTTTGTTATTATTCACTATTTAGCTTATAACGCCAATGATTGACTCTACAAACGGACTTGGACTTAGTGTCCATTTTAATATAAGTAATTTACCTTGACTAAGGAAGCGACTAGTCGCGTTCAAGTCACTTTATGTTCGGCGAACCTGGGGGTCTACTCCGAAGCGGTTAACCACCGTATCGGCCGAATGTTCGGACATTTTCTACTACCTTTCATTTCCTATATTGACTATAGGTCCCGACCAAACTGTGCCAATCCGAACCTTTTTAGAACCCCTTACCCTTTTTTTACCTTTTTTTTTTTTAATTCGTAGTAGGACAACAATATTCGAATCAGAAAATGTGTGTGCAAAAAAGTGTGTGCATGCAGAGTTTACCTATAAGGGGCTGCCTCCACGAGCGAGAGAATCACGGCGATAGTCTCGCCGCGCCATCAAATTTCCGCGGCGATGAAATCGCCGTGTGGAGACACGTTCTAAGAGAGTGTATAGAAATACGTGGCACGACGATAATATCGCCGCGATTCTCTCGCTCGTGGAGGCAGCCCCTTAGTGATTGTTACACTTTACTCCGATTTGTTGCTTTTGTTTAAATTGCTTAAAATAGTGTATACAATTTTATTGTTGGTGAACCAAATAAAAATAAAAAATTACCGAACATTCGGCCGACACGACAATCAACCAGTTCGAAGTAGACCCCCTGAACGCGTGGTCGCGCCGACAGAGGGCGCTTTCCCGAACAAAAAGTGACAATCGTTTTTAAATAGATAGGACGCGGGGTAAGTATCTATCTGTCGTTCCGTATGAGCTGAGTGTAACGAGAAGACTGAATGAAGTGTCGACTAGCGTGTAGTAATCTGACGACTATATCCTAAATTCTTTAGGTTCAGTTCACGTAACGTATTGTCGTATTAGGTATTTATATAGGTGTGTAGCGATACCATACCTACATGCGGCCCAAAGTCGTGCCGCTCTCCTAGTCGTGTCGTGCCCGTGTCACATGTGTGGCGTGTCACGCCACCAACGCCCGTCACCACACCGCCACAACGCGGCAGTATCAACCACGTCTGCGCTGCGTGTGTGGACGACTGACCGCGGACCGCTTGCGAAATATCGGTCACACTATATTATAATAAACTTACTTGGAATAAATATTATATCTGTTTGTATCGAAGTATAAAATTGTTAAAAAATATTTCAGTTTATTATTTTCCCTCCATCCCGAATCCCTAAGGTAAATGGGTAGTTAAGACCGCGAAATTAAAATTTTCTTACGTTTTTTACAATTTGCAGGTCAGTGTCAGGTTGTATCTTGATCAAAATATGATTCGCGACAATAACAGGTAAGTACATATTTAGAGAATTATAATCATTAGAATCATTTACATCTTTCTAAGTTAGATTTCTATCATTAACACTTTTCCTTTGAGATTGGTGGTTGGTGGTATTAGTCCAACAGAGCTCTTAAAAATTACAGATGACCCTATAAAGTCTGCCAATCAAGTCTGCAACTTTTTCACATGCATAGGAAAAGATCTGGCTACCAAAATCCTCTCTTCAACCTCTGTTTCTGGCACAGCCGGGACCAACAACATTGAACACCAACCGAACTCGCTCGTTATTCTGCAGGTAACGGAGTCAGAAATAGAGTCTAGTATAATGGAATTACGACCAGAGTGTGCTACAGGCTGGGATGGCATTTCATCCACAGTTGTCAGGGAAAGTCGGAGCGTATTGACCCCCCCCATCACTCATATATGTAATCTTGCCATAAACACGGGTGTTTTCCCCGATGCTTTTAAAAAAGCCATAATCCACCCAGTCCACAAGGGCGGCGACAGAGACTGTGTTAACAACTACCGCCCCATTTCAATTTTGACTGCAATCTCTAAGATCTTAGAAAGGATACTCAATCGAGCTCTAAAGAAGTATCTGGACAAATTTAAGATTATAGCCTCAAATCAGTATGGATTTCGCTCGGGTTATAGCACCGAAGATGCTGTAACTGACTTAACAAATGTTATAGTTAAAAACTTGGATGTTAAGAATAAATGTATGTGTGTATTTCTAGATCTTTCCAAAGCATTTGACACAGTCTCTGTCCCGTTTCTTCTGGCTAAGTTGGAAAGGCTCGGTATAAGAGGTACCATCCACGACATTTTTAAAGACTACCTAACAAATAGGAAACAGCGAGTCAAGATAAATGAGTTCCTCAGTGATGAGAGCACAGTCACCTACGGAGTTCCGCAAGGAAGCGTACTCGGTCCCACGCTTTTCCAGCTGTATATTAATGATCTCTGCCAATTGTCTCTCCCTAATACTAAAATCTTTACTTACGCAGATGACACCGCTATCTTTGTATGGGGTCCAAACTGGACCGCGGTCAAGGAGACCGCTGAAAACTCTGTAGCTAAAATCATGCAGTGGCTTTCAGACAACTTATTAACCCTTAATGTCAAAAAAACCCATTATGTGACCTTCTCCATCAGGAAAAACACCTCTCCTCCTCAAGACTTCACTGTTAAAGCCCATGTCTGCTCATCTCTGGGTAATAGTTGCACATGTCCGGAACTTACCCGTGTTGACAGTGCTAAATACCTGGGTGTGTATTTGGATAGCAGACTGAGATGGGAAAAACATATAGAAACAGTCACTTCAAGAGTGAGAAGGCTAATACATATTTTTAAATTACTCAGGGACTCTTCTCCTCCAGACAAGCTACGACTAGTCTACTTGGCTCTGTGTCAGTCTGTTATCCAATACTGCATCCCTGTATGGGGCGGGGCAGGTAAAACGCTCCTTCTCAGGTTGGAAAGGGCGCAAAGAGCTGTTCTAAAAGTAATGAATAAAAAACCATACAGGTACCCCACCGCAACACTCTACTCGGAATGCAAAGTCCTGACTGTTAGGCAGCTCTATGTGCTGAAATCCACCTTGAGAAGACATCGAATAGTTCCACCTACTGCCCCTAATGCCCGTAGAAGGATGAAGCCATGCGTTCGTTCCCCTACAAGGACAGCCTTTGCCAGAGGACAATTTAACAGTCTTAGCTGCAAACTGTACGATCATATTAATAAGGAACTAAAAATTGTAGGACTAAACAAACACAAAGTTAAAGATATAGTTATTGATTGGCTACTCAAATTGGACTACAAAAACACTGAAGATTTGTTAAAATTTACTGTGTAATCCATGATCTCTGTCACCCAACCCACACACACTCACACACACATTCACATAAACACTCACACGCTCACACACTCACCTCTTCACCTTACTTTAACCCCTTAAAATTATTAAATAAGTATCATATTCACATTCACAACAAATGTACAGACGCCAGCACATCAAGTTACTACAATCTGTCAGATTTCTTTAATAGATTTTCGACTTTATTGCTAACACATAAGGTTCAAGGTTGATTGGGAAAATCTGACAGTTTCGGGTAGGTTGACCTGCTGGCGTCCGTACCTAAAGACACCTAACTGTATAAATATCCACAGCTGAACGCTGGGTCCCAAAATACAAGCGATAGCTTAATTTGGGAACCAGTATCACCAATTCCTGCGATTAAAGTATCTTTTTTATTTAGATTATAATATTGTGAATGATTTTGTGGTACCAATAAACAACTTTTTTTTTTTTTTTTTTTTTTTTTTTTTTTTTTACGTTGCTTGATCGCAAAAACGTGCGCAGTTGGCGCGGGTCGAGCACGGGTTGGTTGAATTGTGTAGTAATACAAAAGCGTGTGGATTTCGCGAGACCGGTGTCGCCAGTTGGACACGGAAAGGGAAATATGCTATTCGCTTAGCGTTCATTCTGACTTTTTTTTCTTTTTGCTCGGCTCCTAAGGGTCATGGCGTGATATTAAATAGCCTATAGCCTTCCTCAAGAATTGGGCTATCAAATGCAAAAATATTTTTTCAAATCTGACCGTTAGTTTCAGAAATTATCGCGTTCAAACAAACAAACTCTTCAGCTTTATTATTAGTATAGAAATTTTAATGATTCGAATTCTCTAAATATGTACAGTCACCTGCAAAAGTCCATGGATACTAGGGATGTGACAGTACCTATACATAAAAAATCGATTATTAATTAATCGATTATTTTGCCTAGTAATAAAATCGATTATAGAATAATCGATTTTTTTAATAAAAATAATCGATTTTATTAAAATAATCGATTTTTACCTTTTTTTTTTTTGATAGTTTAAATTAAACGCCTGAAATATCGATAATAACTATCTATCACAGCACTCAGTTTTATTCTTTTCTCTAAGACCATGTAATCCCCAAATGTCAAGATTTCATGAAATAGTCATTCTTGGGGATTAAGGGTCAGTTCACACCGAGACGCGACGCGACGCGCAGGTTTCAAGATAGAAATACAATTACAGACCTTATCTACTACACTAAAAGGTACACGATTCAGTGAGCTACGCCGCGCGGCGGCGGCGCCGCGCTGCGTAGCTCGACGTAGTAGGTAGACACTGAATTGTGTACCTTTTAGTGTAGTAGATAAGGTCTGTAATTGTATTTCTATCTTGAAAACTGCGCGTCGCGTCTCGTCTCGGTGTGAACTGACCCTAATTGAGATCCTGCCGTTTTGCCGAAAAGATTTTGCCAAAATTTCACTACCCAAACAAATTTTCGCAACCTTTAATTATACCAATGCAATGTTTGGAATAATTTTAGTATGCACATTTTCATTTGGTAAAATTTTTACTTGGCAGAATATTATTAAGGATAATGTCATTTAGGCATTTGGTCTTTAATCAAATGATTTATTACGGCAAACAATCTTTAGACAATAAACGTTTGGTCAAACGATTTGTTATGACAAAAAATATAAAGGCATAAATAATATTTTTTGAGAAATTTTTTTTTTGGGAATGTTAAATAATTAAAAAATGCAATTTTATTTTAAAATAATCATTAATTATTTAATACAAAATATTTGTAACTTACTATTTTAATTTTTTTGCAATGGACATTATCGAGAACCGAATTAGTTACGAGGTTAATTATTTAAAAAAAAATGCTTAGGTTAGGTTAGGTTAAAACTGTGACCTCCTACGCACGAGCCGAGCGAGCGAAGCGAGCGGTGCCGCGGCAGCGGCCGGCGAGTGCCAGAAACGACTAAATTATATAGAAAAAAAATATGGAAAAAAGAGATTATTTTTAACAGGCTATCGAGAACCGAATTAGTTAGACGAGGTTAATTATTTTAAAAAAATGCTTAGGTTAGGTTAGGTTAAAACTGTGGCCTCCTACGCACGAGCCGAGCGAGCGAAGCGAGCGGTGCCGCGGCAGCGGCCGGCGAGTGCCAGAAACGACTAAATTATATAGAAAAAAAATATGGAAAAAAGAGATTATTTTTAGCAGGCTATCGAGAACCGAATAAGTTAGACGAGGTTAATTATTAAAAAAAAATGCTTATGTTAGGTTAGGTTAAAACTGTGACCTACGCACGAGCCGAGCGAGCGAAGCGAGCGGTGCCGCGGCAGCGGCCGGCGAGTGCCAGAAACGACTAGATTATATAGAAAAAAAAAATGGAAAAAAGTCTACCCGAAACTGAACTAATTAATAAATAATAATAACTAGACGAGATTAATTATTTTAAAAAATACTACCAGAATACTTAATATTATTATTACCTGTTTAGAATTTGTCCCAAGTGGAAAAAACACCCTTGTAATAAAACGTCTTCAAAGTTAGATCTTATGCTTGAAATGGCTGCCTCAAAACTGCGAAAACTGACGACACTAAATATTTGGCAAATGTAATTTTGCGTAAAATGAGTTATTCCAACTGAAATATTTGACTAAATAAAAATTGGTAAAAGTACTAGTTGGTAAACAAGTTATTGTTTAAACGTTCACTTGCCAAACATTAGGTTTGGGTTACAATTATTTGTGAAGAGATTTTTTGCTAAGTAATAATTTGGCAAATGAAATTATGCGGAAAATTGTTTGGGAAGTGATAATTTGGCAAAATCTTTTCGGCAAAACAAGGGAGACCCGAAATCGATTTTTTATTAATTGATTTTTTGTAATATTAAAATCGATTATAAAACCCGATTTTTTTTGAAAAAAAATCGTTTTTTTTTTTTCACATCCCTAATGGATACCCTAATGTCTATTTTCCTGTGAACGTTTGAAGTTCAAGTTTTCGAAAATAAACCAGATGGCGTTGGTAACTTCAAAACTATGAGTATTTTACGAAACGTAAGTAAGGAGTTGGGAAGAATTGTATTGAGCAATAAGTTACACAGCTAATTAATTATTACATTTATCATAGTATTACATTACATTTACCAGCTTAGGTAGCTTAAATGATAAAAATAATAAAAGAAACCGATAGGAATAATTAAGTATATTCATTAAGCCAACGAGTGGTTATTTTATTAATTTAATATTCGTTTAATAACGTAGCAACAGGAAAAAAGTCATCGCAGGTAAACAGTGGGCTTAACCTTGTGGGCTCGCCAAACAAAAAGGAGGTTTATTTCTTACATTTTATTATTCAAATTTAACAGTCAGTTTATTAATTACCGTAGGCATAACATTAAAATATTATGTACTAGCTGACCCGGCAAACGTTGTTTTGCCATATAAATTATTTCTAGCTGCCCGGCGCTATCGTTCGCGTGGTGTCCAACCCCATATATACCCTATCCTACTCCTACACTACTCCTACCCTCCTCCTACACTACTCCTACCCTCCTCCTACACTACTCCTACCCTCCTCCTACACTACTCCGACCCTACTCCTACACTACTCCTACACTACTCCTACCCTACTTCTACCCTACTCCTACCCTACTCCTACTATTAAAAAAAAAAAAAAAAGTATCCTATGTCCGTCTCCTGGTTCTAAGCTACCTCCCCACCAATTTTCAGCCAAATCGGTTCAGCCGTTCTTGAGTTATAAGTGGTGTAACTAACACGACTTTCTTTTATACAGCGTGTTACGTAAAGGGTATGGACATATCAAACACACTGATTCTTTTGGTGATAATGAACTACATGGCAACATTTTTTAATACCTATACCTACATAATTATAAAGTTAAGAAACATTTAACTAAAAATCAATTATGCTTCCAATTGAATTCTACACATCACTAGACCAAGTCAGCTGATCGGTGTCAATAAACTACACACAAAAGAACAACTCAGTAAAAGATTTGTTTCCCGCCGCCGTTGCAGCGCCGTGATGTGCGTGTGTGCTAGGCGCACAGACACGTAATGGATATTGTTAATGACCCTCGTAGTGCTGTGACACTTTTGTTATGATTTTAATTTAATAAACTATCGAAATAAAAAAAATATTAAGCATTTTCAAAGTTATTGCTTTTGAGCTGAAACTTTGTACAGAGATTCTGGACCAGATACACTCTTCAACCCGTTTTTATGGATATACCCTTTCCGTAACACGCTGTATACACCACTAATTTTTAATTAGTACAAAAAAAAATGGGGCTCTATCCGTACCCGTTACTGATCATATTTGTGCAGTCAAAAGTAAAAAAAACGAAATCCCAAAATTGTCCACGAAATTTAGTCATAATTGGTAAATTCATAACAGAATCAATCATTCATAACAATTGCTACTAGAAAATACTACGCGCAGTGCTTTTCCGTTTCGGTCAAAATCAAAATCAAAATCAAAATATTTTATTTCACATAAGCCTACATGGGCACTTATGAAACGTCAGAAGCTAGGTGCACGGTTCCAATTGGTCGTTTCCTATGGAGAAGAACCGGCAAGAAACTGCACGGTTACTCTTTTTAAAAATAATTGGCTTTTACAATATTTTCAAATTACAGTAGGAATGGGAGGATAGCGTAGGCCTGTCAACAAGTATCAGGTACTTGATAAAAAATAAAAAATGGTCTACAGATCTAAAGTCTACAAGGCCTACAAAGTCCTCACATTTACAAAATAAGAATCTATCAAAAGGATAAATAAAAAATAAAAACCTAATAAAACATAGTGATATGATTCCCATTACAACCACAAATAAAGAGATGAAAAATTTTAATTGTCTGTATATAATGTCAAGTAATAAAGAGATTATGTCAAAAAAGTATGTAAAAAAAGTAAATAAAGTAAAGTAAATACAAAATGAACATCGTAATTTAAGAGCAGTTAATAGACATTTAAATAGCCAGGGAAGCCACATGTGCAGAAGGAATTATTGACAAACTACCTTGTCTTCAACATAGTCTTTAATCTTATAATATGCTTTTTTGATAAGGACACGTTTGATGAAGGTTTTGAATTTTCCATCGCTAAGTTCTGTAACCGGCTTTGGCAACTTGTTATAAAAACGGACGCCGTTTACAAGAAATGACTTGCTAGTTTTAGTTAATCTAAATTTAGGTAACACAATTTCATTTTTACTACGTGTATTTATATTGTGGAAATCGCTTCTTATTTTGAAGAGTCCTAAGTTTTTGCGAACATACAAAATACTTTCTAAAATATAAAGAGAAGGCAGAGTTAGTATAATAATATCAATTTCTTTGAATTTGTTTCTAAGAGACTCGCGAGGACCCATTTGATAGATTGCGCGGATTGCCCTCTTTTGTAAAATGAAAATTGATTCTACGTCAGCTGCCGATCCCCACAGCAGAACACCATAAAGGCTCTTACACACAGGCGCGACGCGACAGCGCGACGCGATTCTGCGATATATATCCATAGAACAATTTCTATGGAAACGCGCGCGACACTTCACACAGGGGCGACTTGTAGCGCCGCGACGGTGTCGCGGCGCGACGAGTAGCGCTGCACCGTGTAGCCGCGATATCGCCGCGACACCATACAAAATGAACATTTAGTATGGTGTCGATAAAATGGTGACACATAATAGCTGAATCCTATAGAATTCAATTTAAAATGGAATCATATTTGGTGTAAATATTACCGCATGAAAAAAATAAGACCGTAACTTTATCGGTAATTTTTTCTTTACAGTTTTTATTAATCAAATTAGTTTTTTCTATAATATTTCTACAGTATAAATGTTATTACATTAAAATATACTTATAACTGTTAAAAAGACCGCAGATAAGCCTTGAAAAGGAAAATTAGAAACAATAAAAACTTTATAGGCTGGCAACGCGTACAAAGGAGTTTTTAGTTTATCCCTTGAGTCACCTTGAGTTATGTCAAACGTCATCGTCACAGAGTACTTTTTGATAGTCATCGTCAACTAGTCGTTCGTTGGTGGCACAGAGTACTTTTTGATAGACTGTTGGTGGCTAATTTAAATCCTATGTTTGCCTATGTTTTTAAATTATCTCAGAATCTGAGATATTATTGTACTCAGAAGTGTGTGTAGTTTATAACAAGTATTTCGTGCGAGTAAGATCGTTTTTAATACAAAGTAAGTGTATACCTAATTGTTTGACATAAATCATTATTTAATTAAATGTATTCAAATGGTACCTACGTAATATTTTGTAGGAATGGAAAGGCGTGCAGCTAGTGTCTGAGATACAATGGAACAATCTGCTCGACTTTCTACAATCAAAGTGGAAGCGCTGTCGATGTTGAGCTCCTTTTTGAGATCACTGCAGCCCCATGTTATGTCCAGACTCGTGTGTCAGCACGAAGCCCTACCCCTGCCGATGCACACGACGGACAGTGCCGCTGCCTCGTCGAACTCGGCAAGCGAGATACCGCAGTAGAGTGGATTTTTCTAACCCTACAGCTATTCATATTGCGGTTAAGACCTAAGGAAAAAGGCGGTGGCGGCGGCTAGACAGATGACGATGATGATGTCGATGATTTGACTTACCTACTAAAAACACAAATTTTCCTTTTCAGGCTGGTGGATTTGTTAAAAGTGGGTCTTAAGTGGATGGTGATTCCATAATAAAAAGGAGACATGGTTTGCCCCTTCGCAGCTAGCATTGACACAAATAAGAGTCGCAAACCTAAATGAATGAATGAAAAAAAGCCTGATTAATTATTATATTTGTATTAGTTTTTTAATATTATAAGATGAGAATTGTTAATATACCTATTATAATATTTTTCATATCACTATTGTTTTATTTTAGTAAAAGGTATATGGTATCCTCTTCTAGGGTCCTCATATTTAGACTACTTAATAAAATTTAAGTAAAGTATGATACTTTAACAATATCACACCTATAGATCTCTGAAGGGTTAGGCAGAGGTGTACCTAATGTAAGTACACCTAAAATGTGAATAGAAGATTGTATATATTTCACTGAGAGGGTACAGAGTACCTAAACCTCTTTAATAATAGATGATAGAGTCTATCTGGAACTACTTAGTTAAAAGTTTAAAACACTACTTTTAACACAAATTTTTTTGTGGCAACACTGCCCGAGTGACATGTCAAATTTTTGTTCCGTATTTTAAAATTAATTTTAATTAGTAATTAAGTAAAATTAAGGTGTAATTTTATGTGTAAATGTAATTTAATTGCATAAATACTCAGGATTATTGTTTTCCTGTAAATACACAGTGTTTGTTACACACCGGTAACCTAAAACCAACAGCTGACGTTCGAACTGCGGATTAAAACGGGGAGTATTTGTTTACTTTTACTTTATAATAGCACTCAATTATTGTCACTGTAACTCTGTTACACATCCTTGTGAAGTTTTAGCTCAAGATAGTTCGCTGTTTAGCTTAGCACCCTGCATTGGGTTTAAATCGCATTGTTTACATCGTAGAAAACGAAACTTAGCGTAGATTCTGTTCTTCTTATTCTGATCTTTAATTTAATATACAATAATAAAAACGTTCATGATCATTGTTTTTGCATTGCTGCATTACCTACGGTAATGTAGGAAAAAATAACTTTAAATTCTAGGCAACCTACCCCCACATACATAATAGTAAAATCGTAAGGCAATAAAAAGCGTTCAAATGTTTCATCCTTAGCCTCGAAAATAGCCCTTCAAACCAATTCAGTAACCAACCTAATTTCTCCACTGCTCTACGATAACTTCTCCCATTTTCCCTATCATTTCCAACTTTATTTTATTTGTCTGTCCCCTTTTCTCACCGTTTCTTTAATCTAATTTCAGTAACAATTCCTGAAACCATGCCTGTGATGACCCGTAAGGCTACTGCTCAGGAGATGGACCTTAAATTGAGAACGGCCCTCCAAAAACTTGAAGCAACAAAACTCCAATGTGACCAATTGCTACTGGAGAATGATGAAAGTGAGGAGGAAATCAAGAAAATTGTTGACAAAAACTCAAGCCTTAAACGGGAGCTAGTAGACCTACATCAACAGTATCAGAATGTTGTTGATGAACGCGATCAACTGAAGGTAGTCACGGATGGTTTCAACACCTGTAGTAATTTGTATGAGGAGGCCTTAAATAGAGTTAGGGACCTAGAAGATGAATTAGTTCATGCTAATAGTTGTATCACCCAGTTAGAAAAAGAAATAGAATGCAATCAGGTTAGAGAAACAAACCACTTATATAATGAATTATTAAATAGTAATTGTAACCCTCATTCCTTGACAACTATTGACCTTACTGAGGATTCCTTGCTGAAACAGAATTATAGTTATAAATTTAGTCATAACAAAATGAAAAAATATGCAAGAATGAATAGAATAATTAAAAAATGTAATCAATTTAGAAAACATCAAAAACACTTTTCCAAACATATTCCACTGAGGAAAGAACGTGTTGATCTAATGAATAAATTAACCAATTATCAAATCAAATTAGAAGACAGCAAAAAAATCTATGAAATTGATACACAGCGCTTACAGTCTGACATACAGGAACTTGAAAGCAGACTTAGTTCTCTTTACATTAAATATGTGGGTTCTCAGAACCAAATTAAAGAACACATTCTTGCTGCTAATGAGTTAGTAATGTGTCAGTGCACTTGTCAGACAGTTATACACCCTGTCGCTGTCCAGCCTGAGGTAACGGAGGACCCGTCCCAGACTGAGAGTTTGTCTCAAGAGTGTATCCTTAACCAGGATGTATCTGATATAGTAGAAGATCTTTCTCAATTGGTACAGCTTGAGACTGGTAGTTGTCCATCTTTCAGTAGTCATGATTGTTATGATTCGGTTATGTTCTCGGATAGTATAGGAAGAGGTTTAGGTAAATTAATTAGTAACAACCTGAGTTATTCTACTCAAAATAATTGTATGCCAGGGTCAACCTACAAACAAATAATGGCATCAGTAACAGGAAATGTATTTAATCCCAAAACTAACATTACTGTATTTGTAGGTAACAGTTCTAAGGTCAAAAAATATGAAATAACTGACTGTGTAACTGAGTTGTTAAAGTTAAATTGTAATAAAATAATATTGTGTGCTTTCCCATATTTTAAAAAATTAACAAATAGACAAAACAATTATATTCATATGCTTAATAAGCATATGCACTTTTTAGTTAGTCATTACAGTGACAAGCTTGTATATTTTGACACCAACTGTTATGTTGAAACTTTAAAGTCGACTAGGGGTACTGTGTATCTGCCTGTTAGTTTTAGACACATAATAGCAAGGCTATTAGCTTTTTATATAAACTCAGACATAAGTATTATGTCGAAGTCTTGTATTATTAATACCACAACAGTTAGTAATAATACTAATAATAAGGTGGTTTGCCTGAATGAATGTAGCTCAAATGCTATAAATATTTGTACAAATTATACGAAGGAGGTTCCATTTCTCTCACGCACTATGAGCTCACTGCCTGGTGATGACATTGAAGTCTTGGGATTAACTCCGGATAATCATTTAAACTAGTTTGTAAGACAACAGAAGGTACCAGTAATAATATTCTTATACCTAACAACAACAAGGTATCTTCTTGCTCTAAATTATGTAAATATCAAAAAGGAGATCAGCAGAATGCCTTGACAGTATTTCATCAAAATATTCAAGGCATTTCTTCCAAATTATTAGAAATTGAAATGTTTTTAGAAAAAACAAAGTTTGACATTGTTTGTTGTACTGAACATTGGTTAAAGGATTACCAAATGTTAATTAATTTTGAGAACTATAGTGTGGGCAGTTGTTTTAACCGTAAATCTATGCTGCGTGGTGGTTCTCTAATAATGATAAAAAAATGTTTAAAATCCAAGCAACGAAATGACATAGTGGGTTTATCAGTTGAACATTGCATCGAACTGTCCTGTGTTGAGCTAGATAAGCATGTCATAGTGTGCGTTTACAGACCCCCTAATTATCAGAACTTTTCTTTATTTGAGTCAATAATGGAAGATGTCTTAGCGAAACTTGCATCCAATAACAAAGCCGCAATTATTTGTGGGGATTTTAATATTAATATTTTGGAAAATAATTCTAATAGCAGTAGATTATTAAGCCTTTTTAAATCGTTCAATTTATATAATGTGTTTGCAGAACCTACTAGAATAACTCCAAATTCTGCTACTTGTATTGATAATGTCTTTTGCGATTGTGATTATTTAGATAAAGCCATCGTAAATTATCTGCCGTCTGATCATAGTGGACAAACGGTATCTTTTAAGTTTAAAACACCTTTGCAAAAAGTGCAAATTCAATTTAGACCAATAACGACTGGTAAACTAAATAGATTCAATAGTACCCTAAATAATAAGTTAAATGATCTGGGCCATGATGGGGATGATGCTAATAAATTGTACGAGGATTTCTTTTCAGTAGTACACACTCAATTTAATACAATTTTTGAAAAGAAAACAAAAAACATTTGCCCTAATTTTGTTTTTAGTGACTGGGCAACTAGAGGTATTAGGATAAGTAGGGAAAGACTTTTCGAGCTATATGGCCTTAAGCCTTACATCAATACTGAAACTTTCAGCAAGTATGTTGCTACATATTCCAAAATTTTTAGAAATACTTGCAAAATAGCCAAAGCCCTGTACATTAGCAATAAAATCAAATCAGCAGAAAATAAGATAAAAACGGTTTGGAAAATTATAAATAACGAAACTAGTAGGAATAAAAAACGAAACACTGATTACACATTGGAGACTTCACGTGGTGCCATAAGCTCTAACTTAGAAGTAGCTCAGGAATTTGTAAATTTCTTTACTAATATACCATCAAAAACGACGGAAGCCTTAAATTCCTCATCCGACGTATCAATTGATTTATTAAGAGCGAACGTTCCAGCCTGCCCGGTTGAATTTCAATTTAAACATATAAACCCCGCTTCAGTAATAAAAGCTTTTAAGCAAATTAAGATCAAATTGACCGAAGATCTTTGGGGAATATCCATTAAAGTCTGTGCCTCCATAATTGAGACTATTGCACCTTACTTAGCCTTAGTATTTAATTTGTGTGTTGATCAAGGAATCTTCCCCGATTTAATGAAATACAGTAAGGTAATACCACTTTTCAAATCTGGGGACAGTAAAGACACCAATAATTATAGACCCGTATCCGTGTTGCCGGTTTTCAGTAAGGTGTTCGAAAAGATAATGCTTAATCAGATGCTCAATCATTTTAACATGAATAAAATCCTTCACGATCAGCAATTTGGTTTCACCAAAGGACGTTGTACGACTGACGCTGGTGTAACCTTATTAAAACACATTTTTAACGCGTGGGAAGAGGCCCAAGACGCCATTGGAATCTTTTGTGACCTCTCTAAGGCATTTGATTGCGTCGATCACGAAACCTTGCTTTTGAAACTTGAGCATTACGGACTTGGAAAACTTGCGCTCAGTTTAGTTAGTTCTTATTTAAATGATAGACAACAGCAAGTCCAAATAAATGGTGTCAATTCATATGGTTTAAAAGTAAAAATGGGTGTGCCACAAGGCTCGATATTGGGTCCTTTCCTCTTTTTAGTGTATGTTAATGATCTACTCCATTTATTAAAAAATCAACCACAAATGGTGTTATTTGCTGATGACACTTCCTTAATTTTTAAGGTAAATAGACGTGCTACAAATTTTGACGACGTAAATAACGCCCTACTGCAGGTCCAAAATTGGTTCACTGCTAATAATTTAGTATTAAATGGAAAAAAAACTAAGTGCATAAGATTTTCTTTACCAAATGTCAAGGGTAGTGATTGTGAGATAATATTGAATCAAGAGAAACTAGAATTCGTCGATAAAACTGTTTTCTTAGGGATCACGCTCGACTCAAGGCTACAATGGGGTCCTCATTTAACATCTCTTGCAGGACGGCTAAGTTCAGCAGCTTATGCTGTCAGAAAAATCCGTCAATTTACTGATGTGGATACCGCGAGACTAGTCTATTTTAGTTACTTTCATAGTGTCATGTCTTACGGTATTTTACTTTGGGGACGGGCTGCAGACATCGATTCTATTTTTATTCTGCAGAAAAGAGCCATCAGAGCCATATATAACCTCCGCAGGCGCGGTTCTCTGAGGGAACTGTTTAAGGAAATTAACATCATGACGGTACCTTGTCAATATATCTACGAAAACATCATGTATGTAAGAAAAAACTTACATCTTTTTAGTAAAAGAGGTGAAAGACATAATTATAGTACTAGAAATAGGGACCTATTAGTTCAACCAGGTTTCAGACTGGCTAAAGTAGACTCATCTTTTATGGGGTACTGTTTAAAATGTTATAATAAAATACCTCCCCACATTCTTCAACTGAATGAGACAAAATTCAAGTCTTGTATAAAACGCACACTATGCAGTCAGGCATATTATAAGTTAGGGGATTACATAGCTGATAAAAATGCCTGGCTCAATGCTGGTCCTGCTCCACAACCACAACTAATTGATTAACACCTGAAAATACTGTTGGAGCTGCTGAAGATTGTAAGACTATCTTTGCATTGTATAAACTCAATTTCATTTGTATTGTATAATTGCATAGCACAGATGTGAGTTCTATGTAAGTACTATACCTTATTTTACCATTTACCGGGTAATATGTCTTTCATTGACTCGAATGTGCCCTGGCGGCTGATAGTATGTCATGCTCACACAAATGTCTCGCTGACGGTGGCGTGTATGTTGGATCATTTAGCTCCCTTCAAAATGGTTGAGCTGAATGGTGCTGATCTATGCGTCATGTTCGTGAACGGGCGCCGTCAGTTGGGGCTGGTCATCACTTAGCTGCCTCGGCTTATTTTTAATTATTTTATTTTTATTTTTGGATTGTTGTTTTAGTACTATTTGTTGTACTCTGGACGCTTTTAACGCATACGTCTTGTTTATTTTTACATCGTTCTCACATTATTTAATTATAAATTCAAAAGTAATGATGTAACTAATATTTTTGTAAAATATAATTTAAAAAGAGTGTCCATGGAGTTTCTTGTCCGTTCTTCTCCATAGGTACCTACGCTTTGGAATGGGCAACTAGCTTCACATTTTTCTGACTGACCTACTTCTTGACAATTCAAAAGTGCCTGTAAAATGGTTTAATTGAAATAAATGCTTTGAGTTTGAGTTTGAGTTTGAGTTTGAATTCACAATCCTTTTACTTTCCTTGGGGATAGTACTTATGCCATCGCGGCGGGTACATATCTACGGCTCCAGCTCATGGATGAGGTCGCGACACACACTTTTACTTAGCCTGTCTATGCCAACAAATTCGAGATCCGGCATTTCGAATACTATGTCCATTTTCCGAAGAGCTGCATTTTGTCGGCGATATAAAAGGGTCGTCGTCACCCGCGCGTGCATCAGAAAGTTTTCATATAGGTAGGGCTAAATCACCTTTTAGGGTTCCGTACCAAAATGGTAAAAACGGAACCCTTCTGGTGAGACTAAGTCTGTCTGTCTGTCTGTCACAGCTGGATATCTCAAGAACTACTAATGAATCTGAAATTATTCTATGTGATAGAAGTTTATGTAAAGATTACAGGAAAAATAAAACGAAGTCTATAAATAACACATTTTTTCAGAAATCATCAACAACAGTTACATTAGTTCCATTATCGGTCAAGAGATGGCGCTGACATAAAACTTCAATATTCTACACCGCAGTGCACAGTGTTAAAATTCTCTGATGAATATAGGCCTCGCGGATGAATTATTACTTAGAATATCATTGATTATAAGAATATTTCTTCACAAAGCCTCCAATCCGATTTGTGAAATGTTGCTTTTGACTAACTTCTAAAGATTCCGTTATTTGACAATAAAGCAATTCCTATTTTGTGGACCATTTTACGAATCTCCATACAAAATTGTCAAACAGATGAATTGCGTGTTATGAATTGTACGCAAACAATATTATGAATTGTCAGTTTGTGACCATTTTACGACTTTTAATATAATTCATAATGTCATCCTTTTATGATTCTCCCAAAGTGGCCTTTTTAGGCACCCAGGTGGCTCCTCAATTCAAACATTTAGATTGAGGAGCCACTTTTGCATTAAAATAACTAGTGATATATTTTGCTGCTAAATCTAGAATTCGTGCTGCAAAATAAGCTACATTGCTGCTAAATAATGGCGAGATCAGATTTAAAAAATCTGATGTGGCTCCTCAATCCTTTTAGGCTAGGCTTTTACCGCAAAAGGCGGCCCTTACACATAACAATACTAACCTTATTTAAGTACAAAACTAACATTACTAACAAATAAATAAATAAGTACACAACACAAAACTAGTTATGAAAACGTAGATGTAAGGGATAGAATAAAGCTAATAAATAAATAAAAATTCACATTTTAGGTGTACTTACATTAGGTACACCTCTGCCTAACCCTTCAGAGATCTATAGGTGTGATATTGTATCATACTTTACTTAAATTTTATTAAGTAGTCTAAATATGAGGACCCTAGAAGAGGATACCATATACCTTTTACTAAAATAAAACAATAGTGATATGAAAAATATTATAATATATTAACAATTCTCATCTTATAATATTTAAGCTAAATATGTTAATTTATTATCTTATAATATTAAAAAACTAATACAAACATAATAATTAATTAAGCTTTTTTTCATTCATTCATTTAGGTTTGCGACTCTTATTTGTGTCAATGCTAGCTGCGAAGGGGCAAACCATGTCTCCTTTTTATTATGGAATCACCATCCACTTAAGACCCACTTTTAACAACTCCACCAGCCTGAAAAGGAAAATTTGTGGTTTTTAGTAAGTCAAATCATCGACATCATCATCGTCATCTGTCTAGCCGCCGCCGCCGCCTTTTACCATAAGTCTCCACTCTACTGCGGTATCTCGCTTGCCGAGTTCGACGAGGCAGCGGCACTGTCCGTCGCGTGCATCGGCAGGGGTAGGGCTTTGTGCTGACACACGATTCTGGACATAACATGGGGGCTGCAGTGATCTCAAAAAGGAGCTCAACATCGACAGCGCTTCCACTTTGATTGTAGAAAGTCGAGCAGATTGTTCCATTGTATCTCAGACACTAGCTGCACGCCTTTCCATTCCTACAAAATATTACGTACATTTGAATACATTTAATTAAATAATGATTTATGTCAAACAATTATACACTTACTTTGTATTAAAAACGATCTTACTCGCACGAAATACTTGTTATAAACTACACACACTTCAGAGTACAATAATATCTCAGATTCTGAGATAATTTAAAAACATAGGCAAACATAGGATTTAAATTAGCCACCAACAGTCTATCAAAAAGTACTCTGTGCCACCAACGAACGACTAGTAGTAGAAAAAGTACTCTGTGACGATGACGTTTGACATAACTCAAGGTGACTCAAGGGATAAACTAAAAACTCCTTTGTACGCGTTGCCAGCCTATAAAGTTTTTATTGTTTCTAATTTTCTTTTCAAGGCTTATCTGCGGTCTTTTTAACAGTTATAAGTATATTTTAATGTAATAACATTTATACTGTAGAAATATTATAGAAAAAACTAATTTGATTAATAAAAACTGTAAAGAAAAAATTACCGATAAAGTTACGGTCTTATTTTTTTCATGCGGTAATATTTACACCAAATATGATTCTATTTTAAATTGAATTCTATAGGATTCAGCTATTATGTGTCACCATTTTACGAAAAATAGAGGAATTGCTACTGATCTACTGGGAATTCAGGAAATTACTCGTTTTTTGAGGAATTGCTTAAAGTGGCCTTTTTAGGCCCCCTGGAACTCGTTAAGTAATAGATGAATATTTATGAAAATTTTGCATCATTTAGCAGGAATTTGGCATATTACCGTCTAAAAATTTAGGATCTGTAGCGCTAAAATAAAATAAAATACAATACTTTTAATATGGCTCCTCAATCTAAACTCAAGAGGTGAATTTCTATTGGATGTGAGCGATCAATTAATATATTCGACATATTGATCATTTAGCAGGTGTTGTGTTTGTTTTTGCAGTATAGGAGTAAAATAGTAAAACAGAGTAAATTTTGTATATGAACGCATTTTCTTTGGCTCCTCAATCCTGACGTTCTAATTATATATGTTTGACTGTAGCCACCTGAGATCTCAACGGAATCGAAAGCCAGAAATACTAACATTTAGCAGAAATGTCTGCTAATTATATCTGCACAGTTCAGCAATGTATATATTTTGGATTCTGAAAAAACAATACTTAACTATTTTCTTGTAAATTCAGTGTGTAGGGTGACCATATTATACTCGTATTAATGAAACCAGGATAAGTAATCTAATAAATTTATATTTCCATAACAGATTATATCTATCGTACCTATTGGTTATTTAGCAATCAATTTCGCTATAAGTTATAGAATGAATGAATATTGGCTGATTAGTACTTAAACGTATTTTAGAATCGTAATCATCGTAACAGAACGTCTCATCTTTCGGTGTAAGATAGTGACATTTGTAGTGGCCTATCGTCGTTGATAGTCCAATACCGCGTAACTAACATTATTCAAAACCGCGAATCTACAAAAAAATCAAAAATGAGATTTCGCGGCTGTAGGTAACTGATTGTGATTCGCGTCGACCCGTATAACAATTTTTTGAATCGTCCAAAAGGAAGACGAGTATTTCAAAAATAACAATACCGCGGATCTTTCGACGAACAAGTTACGACACGAAAACCGCGTATCCGGGCCAATTTCTATTTGTTTGTGCAGTGTATAAGTGACGCTCCGGGTAAAAATTGTTTTTTTAAAGTAATTACTGGATTATTTTTAAAGTAAGTATTCACACGTATTTATATACCACAATCTCGAAACTGGTGCTACTAAAAATGAGATTGACATCATTATGTCGACGAAGAAGCAAGTATTCAATGATGTCTCTGTGATCAATGCGGTAAAAACCGGAAGTGTTCACCGCATGGTAAGAGGCACATTGAACTTAAATATCAAGCTGGAAAGATGACTGATGAAGTCTATGCTCCGCCCAGCACCAATCCAGGTCCAAAACCCCATGAGCTTTCAGCTCGAACTTCAGAATCGTTTCGAATGCCTAAGGAGCTCCGTGGACGATTATAACGATGGGTTCGTGGAAACTGTCCATACGGTCGGTTCTAAGATCTTCAAGATCCGTCTTACGAATACAAAAAAAAGCTCTCTGATCCTACTTTACGGCTCATGAAAGAGAGGCGCGAGATGATCCTGCAGTCTTCAGATGATGCGCTCAATTACCGGCAGCTCAATACACGGATTTCTACGTCCTTGAAAAGCGATCTTCGCCACTTTAATGCAGACCGTATTAAGGACGCGATAGAGGGAAATAAAGGGTCAAAGGTCGTTGATAGAGATCTGTCTATTGGGCAGAGCCAGCTTACGAAACTGAAGACCGATGATGGCAGGATCGTATCCGCCAAAACTGAGCTGTTGAGAGAGATCGAGAGGTTCTATGGACAGTTATAAACATCAACAAGTAACCCCGTTACGAATCTGGCAAACGACCCAAGAGCTAGATTGACCTGACACTATACCGAAGACATCCCGGACGTCAGCCTGTACGAGATTAGGATGGCTCTGAAGCAACGCAAAAACAACAGAGGAGCGGTGATACTTTTCTTTAAGAAGGGCGACAATGGCCTTAAGAATTATAGGCCCATCTCACTTCTGAGCCATGTCTACAAGCTGTTTTCGAGAGTGATCACGAACCGTCTCGCGCGCAGGTTAGACGACTTCCAGCCTCCCGAACAAGCCGGATTCCGTAAAGGCTTTAGCACCGTAGACCACATATATACGCTGCGACAGGTTAAACAGAAGACCGAAGAATATAACCTGCCTCTCTGCTTAGCGTTTGTGGACTACGAGAAAGCCTTTGATTCGATCGAGACATGGGCTGTACTGCAATCTCTTCAACGGTGCCAGATCGACTATCGGTATATCAAGGTGCTGAAGTGTCTGTACGAAAACTACTATGTCTAACCAAACCACTATGTCAGTCCGACTCCAGGGTCAGACCTCGAAACCTATACTTCTGCAACGAGGTGTGAGACAGGGAGACGTTACGAGTACCTCTCCGAAACTGTTCACCGCTGCACTGAGGACGTCTTCAAGGTTCTGGACTGGAAAGGGGCTGGCATTAACATCAATGGCGAGTACATAACTCACCTTCGGTTTGCCGACGATATCGTAGTCATGGCTGAGACTATGGAAGACCTGCTCGATGACCTCAGTAGAGCCTCCGAAAGAGTGGGTCTTAAAATGAACATGGACAAAACGAGACATCTTGTATTCTTTCATACCTTCATACCCATTATTAATGACTAAAAGTCATTTAAACACTTAATATTATTAGATACATGATTGATTGAGGTTTTGGCATTATTTTATTTCATTTACAATTTCGCGTAAGTACTGTCTATGAACCAGAATCGTTCGAAACTAAACAGCGTAAGTGATTTTGTAAGTAAACTATTGGGAATATTCACTTTAAAAATAGTTTATTGGATTAAAGAGAACGAAACGGTCCTATATTCAAGTTCGTTCGGAATTCGGCCTATTAGTCTTTTAGAAAATCAGTTTTTTAACCCTCCTGTAAAATTAGCAGAAGTGTACATACGCGGTATTTAACAATGTTAGTTACGCGGAATTGGACTATCAACGACGCTATGACAGTTTCGATAGTTGCAGGAATAAATTCTATAGCACCTACTTATTTATATGATTTATTCGAAAACATTACAAATTCTGGTATTATTATTAACAAATATTTTAGAACATTAAAGTGCTTCAATTTGGTCTATTTTAAGAATCGACCGTAGTACTTATGTATTTTCATTTGTAAACTTCGAACCCGAACATACTACATATTAAATAAATAAATGTAAAAAAAATAACAATAGTCGGCACAAATGTACTTACATTGAAAACAGGATATCAAATCCTTTTTTTAGCCGCGAATATCTTATTCAGCCTTGGGTTAATCATACAATTCGAAACATTCACACTCTATCTCTTTCCCGCCATTAGAAAGTGAGAGAGACAAAGCAAAGACCAGCCCTTTCGAAGTTCCGATTTTGAATTCGACCTCAAAGACAAACACGTTCGGAATTTCGTACCAACTAAAGAAATTTTGTCAAAATGTCTTTTAATGTAATTTATTGAATTTTTAACTTATTGTTGTATTTAAACGAAAATAAGTATTTACTGCAAATAAAACTGATATTTAACCTGAAAATATTTATTTCTAGTTACCTTCGATCAATAATAGTACTAGATGAATGATTAGGAACAAAAATAAGTCGCTAAAGTGGCCACGTTTGCACACACATAAACATTTATATTTCTTACTACGAACTATAGAAAAAAGTTTAATAATATAAACAACTTCAGATTATTATAAACCTTAACACACTATCATAAAGTTTAATTACGATTGCAAACGATTAATATTTAAGTCCTTCTGTCATCGAAGCAATAAATTTAAAATGTCACTTGAAAATAAAAAGTCATTTTTATAATAAGTACAAAAATATTTATTCTAAAATGAAACTTAACGTCTAAGCAATAAGGTTAAAAACATTTTGTTGACTATTTCGTACTTACTCGAATTTGGAACTAGACGTAGTTCTTGGAATTACATTTCAATGCTTCAATGTTTGTTAGAATAGTTGGCGCGTTGTCGCAAACATTGGCCAAACAATCATAATAACTTTTTGCTAATTGATTTTTTACTATTTAATTGTGTTACTATTTTATGAAAAACATTTAATGATAAAAACTTACCGAAAAAACGATATTCCTTCCAAAATCTTGGTGTTACGGTGGTTATTTACACAACTTTTGAACGCACGCTGAGGCATTTTGACGTCTTAACATTGGCTATGATTGGACCATACTAATTTGAAAAAGAGCACAAATGTATTCGTGTTCGTATTTTTCGGGCCGTTTTTGAAGCGCTTATCGGGCATCTAGTACTATTATTGATCGAAGCTAGTTACAATAATGTTACGTAATATATTTTGAATAATAAATTAACATGGGTGCTATTTCCGAACACGCCTTACAAAGGGCGCTTTCCGAATTAGCTATAATTGCTCACATTATCTCACATGCGTTCCGATTTAGATATTACGATTATGACAGCTGAGAGCTGTCAACAATTCGGAACGCCCGTGAACGTGCTCACAGTGCTTACTCAATGTAAAAACGATATTATTACAGTATTTCTTTGTATAAACACCACATTTCTTCTTCTTTGGTTAGGTGGCGACTATCAGCCAGAAGTACAATTTCGAAAATGCCACGTTAGTTTAATGTTATGATAAGATGCAAATCAAAACAAAACACACACTGACACATCCTCACACACACACTGTCATTTTTGACAGCGCTCACGGTGATATTATTCTAGGGCATGGTCGGCGTTATCGCAAGATGGCGCATGTCATGACGTCATCTATGACGATTCACGGGACGTCGTTATCGCGCTCACACTAATTTGGTACGGGTTTAAGCACGCTCACATCGATTATTTCCCTATCTCGGAACGCAGGGAAAGTGTTCTCGCTGCTGTGAAAAGTTATGTGTGTTACACACACAGAGTACTTTTTGATAGACTGAAAGTGTTTCACGAGAGCAAAGTTTTTTGCATCTCGTGCCTTTGAATCCCTCGCCACACTCAAGATTCAACTTTAGAATCAAAAACAGCAAAAAAACGATTTTGCTCTCTTGTTGCACAAATAACTATTGTAGGTACCTACCCCCAAAATGTGGTCACCCTACACACTGAATTTACAAGAAAATAGTTAAGTATTGTTTTTTCAGAATCCAAAATATATACATTGCTGAACTGTGCAGATATATTTAGCAGACATTTCTGCTAAATGTTAATATCTTTGACTTTAGATTCCGTTGAGATCTCAGGTGGCTACAGTCAAACATATATAATTAGAACGTCAGGATTGAGGAGCCAAAGAAAATGCGTTCATATACAAAATTTACTCTGTTTTACTATTTTACTCCTATACTGCAAAAACAAACACAACACCTGCTAAATGATCAATATGTGGAATATATTAATTGATCGCTCACATCCAATAGAAATTCACCTCTTGAGTTTAGATTGAGGAGCCATATTAAAAGTATTGTATTTTATTTTATTTTAGCGCTACAGATCCTAAATTTTTAGACGGTAATATGCAAAATTGCTGCTAAATGATGCAAAATTTTCATAAATATTCATCTATTACTTAACGAGGTGGCTCCTCAATTCAAACATTTAGATTGAGGAGCCACTTTTGCATTAAAATAACTAGTGATATATTTTGCTGCTAAATCTAGAATTCGTGCTGCAAAATAAGCTACATTGCTGCTAAATAATGATGAGATCAGATTTTAAAAATCTGATGTGGCTCCTCAATCCTTACGGACATTCGGAGATAAGGGGGGGAACGGTACCTATTTTTTTTTTTTTCATCAAAAGTCGAAATCTATGAAACCTAAAAAAAAAAGAAAAAAATGGTTGCCTGTAAAGTCGGTTTTACGGGCGAAGATTTTACGTGACAACGTCTTTTTCTCGGTAGAATATTTATTGATATGAATATAATTAAATTGCACAATAGGAACAAGGAATTAAATGAAAATAAGAACGTAACGTTACCGAGCGTTACACTTTTTCATAAGTGACTCCCAGCCGCAACCTAATTTAAAATAAGAACGTAACGTTACCGAGCGTTACACTTTTTCATAAGTGACTCCCAGCCGCAACCTAATTTAAGACGTTGTCACGTCAAAAATGTTTGAGAATGTGCAAACTGCCACATGCCCTGGACTTCGAATTTATCAGTCCCTGTTGCAAAAAATATACATTATATTTTTATTTCTTTCTTTTTTGCAAAATAGTTGGGCAAACGTCATCTAAAACTATTCCAAATTTCAAGTTAGTAGTTCTAGTAAAGTAGCATTAGTAGTTCTTGAGATACAAGATGAGCTGTGACAGACAGACAGACCGAGTCTCACCATAAGGGTTCCGTTTTACCATTCTGGTACGGAATCCTAAAAAGATCCGGTGCACGTCCACTCCGATGACTTCAGTGCCGCTCTGGGGCTCCTGCTTTTACTCGTGGGTGAAAAGGAAGTAAACAAAACAAGTCTTATTTTGTAATTTTATTAAAAACGATAAAACTTTTGCACAATTTAATTTCGTTGAAAAACGTAACATTACATTTTATTCAACAAAAAAAATGGATTGTTTGAACATCAGCACCGACTGTCGCAGCCGGTAATCGCACGCCTCCCACGAGTCCCACGCGGCCACCGCGGCCACGGCCGCCACGGTCGGCGCTGGACAAACAGTTTCAACAGCAATATAATTTGTATTTTATTACAATACAGTCTGTAGCATTAGAGCCAACGGCGCGGCGGGAGCAACCGTGACGTCATCGTCTGCAGAGAGCGCCCAGTGTTGCTACTGCCATCCTCTTAATGTTCTACCTTTATTTTCTTAATGATGACATCTTACTTAATTCGATATAAAATTATTTCAATCTATTCTTTATGTAACCTAGGTAACTAAAGAGCGAACATCGTCGAGTTGCTCGCTCCCATACTTGTAATTATGTATATTGTTAATTAAAGCATATGTACTAGTAGTATACAGTAATCTATTCTATAAGTACTTTCATTATTTAGGTAAGTACACCGTGTCGCGACATGGCAGTGTGGCCCGTAGAGACGACCTCGACTCGTACGTCGCGGCGAACAACATCTCAATATCTGAGGCCCCGAGACGGACAGGCGGCGCGGCGAACAACATCTCAATATCTGAGGCCCCGAGACGGACAGGCGGCGCGGCGAACAACATCTCAATATCTGAGGCCCCGAGACGGACAGGCGCAGGCGGCGAACAACATCTCAATATCTGAGGCCCCGAGACGGACAGGCGGTGCGGCGAACAACATCTCAATATCTGAGGCCCCGAGACGGACAGGCGCAGGCGGCGAACAACATCTCAATATCTGAGGCCCCGAGACGGACAGGCGCAGGCGGCGAACAACATCTCAATATCTGAGGCCCCGAGACGGACAGGCGCAGGCGGCGAACAACATCTCAATATCTGAGGCCCCGAGACGGACAGGCGCAGGCGGCGAACAACATCTCAATATCTGAGGCCCCGAGACGGACAGGCGCAGGCGGCGAACAACATCTCAATATCTGAGGCCCCGAGACGGACAGGCGCAGGCGGCGAACAACATCTCAATATCTGAGGCCCCGAGACGGACAGGCGCAGGCGGCGAACAACATCTCAATATCTGAGGCCCCGAGACGGACAGGCGCAGGCGGCGAACAACATCTCAATATCTGAGGCCCCGAGACGGACAGGCGCAGGCGGCGAACAACATCTCAATATCTGAGGCCCCGAGACGGACAGGCGCAGGCGGCGAACAACATCTCAATATCTGAGGCCCCGAGACGGACAGGCGCAGGCGGCGAACAACATCTCAATATCTGAGGCCCCGAGACGGACAGGCGCAGGCGCGCGGCGGCGACTGCAATCAAGCACGTTCATGATTGATTGTTTGCAATAGCGCTTCGAGCTTCATTTCGTTCGACCATGCAGAACCAACTGTTGGTTTGACGGGTACATCAAGCATCTTACTAACCGCTTGGCCGTCAACCTTGAATCTTACGCTGTAGCGATTTAAAGTTGAAAATCTATTTAAGAAATTTGACAGATAGTAAGTATTAGCTTGATGTGCTGGTGCTGGCGTCTGTACACGCGTTCGCCAACTAAACCGGGGCACGACCCTCCAGCGCGGCAGCGGGTACCATCAGTACCATGTACACCATGTACAGACGTTCGCCAACTAAACCGGGGCACGACCCTCCAGCGCGGCAGCGGGTACCATCAGTACCATGTACACCATGTACAGACGTTCGCCAACTAAACCGGGGCACGACCCTCCAGCGCGGCAGCGGGTACCATCAGTACCATGTACACCATGTACAGACGTTCGCCAACTAAACCGGGGCACGACCCTCCAGCGCGGCAGCGGGTACCATCATAGTACCATGTACACCATGTACAGACGTGGGCCACCAGGGACCTATAATTGTATGATCTACAAGTTATTTGGTAGGTAAGTTTAGAATATCTTTTTAGTAAGAGAGTGGATATTTAGAAATGTTCTGTAGATACACACGACACTGAATTAGTTACTAGATAGTTCAGTAACGGGATCCGCCTGCAGACTAAGGTAGCCCGCGTAAGTTCAAATCTTACGTTCTTTGCAATTTACAGGTCAGTATCAGGTTGTATGTTGATCTAAATATGATTCGCGGAATTGTGTAATAATATATGTATGTATGTATATGTGTAACAATAATTTATTCCACTTAATGCCGCGGGACTTGTGAGACGGACTTTAACTTCTATGTGAAGAATTAAGTACCTACTATGACAGTTTCACATATTTTCTATAAAAAAGTCGCACAAACCACAATATTAATTTCTTAGCTAAACCTTGAAAAACCAGCCCTAGAGGTCAGAGGACTGTTGACACTGAGGCGCTCTCGGCGCTGGACGCGACGTGACTGTTTTAAATATCAGGAAATTGCGCAGGATTCGCCCCAGTTTGACCAGAGCTTTAGACGACTAAAAACTAAAATAGGCCCTTGGGCGTATTAAAGAAACAGGCAATGCGACATATTTGACAAAAAATGGCAAGTAAAATAGTGGGAATGTGATCGCCAGTCACCTGTTTATTAAATAGGCCGCAGGTCGGTCTACAGTTGAAACCGCCGCCGTGTGCATAGGCCCTTGTGTATCAACAATTGAACAATATACAGTGTGAGTCTTCATAATGTGCACATAACGAAATGAGGGAAACATAGCTTAATTTTATCGACTGAAAAAATATTTGAAAAAATAAAAAATAAATTAAAAGGATCTTTACCTGCTAAAGTATCCATGGTGATTGCAAGGCCTTTCTTTAACAGTTGATAGGAAATGTTGTGATTGAGTTATAAACATGGTATTTTTACGTTTAAAAATCTGATACGATGGAGAATAATTTACAGTAATAAAAAAGGGTAGTAATCGGGGCTTTTATTGAGTAATTTTACAATTATTATTATTGTAAAAAATTATGAAAAAATTTCAGATTTTTGTTAAAAAAAAAACCATAATTCTCAATTGAGGGCGATTGTTTACACAGGGGTCACAGCAGCGAACAAGAATTTTTAAAATGCTACAATTTTTATTTTTTTTTAGATTTTTTTAAATATTTTTTCCGTCGATAAAATTAAGCTTAGTTTCCCTCATTTCGATATGTGCACATTATGAAGACTCACACTGTATTTATTGATAACAACACTGGACACAGAGACGACGAGCACGCGCGTCCCGTTCCACACGACGCGGCCAGGGGGCGCCACCCGCGCCTTCTCGACCACTCTAATTCTCGCACTCGATTCACGGTTCCAACTTTTGGGTTGGTTAATCTTCATTATCAGGCAGTGCCGTAATTAGCCTTTTATGCGCCCGGTGCGAGCTGCTATATCCGCGCCCTTTTTTTTTTTTCGGCTGGGAGATCATCAAATGACCTGCTCTGGGTGGAGCGGAAGGGAGTGTCAGACTCTTACTGACTAAAACCCACCCGTGTTCCTTCCTTAGCCCTTTATGTTCCGGGACAGCGGTAACCCTTTGGGACAATATCCCGCTGACCCGGCAGGCTTCGGTCCTAAGGGGCCCATTCCTCGATGCTGACATCTCTTTAAGGCGCGCGTGGAACACGTACGCGCCGTCCGGCACGGGCCTGGTCCTGATCGGACGGTGAGCTACCCATTACTCTCCGCCCGCAGGTCCACGCCTACAGAGGCCGGGAGTCGTCACGCGGCTCCCGTAGCCCGGAGCTTCTCACGCGGCGGCTGGGACGGGAGGCTCTCTCCCTGAGCCGTCCCGTCACCTCCTATGCTAGCATGACTGCTTCGCAGAAGAAGGTGACTGCCTCCCACTCCCTCTCGCCCCGGACCATGGCTTACACCAGGGCCGGACGCGAGAGGTCGCCGCCGCTGCTGATCTCCTCTACAAGGAAACGGCGGTGCTCCGCCCAAGCGGGGCAGACCTCCACCGTGTCCTCTGGGCGATCCTGGCAATGGTGACACCCGAGCGTTTCCTCCCGCCTGATGATGTGCAGGAACCTCCCAAAACTTCCGTGTCAGGCGGATCTGCGTCAGGCGGTAGGTGAGGGCGCCGTGGTGCTCTAGCCACTCCTCAAAGAGGGGTCTTATCGCCACTATCGTGGCGTGCCCTGCGCTGGGTTGCGACAGTCGCTCTTTCCATGTCGCCATGAGGTCACGCCGGAGATCCATCCGCTCCGCCGCGATTTGCCGCGGAAGCGGATTTTCCCCCCTGCGTAGTGCCTCCGCGCGCCACTAATACAGGCGCGCGAGGACTATCCAAATCCCATGGCGGCAGTCCGGCAAGGAGGCTTGCCACCTCGCCCGAGATCGTAGCCCCGGATAAGCCTTCTGGGGCGCGTTCAGGTAGTGGGCGGCTCGCCGCCGCAGTGAACGCGCCCACACCGGAGCCCCGTATAGGGCCATGGACTGCACGACACCCGCGTAAAGCCTCTGGCAGGAGGCGTTTGGCCCCCTCAGGTTGGGCAAGAGCCGCTTGAAGGCGGTCCCGGCCCGTTCTAGTTTGGGGGCCAAACGTCGGAAGTGCTCGACGAAGTTCCACCGGCTGTCGAGGACGAGACCCAGGTACCTCATCGTTGTCTCGACGCCGATGTGAACCCCTCCTACCGTTAGTTGGGATCCCGATGGTGGCGCGTTCCGGGCCCATCTGCCGGATCCTCTCCACGACTATCGCAACCCCGCGTGTCATCGCGTCGGCCGCGCCTGATGCGACCTCCCCTGTGCGCGTCATCAGCGTAGCAAACCACGTTGACGCCATCAGGGAGGTCGAACCCCAGAACCGATCCCTGCGGTACACCGCACGACATCTCTCGCCGGTTCCACTCCCCGTCGCGACCGGGGTAGATGACGGCTCTGTCCGTCAAATACGCCTCGACTATTCGACGGAGGTAGGTCGGCACCCGGTGATACCGGAATGCCTCCACAATGCAGCTCCAGGGCAGGGTGTTAAACGCGATGGCGAAGTCGAGTGACACCGCCACGACGACCCCACCCCGGGACACCGCGTCCCCCGTAGTGAGGGCTCTCACGCGCATGATGGCGTCCACCGTCGAGCGCCCCTTGCGGAAGCCAAACTGGCTGTCCGCCAGATCCGGCCCCGTCCTCACCAGGTGCCCGACGAGGTGGCCCGCAATCAATCTCTCAAAGAGCTTGCCGACCTCTTTACGCGAGTAAAGACGCTTTTTACGCTTTTCAGGAAAATCGTCTTCGATATCACATTCTTCACAAACTTTTACGATTATTATTTATTTGTAAGAAGAATATACGCGGACGACGAGAATCCACACGTATAAATAAATAAATAATAGGTATTGTTAGTGACCCAGGTCTGGTCATTTCTGCGCCCCTCCAGGGTCTGCGCCCTGTGCCTGGGCACCGCTGGCACCGCCCTATTTACGGCACTGTTATCAGGTACTTTTTCTGGGTTCGTACCACAAAAGTAAAAAAATCGGTTCTCTTAATAGAATCAATTTGTTGTCTGACAGGACTTTTTTCTCAGGAACCGGTCGAAATATCAAGTTGTTACTAAGTAATAGCAAATACTAAGATCTGCGGTCCCTTGAACGGGTGGAAAAAATCTTAGGCCGTGTCGTGTGAGGGGCTGGCGCGAGAGGAGTGTGGAACCTAAGATAGAAACACGCTTGTACGAAACGACTACATACAGAAAGCACAGCTAATAGAAATCTCTATTCCTAGACAGCACGTTTCGCCGAAAACTTTGTTGATAGAAAACATTGTTTGTAGATATCTCGGTTCATAGGAAGCACTGTTGACAGAGGTCTCTGTTCATAGATAGCCGGGGCTCCTATTTCTGTGTAAAGGGTTTATAGTAACCTAACCTATGTGTATCTGGATTGAGGGCCCATTTTTTTTAATCCTAGCGAAACGAAATAAGACTTATAGGGAAATTAGTTAAAAATAGTAACAACTTAACTTAACCTCTGGGTTAATAATTTTTATTTAAGAATTTAGTTAAGAATTTCTTAAATATTTTAAGGAATTCCCAATTCTGTAGAATATGACGTTACAGATTTATGGCGGTATATCTAGGGCCCTCACTTCATTATTGTCTGTACTGAGGAATCTGCATCATGAATTTATAGAATTTATTGAATCATGAATTTATCTGAAGAAATATAAATACGACTTTAACATATTTTCCATACATATGTGAATTAGTTAAAAAGAAATAATGACACAAAAGTGAATTGTTAAGAAGTAAATGAAAGTCGAATTTGACTAAAACGTCTGAACTGAGAGCACAATATTTTCGGCTTTATTGACTAGGCTCAACCTCATAGATTAATGCAAATTAGAATAAGATTGTTAACTATTTCTTAATTAAATTGTAACATATACGCGGTATATCTAGATATACCGCCATAAATCTGTAATGTCATATTCTACAGCTTTGGGAATTTCTTAAAATATTTAAGAAATACTTAACTAAATTCTTAAATAAAAAATATTAACCCAGAGATAGTAGGTACTTACTGAGATTTAGGCTATGCCATTTTATGCACGCGTCTGGATTGAGGGCCCAAGTTATTTAATCATAACAGTTTTAATTCACGTTTAAGAAATTCATGGCCCTTTGCTTTAAGTTTGACTATTTTTAACTAATTTCCCTGTATGTCTTATTTCGTTTCGCTAGGGTTCAAAAAATGGGCCCTCAATTTTTTGTACTAGGGAACTAATATATATATTTATTTTTTGTATCTATCTGTGGAGGCTTGTCATTAGCAATTTAGTTATATATTTTTTTTACTATAATGTTATGGATAATATTTTTGTGTTCACCAAAAATCTAAAGGTACATCTATGTATGCATTTCTAAAATATTATTCTTCCCCGAAAAATACTGATCGTGCACCAAATATTACAAAATATTTGTAACTTACTATTTTAATTTTTTTGAAATGGACATTATCGAGAACCGAATTAGTTACGAGGTTAATTATTTAAAAAAAAATGCTTAGGTTAGGTTAGGTTAAAACTGTGACCTCCTACGCACGAGCCGAGCGAGCGAAGCGAGCGGTGCCGCGGCAGCGGCCGGCGAGTGCCAGAAACGACTAAATTTTAAAGAAAAAAAATATGGAAAAAGAGATTATTTAAAAAAAAAAATATTATTATTTAAAAAAATAAATGCTTGTTTTTAAAATTAGGTGTATTACTATTTTTACAAATTTGCAACAGTTGTTAAATAGATGCTCGTTATGACATATTTTAATGAACATATTTTGGTGCAAATTCAGTATATTTGGTGGAACACAGGCAAAATTAGGTAAATGAAATGGGAATAAATTGAAGTACTTTTAAATACCATCCTAATGTTATTAGTCTGTAAGCTTTCCTAAAATAAAATAAATAAATAAATAAATCAATCCAGATTATTCCAGATGCACATACCTAACCTCGGGATGCTCTTCGCTCGCTCTTGCATCCTACGTTGCGCTTTAGTGAACCAAGGTATCTGGAAACAGTGGTTTCTATGAACAAATTTTACGGCAAGAAGTGCTATCTATGAACAGAGACCTCTGTCAACAGTGCTTCCTATGAACCGAGATATCTACAAACAATGTTTTCTATCAACAAAGTTTTCGGCGAAACGTGCTGTCTAGGAATAGAGATATCTATTAGCTGTGTTTTCTGTATGTAGTCGTATCGTACAAGCGTGTTTCTATCTTAGGTACCACACCGCGGCGCGAGCCCTACTCGAACGTATGGTTAAAAAAATGCAGTGGGTGCAAAAAAATACTTCTACAAATTGAACTTGCACCCCGTTAAAACTGTTTAGGTATACTTAGGTAAGGTAGGTACCTACAAAAATATCATTAAAAAAACACTTCTATTGTGTGATACCGCCAGGGTCATGTTAAATATGATTCGCGAGCGAACGTAACAAATATGTCTTTACAGAATTATAATCATTAAATCATCAATACAACCCACAAGTTTATAATCCTATTGAAAGACTATTTCATGACATATCAAAGGAGTAGGTATATAAAAAGAATTAGAAACTTTAAATTTCGCGGGCTACCTAGCGCATCCCCCTCAATAAGTTTGTAAAATAAAATAAAAAAAGGGTCTTGTCTTGACTGACGGACAGACAGACAGACGGACAACAAAGTGATCTTATAAAGGTTCTGTTTTTCCCTTTGAGGTACGGAACCCTAATAAAAATACCCCTACGACAGACAGTAGCTACGATTTTAATTCTGAATAACACCTTTTGATCAAAACATTTTTTTTAAATATGACTACCGGTCCATTCTCTTAGAATTTAGAATAAAAACCCGCAATAGTTTACTGGTTCATGAACCATCCTCAGGAAGTATGCGACCGTCTACGAGCCTCCGGCGCGCCAGTCGACTGTTCCGGTTGACCGGTCCGCTACAGAGATACTAAGGCACTGATACATGTTTACATTACCACATCGCACAGTACCCGGTACAAGTACCCGGGAGGCGGCGGGCCCGGGCCGCGTCTCATACGTCTCGACAGCGACAAGTACCCGGGAGGCGGCGGGCCCGGGCCGCGTCTCATACGTCTCGACAGCGACAAGTACCCGGGAGGCGGCGGGCCCGGGCCGCGTCTCATACGTCTCGACAGCGACCAGTACCCGGGAGGCGGCGGGCCCGGGCCGCGTCTCATACGTCTCGACAGCGACAAGTACCCGGGAGGCGGCGGGCCCGGGCCGCGTCTCATACGTCTCGACAGCGACAAGTACCCGGGAGGCGGCGGGCCCGGGCCGCGTCTCATACGTCTCGACAGCGACAAGTACCCGGGAGGCGGCGGGCCCGGGCCGCGTCTCATACGTCTCGACAGCGACAAGTCCCCGGGAGGCGGCGGGCCCGGGCCGCGTCTCATACGTCTCAACAGCGACAAGTACCCGGGAGGCGGCGGGCCCGGGCCGCGTCTCATACGTCTCGACAGCGACAAGTACCCGGGAGGCGGCGGGCCCGGGCCGCGTCTCATACGTCTCGACAGCGACAAGTACCCGGGAGGCGGCGGGCCCGGGCCGCGTCTCATACGTCTCGACAGCGACAAGTACCCGGGAGGCGGCGGGCCCGGGCCGCGTCTCATACGTCTCGACAGCGACAAGTACCCGGGAGGCGGCGGGCCCGGGCCGCGTCTCATACGTCTCGACAGCGACAAGTACCCGGGAGGCGGCGGGCCCGGGCCGCGTCTCATACGTCTCGACAGCGACAAGTACCCGGGAGGCGGCGGGCCCGGGCCGCGTCTCATACGTCTCGACAGCGACAAGTACCCGGGAGGCGGCGGGCCCGGGCCGCGTCTCATACGTCTCGACAGCGACAAGTCCCCGGGAGGCGGCGGGCCCGGGCCGCGTCTCATACGTCTCAACAGCGACAAGTCCCCGGGAGGCGGCGGGCCCGGGCCGCGTCTCATACGTCTCGACAGCGACAAGTCCCCGGGAGGCGGCGGGCCCGGGCCGCGTCTCATACGTCTCGACAGCGACAAGTCCCCGGGAGGCGGCGGGCCCGGGCCGCGTCTCATACGTCTCGACAGCGACAAGTCCCCGGGAGGCGGCGGGCCCGGGCCGCGTCTCATACGTCTCGACAGCGACAAGTCCCCGGGAGGCGGCGGGCCCGGGCCGCGTCTCATACGTCTCGACAGCGACAAGTCCCCGGGAGGCGGCGGGCCCGGGCCGCGTCTCATACGTCTCAACAGCGGCGTAGAGTGCGTTCCTGCTGCCTTTTGGCACGAGTCACGTCCAGCAAGCGCTGGTTGGCACATATTATCATTGAGCGTAGGGCGTTTTTAGTGTGATGCGGATTTGCTCAAGCATGTGTTGAGTATGTTGCGTGCAGCTCGCACGCGAGTTTTGCGTGTTATTGTGCAATTAGAACATCCGCGTGACACTACAAGTGCACTTACTGCGGGACTTGCCCAGTGCGAGTGCTCGGCGCCTGTTAGCCCTCTACAACACCGCACCAGAGTGAAACCCCGACAGGCGCATTAAGAGTAAACTAGTCGCGAGCTCGAACTCACTGGAGGCCATGGTCAAAAAGCAGAAACACCGTTCCGAACTGAAAGGCGCGTAAAAAAAATCGAAAAGTGCCTTGGAAAATCGAGTTTTATGAAAATACCACTGCATAAATCAATTACAAATAAATGATTGAACTCTTCGATAACTGAGCTTTGTCGGTACGGACTCGGTTTTGAAGATTTTACAATTCTTTTATTACTTATTTACACCTTAAGTTACGTTAAAAATAGCAAGTTACGAATCTTTGTTGACTCATAACTTTTTAATGGCTTTTTAAGTCATTTAATCATTTGTTAACATAGGTACAATAAATAGTTGTTATAAGAAAACATTACAAGCGCGCTATGTTATACCAGAAGGCGTACAAATATATTATGATGATGTTAATAAATTGATGTCATTGATACTAGATAACATAATTACATTAATCAAACGCATATATTGTTAATCAATTTTTCCAAAAATAAAAAATAAGAAAGTATAAATGTCAAAAGAAAAAATATAAAAACATAAGGTCACTATTCAAAAAATGTGTAAACATAAAGAGAGGAAAAGTAATAATATTAATTAAAAAATAATAATAATAATAGTCCTACAAAAAAAAAAAAATACTATTCCGTACGCAAAATACGCGCTTTGACGTGGAGTTGCGGAAACCAGCCCGTATTACCTATTACCTAATTTACTATTCTGTTTCCGTACAGACAAAATTAACAATAAGTCAAAACGATATCATGTTTAACTTTGGATTCACGATGTCAAACTGTGGAACAATACTCTCTATAAAGTACGGAAAAAATATCGACTAGTGGCACCTTAATACCGAGCAGCAGAATCCCGACACGAATTTACCTAAATATTACAGCCGTTTACCAAAATACGCCACCAGCCCGTATGTTCCCAGTCGCCCCCGCGAGGATTGCCACCAAGCCATTCATAGAAATTCAAGAAATGTATATTTGAATACCTCTGCACCCTGATTGCGTAACACACTACCAATCGGATTGTCTGCTCAACACGTAAATAACGCAACAAATGTTGTTAAACTGTCAAAATGAAACCGATTGCGATTGCGATTGATAATGGGTTAAGCAATTGCCCCGCTGTTCAATAAAACCGATTGCGATTGATAATGGGTTAAGCAATTGCCCCGCTGTTCAATAAAACCGATTGCGATTGATAATGGGTTAAGCAATTGCCCCGCTGTTCAATAAAACCGATTGCGATTGATAATGGGTTAAGCAATTGCCCCGCTGTTCAATAAAAGAAGTAAAAGCAACAAGTGATAACATCTTCCACCAGCAGTTGCGAGTGTGGTGTTGGGAGCCCGAGCAGCCCGAGCCTCGAGACTCGAAATGGACACGAAGGCGATATTATTCCTTCCGACTGCCGCTAGGATTCACTACAAATAATGAAGGCTTGGCTTGATTATTTCCTAGTTTGAACCGGTTGGCTCTAACCCACTTTAGACGAACTGGATACTTCGCTCGAAGCCTGAGTTATAGTTTATCCGGAAATCGGGTATGGCCGGTAACATAATGCACATTAGAACATCGAGGCACATTAGAACATCGAGAGACATCGCCTCAGCGTAAGCCATGTTTAGCATGTCTGCATTTAACAACGACTAGCTCCAGTCCGCGGCTTCCCCGTGGAAGTCGGACTACGGGAGCGACCTAACCCTCACCGGGTCCTGCGTCACCTACCCGTGCGACGGCGACGCCGAGCACTCGCTACTCTTGGGACGAAAATATACACATCAACACCGTCTAGGGATATTTTGTATAAAGTTCTTAAACTCAAAAAATACTGTCCAGTTTTAAATTCTTTTGATGAAAGCTTATTTTGTAAACCTTTTTGAACGATTCTAAATTTGAATTTGAAAAAATAAATTAAAAACAAAAGATTTACGCGGCATAATGGTAGCAAAGTCCGAAGGTTTAATTTACGTACAGTAGTTTTTGGCTATTTTTTTGTGTCAAATTTAAGTTTTACAACAGGCTATCGGTTAATTTCGAATTAATGTTATTGTGTGCATCATGCAGCGGCGCCATTTAACCAGAGAGGAAATGTTAAGGGCAGTAGGTATGCTCCAAACTGGGGCTACTCAACGGAGTATTGCTGAGGAGATTGGAACAAGACAAAACGTGATATCAAGGTTATGGTCACGTTATCGTGCTACTGGTAAAGTGGCTGAAAGACAAGGCGGGACGCGCATAACCACTCAACGACAAGACCGATTTTTGCAAGTTGCCGCGAGAAGACAACCAAATGTTACGGCCATGCAGTTGGTTTAGAGGCTCCAGTCAGAGCACCAGTTGCTTGTGATTGACCAAATTGTGACGAGAAGGCTGCATGAAGCTAACCTTCATGCTCGCAGACCGCTTCGTACTCCAGCACTACGTCGAGGAAATCGTGGACGACGACTAGAGCGGGCTCGTGAAAATTTGCTCTGGGAAGATAACCAGTGGTCTGTAGTGCTGTTTACCGATGAGTCCCGGTTCGATTTCCATCCCGATACACGTTGAGTACGTGTTTGGCGAGTTCCTGGTCGTGAGAGCCGTCTGCAACATCCTCAGGAAGTCCATTCATACCACGGCGGGACAATTATGATTTGGGCGGGAATTCGTGTTTGTGGAAGAACAGACCTCGTTTGGATCAGAAACACCATGACGGCTGAAAAATACCGTAACGAGGTGCTAGTACCAATAATCTACTCCCATCGACTACAAATGGGCCAAGAATTCACGCTCATGCACGATAACACCCGTCCGCACACAGCGAGAGTGGTTGCAGGAGCACGACGTATCGGTCTTAGGCTGGCCCGCTCAATCGCCTGACCTAAACCCCAAAGAACACGCGTGGGACATGCTCCAAAGAAGGGCTTTGAGGAATTTCCCTGCAAACATTGCGACGGAAGAGCAACTTTTTTGCATCTTAGTCGGACCTGGGACAATATACCGCAGAAAGACTTGGATAACTTAATCCAAAGCATGAAAAACCGTTGCAGGACCGTTATTAACGTCATGGGTGATTTTACTGACTACTGATTTTTCACATAACTGTTAAAAACAGATTATTTTTTCCTTATTTTTCACTTTTTCTTGAGAAACACATTCATTGTTAGTTTTACCATTATTTCAAGTTTTTTCTTTATTTGAATAAAAATTTGTTTACGCAAAAAAAATAGTTTTCTTTTATTCTGGAGTGTAGTCTGATAAATGGGCTTTATAAAAATATATAAATGTTGTATGTTATTTTTAATAAATTTTGAGTAAATTGAGTAAATCCAAAATATCCCTAGACAGTGTTGATGTGTGTATATACGCGACACCAAAAACAATTTAATTGTTTTATCCATATTGCATCATATACCTGTATAGGTACCACATTTATTTTTTTACTATATATTCATGCGCATAGGTACTTTGGGACAAACACTTATTTTAGGTACTTAGTCGTAAAGTTTAAGAAGTGAAGCAAAGTGACGGGGATAGAGCGTTGGGAGGAGGTTTACAACAATGTAGGACGTACCAGGAGCAGTTGCGCAGCGACATCATTATTATTTATTATAGTAACCTAGCATACGGTACACTAGCTATTACGTGCACGAGCGACCCGCTAGCTCGCGCGTGCACGAGCGACCCGCTAGCTCGCGCGTGCACGAGCGACCCGCTACCTCGCGCGTGCACGAGCGACCCGCTAGCTCGCGCGTGCACGAGCGACCCGCTACCTCGCGCGTGCACGAGCGACCCGCTACCTCGCGCGTGCACGAGCGACCCGCTACCTCGCGCGTGCACGAGCGACCCGCTACCTCGCGCGTGCACGAGCGACCCGCTACCTCGCGCGTGCACGAGCGACCCGCTAGCTCGCGCGTGCACGAGCGACCCGCTACCTCGCGCGTGCACGAGCGACCCGCTAGCTCGCGCGTCAACGATCGACCCGCTACCTCGCGCGTGCACGAGCGACCCGCTAGCTCGCGCGTGCACGAGCGACCCGCTACCTCGCGCGTGCACGATCGACCCGCTACCTCGCGCGTGCACGATCGACCCGCTACCTCGCGCGTGCACGATCGACCCGCTACCTCGCGCGTGCACGAGCGACCCGCTACCTCGCGCGTGCAACATTTGGGGCTCGAACACTGAGCGTATCTTACGCGGCTCATTTTTCACACAACTTACAATAAGTTTCACGGCGTCTGCCGGCCGGGCGTTACGCCGCGCAGTAGCCGCACGCGCAAGAGACGCCCGGAAGCGCGCGCCTCCCCGCTCGCCGGCTCACACATGCCACTTACTCTAAGTCGACTAGGACCAGATGAATGGTTCAATTTAGGTATTAGGGAACCTTACAGCCAATTTTTCCCGCTAGAGGGCGCTAGGCGCTATTGCACTATAACAAAAAGGTTGTTTTTAATAATTATACACATTACTAGCTGACCCGACAGACTTTGTCCTGTCCAAAGGACCATGGGCACTTTTGAATGAACACTGGGCCCACTTTTCAAAGTTGTGCAACAGTGATGAAACCTATGTCATATGACAGCTCTTGGCGTGTACTTTATTTCATTCTATGGCAGCTAAGTTCAAATCCAGCACGAAAATGATTTTTTTATGCGTTTTTTAAAAATGAACAACATTGTGCAACAGTGATCAAACCTACGTCATATGACAGCTCTTTGCGTTTACTTTATTTCATTCTATGGCAGCTAAGTTCCAATCCAGCGCGAAAATGTTTTTTTTTTTTTTTGCGTTTTTTTTAAATGTTCAACATTGTTCAACAGTGATGTTTACATGTCATATGAAAGCTCTTGAAGTTTACTTTATTTCATTATATGGCAGCTAAGTTTAAATCCAGCGCAAAAATGTTTTTTTTTTTGCGTTTTTAAAAAATGTTCAACGCTGTTCAACCGTGATGAATACTATGTCATATGAAAGCTCTTGAAGTGTACTTTATTTCATTATATGGCAGCTAAGTTCAAGTCCAGCGCGAAAACGGTTCTTTTGTGCCTTTTTTTTAATGTTCAACATTGTGCAACAGTGATGAAACCTATGTCATATGACAGCTCTTGGCGTGTACTTCATTTCATTCTATCGCAGCTTAGTTCAAATCCAGCGCGAAAATGGTTTGTTTTTGCGTTTTAAAAAAAATGTTTAACATAGTTCAACAGTGATGAATTTTAAGTCATATGAAAGCTCTAGAAGTGTACTTTATTTCATTCTATGGCAGCTAAGTTCAAATCAGCCCTAATAAATACGGCAATATACGGCCTATGATGATCTTTTTAGTGTATTTTTAGTCTTAAAAAACCGTTTCGCGCTGGATTTGAACTTAGCTGCCATAGAATGAAATAAAGTACACTTTAAGAGCTTTCATATGACATAGGTTTCATCACTGTTGCACAATGTTGAACATTTTTAAAAAACGCATAAAAAAACCGTTTTCGCGCTGGATTTGAACTTAGCTGCCATAGAATGAAATAAAGTACACGCCAAGTGCTTTCATATGACATATAACTCATCACTGTTGAACAATGTTGAAAAAATGAACCCAAAATGACGCATTTAAAAAAACCGTTTTCGCGCTGGATTTGAACTTAGCTGCCATAGAATGAAATAAAGTACACTTTAAGAGCTTTCATATGACATAGGTTTCATCACTGTTGCACAATGTTGAACATTTTTAAAAAACGCATAAAAAAACCGTTTTCGCGCTGGATTTGAACTTAGCTGCCATAGAATGCAATAAAGTACACGCCAAGAGCTTTCATACGACATATAACTCATCACTGTTGAACAATGTTGAAAAAATGAACCCAAAATGACGCATTTAAAAAACGCATATAAGACCGTTTTCGCGCTGGATTTGAACTTAGCTGCCATAGAATGAAATAAAGTACACGCCAAGAGCTTTCATATGACATAGGTTTCATTACTGTTGCACAATGTTGAATTTTTTTTTTTAAACGCATAAAAAACCCGTTTTCGCGCTGGATTCGAACTTAGCTGCCATAGAATGAAATAACGTACACTTTATGAGCTTTCATATGACATATAATTTATCACTGTTGAACAATGTTGAAAAAGTGGGCCCAAAATGACGCATGGTCCTTTCAATAATTCATACAAAAACCCCATAAAAAGCACTTTCAGTTTTTCCCGAACCATGAACTTTTAACTAATAACTTTTTAAATTTTTCTTTCACCAAAAACCTGATTCAGACTATTACGAACAGTTTGAAACAAACATTGCGGAATCAGTCCTGCAGTTCGCGCGTTCTCACTGATGCGCGTGAGAACTACGAACCAGCCAACCGCTTATCAACGAACAGCATTTCAATTGCATATGTCGCAGTAAGATAGTTAAAGCCGTGATATAGTTATATCCCTAGGGATATAGCTACGAGTATATGCCGTAATATACAGGGTGATTGGAAGATGGGTGCAAAGCTTTAAGGCGATGATAGTACAGGCAATTCAGAACCATTTAAGCCATGGTTGTCTTAGACGAAGTCTTACTACTTTTTTTTTACCAATTTCTTAAGATTTTTTTCGAAAATTCCCAAAGTTTTAACTAAACTATTTATTTATGGCCAAATTGAATGATTAACGAATTCATTTTTATTGTATTTAATTAAAGTAATGTGTAAGCAATCTAGCAAAACATATTTTAGGCCTCTGTGTCGTTAGATATTTTTTTTACAGATATTTAAAGTTCATAACAAATTTTAAAATTTATAAATACTTTTTGTAAACCTTATTTTAAAAATCACGGAGCGTGCTTTTTTTGTTCAAACCTTTTTGAAAACATACTTGATAATCGCTCTTTCTTTTGAGATAACATTAACGCAGATATCTTACATATTATTGAAATTAGGACCTGAAAACCAATTTAAGGGAGAAATTTTAAATTTTAGGCAGTCTAAATAAAACAACATTTGAATTAAATTTATTTATGTTTCATGGTCAAAATGTTGTCCGTGATTCCCAATACAAGCACGGCTCCGTCTTCTCACTTCTGTTGTTGTTATTTTCAACATCATCTCCAGCTTCATTGTTTCAAACTGTGAATTAATTCTCTCTATCAGTTCTTCTCTCGTGTTTATTTCAACATTCGTATACACTAGCTCCTTGGCCCGGCCCCACACGAAAAAGTCCAGCAGGGTCAGATCTGGTGAGCGAGCGGGCCAAGTGATGGGTCCATCTCTGCCAATCCAGCTGTCAGGAAAACAATTACTTAAGTGTTCCCTTACATTTAACATCCAATGCGTTGGACAGCCGTCTTGCTGAAAGATGACTGTACTGTCTCTTGCGAATATCGGGACACCGGTTTCCTCTATCAGCTCTGGTAAATCCACTTGTAGAAAGTGCAAATCATTTTCACCATTGAAAGTCTCCGGTAAGAAGTGGGGCCCAATCAACGTCCTGCAAATTACTCCAGCCTCCAGAATTTCCTCTGAAACGACACCTGCTTCTTAAAATGTGGATGGTTGTCTTTGGCGGCCTATTCATGAAGGTTATGAAAGTTTTTAATGCCCTCCCTAGAAAACTTTAATTTGAAATCAATCTTGTGGACGGATGAAAGCAAATTTTCTAGGGAGGGCATTACAAACTTTCATAACCCACACAACACATGGGGAACACTTAAATAATTGCTTTCCTGACAGCTGGATTGGCAGAGATGGACCCATCCCTTGGCCCGCTCGCTCACCAGATCTGACCCTGCTGGACTTTTTCGTGTGGGGCCGGGCCAAGGAGCTGGTGTATACGAATGTTGAAATAAACACGAGAGAAGAACTGACAGAGAGAATGAATTCAGAGTTTGAAACAATGAAGCTGGAGATATGATGTTGAAAATAACAACAATAGAAGTGAGAAGACGGAGCCGTGCTTGTATTAGGAATCACGGACAACATTTTGACCATGAAACATAAATAAATTTAATTCAAATGTTGTTTTATTGAGACTGCCTAAAATTTAAAATTTCTCCCTTAAATTGGTTTTTAGGTCCTAATTTCAATAATTTGTAAGATATCTGCGTAAATGTTACCTCAAAAGAAAGAGCGATTATCAAGCATGTTTTCAAAAAGGTTTGAACAAAAAAAGCACGCTCCGTGATTTTTGAAATAAGGTTTACAAAAAGTATTTATAAATTTTAAAATTTGTTATGAACTTTAAATATCTGTAAAAAAAATGTCTAACGACACAGAGGCCTAAAACATGTTTTGCTAGATTGCTTACACATTAATGTAATTAAATAAAATAAAAATGAATTCGTTTATCATTCAATTTGGCCATAAATAAATAGTTTAGTTAAAACTTTAGGAATTTTTGAAAAAAATCTTAAGAAATTGGTAAAAAAAAAGTGGTAAGACTTCGTCTAAGACAACCATGGCTTAAATGGTTCTAAATTGTCTGTACTATCTTGGCCTTAAAGCTTTGCACCCATCTTCCAATCACCCTGTATATTTATGACCACTCACATGAACGCTGTCATAAACTAACGCAACCTAAAATACGCCGCAATGACAACTGGATAAAACTCACGTAACATAAAACTGTGACAGCAAGCCCTCAGTATTTATTTTTTTGTAATTTTGTCTATGGGAGTATTGCTTGCGTTCCATTTTCTTTAGTCGAGTGGTTAGATGTAGTACATGTGTGCCAAAAACCGTGAGTTCGTAGCAGCATTACGAAATTAGTTATCTGTAGTTGAAAATCATAAAAAAAAACAAATGACGGCGATGACGTGTGCGTAATAGGATACTCGCGTGATATAAATGTTATTGTTTATATAAACTTTGAAACTACAATGGTATGTATTATATGTCATTCGATTCGGTATGAATGGGGCTATTTTTTAGGTAAATAAAAAAATAGGGTCATCGCTTTCGATTTTGAATGAAAATTACTTTAATTTTTAATTTTCGTAATGTAAACAAACATTAAAAATAAGCAATTATTAAAAAAAATCAAAGTCTCTTAAAGTTACGAAACAAGTTTTGTAATCTACCCTGGTCTATCCACTTGAAGAAACAGCCATTAGTTTAACAGCGGTCCATAGATTTTTTTTCTGTACGAGTCGTGTATAAGTGGCGCGGCCCAAAATAAAAAATGTATGGGACATAACAATGCCCCTCGCGCGGGAAGCGTACATGTGAGTGGATGAAAGCGGTTCATAACTGTCTTACTAGGAATATTACAATATTACAAAATCGGACTTTTAATTAGGTGCAGTAAAATGGCAGCTTTTGTGTTATCACATTTAAACGAAATTAAAAAAAAAAAAAATTGTGATGTGACCAAAGAATCAATTTATTCAAGTAACATTCAGTTCAAAATCGCTCAATGTTAAATTGATTTTAAAAAAAGTGGATAATGTTACTAAAGGATGATAATATTTATAATGAAATTAAGGTTAAAATAAGTTGACAATAAAAAAAAATTAAGCAATGCTTAATTATTGTTTTGTCATCTACATAATTATATAGATAAAAGAAGATGAGAGACCGCACCGTCTGTCAAGACCCTTTTAACTCAGGAACGCGTGGAGGTATCAAGTTGAAATTAAAAAAGTACTCAGGGCTGCAAGCCCTTGAAGCAGTGAAAAAATCAAACCAAGTCAACGCAATCAAAAGATACGCGCGTTCATCCGTTCATGTTCCATTTATGCCGCATAATTATTTTGACACTCGCAAGGGAATCCAAACCTATAGGGTAGGTACTTCTCTTGCTAGGCCAACAGAAGTACGTACGTAAGCAGAATCATGAAATTTGGCAAGAAGCAATGTCATGTAGCACAAGTAAAGGAAAAAATCATCACCGAGTGCGCGAGTCCGGCTCGCACTTGACCGGTTTTGTTTTAGGTCGGTTTATTGTATATGGGACAGATTATTTGAGCAAGATTTACTCTTTGTGCCAGAATTTGCAGAGTGAAATCCTCTCGACATCAAACAAAATAGGTAACTGATCGTATCCAACCGCTCTCACTACAAAGCATGAATAATTCGCATCAAGTCATAGTGAAGCCCGCCCCCGGGCCCCGCGCCCCGCCCCCGGCCGCGAGCCGAGCACGAGTGGAGCCGCGCGCCTCGGTCTATCTTATGAAGGAAACTATTATACATACGTAACTATTCGTTAGGTGTAACATCGCCGGTGGACTATAAGTCTAGTGAACTACGTTATCATAAGAGCTAGAGCGGGTCACCCCTACCCTACAGTGAACACTGCGGTGGCACCACACCAGTTCGTCCGAGCTCGGCGCGGCCCGGGCTCCGGGCCCCGGGCCGCGCGCTGTCCGCGCCTTCCGTGCGCAGTCGCGCCGCCCGGGCCCCCGGGCCCCGCGCTGTCCGCGTGGCCCTACACCAGCACGTCCATGCGCGAGCCGCGGCGCAGTAGGCGCGCGCCGCCCGGGCCCCCGGGCCCCGCGCCGCCCGCGCCCACGGCGTGGAAGGCCAGCGTGACCAGCTGCTGCCCGAAGTTCGCCTCGAACCTGCCGCACACCGTCATGCAGTTCATATACAGTACGAAGGATACGGACTGTCTCGATCGACGCACAAACATAGGCACGATTCGTCGAGCAGTCAGTCGGACGGGTTTGAGTGTATGCGATATCGTTGTTTAAGGCTTGTATTCATGCCAACGACCTTGTGCATTTGGGCGGAGCTAACTACCCCTCTCCGCGCCACTCCGCCACCCGTATGCACCTGCATGCCAACGCGTTGCCTAGCAACACGAGGCGCCCCGCACTGAATTCGTGGACGAGTGCGGGGATGATATAGACACGGACTTTAAACGATCGCATTTTTTAATTAATTATATTAAGAAATATACATGTTTTTAAAAAGTAACAAAACCAAATCATTTTCGTTTGTATTGCAAAGCACTAGATATTTTTTTTATATTCTTTTGATAAAAAATGAAGGAGTAAAATGGTTTCATCTCAACGATTTGGAGGTGATTTGGTGGTTTTTTTTCTTAATAGGTGATATCGATAGAAAAATTATGGCTAAACCAAATTACGATTCATATCATGAAGATTACCAACTATTTTTTCAGATGTAATTTCTCTGTAAGTTCCGGAGAAAAGCTGCTTCATCTGCACGATGTTTTTAAGCTTTTTTCGAAAGAGTAGCCTTAAGGGGGATGCGCTGTAGGCCGCGTAATTATAATTTTCTTATGTTTTCTGAAGTGCACGACCAGGAACAGCTTGGTGGCCAGCTCCAGCACGTGCACGTAGTGTACTCACTCGGTGGCGACGTTGACGTGCGGCGGCGCGCCCACGGCGTTCTGCACGACCAGGAACAGCTTGGTGGCCAGCTCCAGCACGTGCACGTAGTGTACTCACTCGGTGGCGACGTTGACGTGCGGCGGCGCGCCCACGGCGTTCTGCACGACCAGGAACAGCTTGGTGGCCAGCTCCAGCACGTGCACGTAGTGTACTCACTCGGTGGCGACGTTGACGTGCGGCGGCGCGCCCACGGCGTTCTGCACGACCAGGAACAGCTTGGTGGCCAGCTCCAGCACGTGCACGTAGTGTACTCACTCGGTGGCGACGTTGACGTGCGGCGGCGCGCCCACGGCGTTCTGCACGACCAGGAACAGCTTGGTGGCCAGCTCCAGCACGTGCACGTAGTGTACTCACTCGGTGGCGACGTTGACGTGCGGCGGCGCGCCCACGGCGTTCTGCACGACCAGGAACAGCTTGGTGGCCAGCTCCAGCACGTGCACGTAGTGTACTCACTCGGTGGCGACGTTGACGTGCGGCGGCGCGCCCACGGCGTTCTGCACGACCAGGAACAGCTTGGTGGCCAGCTCCAGCACGTGCACGTAGTGTACTCACTCGGTGGCGACGTTGACGTGCGGCGGCGCGCCCACGGCGTTCTGCACGACCAGGAACAGCTTGGTGGCCAGCTCCAGCACGTGACACGTGCGCACTACTACGTCGCCGCGCCGGCGCCACGCGCCCTCGCCCTGCCACCGAGGTAACGAATTATACTTAGGAACAACAATGCAATACTTTCAAAATGTATGGGAAAGCTGATCATTTTTTAAATTAATTTAAAAACAAAAGTAATTTCGGTTTATAGAACATTTGTTTCGGGATTTCTATCTAGAGGTCTCAACTCACTCAAGTTCTTCCTCAGTTCTCTACAGCCGAATTTAAATTAGCAAAAAACTGAAGGATTCTTTGGGGATCCTTTATAACCGAATTCAAAAAGGAAGAAGTACTCAATTCAAAAAGGAAGAAGTACTCAATTCAAAAAGAAAGAAGTACTCAATTCGTCAGTTTTAGGTTCCGTTTATGATGGCCCAAAAAAGGAACTTTTATCATTTCGTCCTGTTGATGTCAGTCTGTCCGTCCGTATGTCACACTATTTCGTCCTGTCGATGTCGGTCTGTCCGTCCGTATGTCACACTATTTCGTCCTGTCGATGTCGGTCTGTCCGTCCGTATGTCACACTATTTCGTCCTGTCGATGTCGGTCTGTCCGTCCGTATGTCACACTATTTCGTCCTGTCGATGTCGGTCTGTCCGTCCGTATGTCACACTATTTTTTGTTTGAAAGAGTTTTCGACCGAGATGGTCCCATTTTAACAAAGTGAAGATCTGACAATGGAACTCCTCAGTAACGTACAGTACATGTATTGTACAAAGACCAAAGGATATTACTGGTTATGTTACTATCCGTGGTCAAGTGATCATGGCCTGCGAAGAAAACTCAAAGCATTTATCTATATATATAAAAGAAAGTCTGTTAGTTACACCACTTATAACTCGAGAACGGCTGAACCGATTTGGCTGAAAATTGGTGGGGAGGTAGCTTAGAACCAGGAGACGGACATGGGATACTTTTTTTTTTTTTTTTTTTTTTTTTTTTATAGTAGGAGTAGGGTAGGAGTAGGGTAGAAGTAGGGTAGGAGTAGTGTAGGAGTAGTGTAGGAGTAGGGTAGGAGTAGTGTAGGAGTAGGGTAGGAGTAGTGTAGGAGTAGGGTAGGAGTAGGGTAGGGTAGGGGTAGGGTAGAAGTAGGGTAGGAGTAGTGTAGGAGTAGTGTAGGAGTAGGGTAGGAGTAGTGTAGGAGTAGGGTAGGAGTAGGGTAGGAGTAGGGTAGAAGTAGGGTAGGAGTAGTGTAGGAGTAGGGTAGGAGTAGTGCAGCTAGAAATAATTTATATGGCAAAACAACGTTTGCCGGGTCAGCTAGTTTCAAATAAACCAATTACAGGCACTTTTGAATTGTCAAGGGGTCGGTCAGTCAGAAAGATGAAGCTAGTTGCCCATTCCAAAGCGTAGTAGTAGGTAGCTATGGAGAAGAACGGACAAGAAATTCCAAGGACACTCTTTTAAATCAAAATAATATGGTTATAAAATATTGGTTACATCATTCATGTTAAAATTGGAGGCCCGCGGCTAAATAATAATAGCCGCACAGGTAAATCGATCAGGTTAAGCTACGCTTGCCGCGGTTGGGCTGTGGATGGGTGACTGAATAATGGGGATTTATGGACCAAAAGTTCACATATCCCCATTGGTTTAAAATTAGAATACAAACAACATATTATTTAATTTTTTTTTTTTTTTTTTTTTAATACGTTTATTTCTCTCAAAAAGGTACACACAGCTCCATTAAGTAGTTACCCCACCAAAAGACATGTGCGTTCAAATCCGTGATAGGCCCAAGTTGGTTTTTGTATTTTGCAAAAACATTTTATTTTAAATAATGTATTGTTTTAGTGAATAAATAAGTTTAAGTAAGTTTTTTTTTTAAATTCTGTTTTTATTATTGTTTTTTTCAATAAAACAATACTTTTGCGACGACAAGCAACAATAATAGGGTTAACATTTACGACAACTTATTCATCGTCTAAATAGACTGGAGGTTTCAAGACCGCTTACCGTGCATAAGATTGGAAGTTCAAATCCTATATAGGCAGGCACGAAATGTGCTTTTTGTTCATTATATTATTTTGATATATTTTTCTATTTTGTTTTAAGTAGTAATTATTTATAAAGAATTAAAAAATCAAGAAAAATAAAATACTTTATTAATAATTTAATAATATTTATTATTGCTATTATTTAACAAAACTATGATCTTATTTTACAACAAACAGAACAATTATTTTAGTTCTCATAAAATCAGAAATCATTTAAAAAAATAATTGATAAATAGTAGTCGTTTACTCTTTGCCGTTTTAAGTGAACGTATACAAAGTTCTAACTTGAAGGTATGGATTAATTTTATAAAGACAACGTAAGTAAGTAAAATTAATGGATACCCTCAAATTATAACATCTTTCGATTAGACAGGGACCTAAAGATATAATGACTCAGCCGATAGTAGATAACAATTTCATCGCAATTCATATGGGCTCGCTGGCTAGTTCGTCAAACTGGCCGGTATGAGTATGACGACGTTCGGTGATGCGATGGTTCGAATCCGAGTCAATACAATGGACTCTTTTTGAAGTATTCTTTAGATTATTCGTAAGGAATTCAATGTTGTAGCAGTGTAACATTTTAAAACTTGAGGGGTTAGGACATAGTAACGCTTTCTGTACAATTTGGTACAAAAAATATAATTCACACGCATATTCAAACCTTTGTGAGAGCTGGAGTCTATACTGGGCACAGGGCCTGTATGACAGGAATAACCATGAAGGCTTTATTTCTTATGGAGATTAGGACTCATTGATTATATTTTTATAATCAATCAATTAAAGTAATGATTCATTAGTCCAATCAACGAATGACCCAAAAGGAGGTGTGGAGTGCGTGAGCTGGGCCCTAAGCGTTCTCTTCAGAAAGGAGGTGTGGAGTGCGTGAGCTGGGCCCTAAGCGTTCTCTTCAGAAAGGAGGTGTGGAGTGCGTGAGCTGGGCCCTAAGCGTTCTCTTCAGAAAGGAGGTGTGGAGTGCGTGAGCTGGGCCCTAAGCGTTCTCTTCAGAAAGGAGGTGTGGAGTGCGTGAGCTGGGCCCTAAGCGTTTTCTTCAGAAAGTTGTTCAGGGTGCTTAGGGAGTAAACATACTAAAAGTCCGCGTCTAGGGGGGAGGGGGGGGGGGGATAAAAGTTCCCACTTTTAAGTTTTTCGCTAATATCTTTAAAACGGTGCGTCGTAGAGAAAAAATATCTCCTACGTAATGAAAGCTAAGTATACAATTTTCTACAACTTTTATCTTACACACTTTTTCGAATTCCTATTCCTACCCATTTTCGATCTACACGTTCCGGAAAAGTGAAATTTTTCGAAAAAACCACTTTTATCAAACACTAGCTGTTGCCTGCTCCTTCGGCGTTATTTCGGGATAAAAAGTATGTTAATCCAGGTCCTAATCTATCTACCTACCAAATTTCATCCAAATCCGTTCACTAGCCGTTGAATTATCGAAACTTTTATCCATGTACCAGCAGCACCCCGCGGTTTCACCCGCATCAGTTTTCCGTAGGAATATCGGGATGAATAAATAAATAATAAATAAAAAATTTATTCAAGTATAAAACAAAGTACAAATAGGATTTACAGTAATTACAATCTAGGAAAAATTAAATTCTAACTGTAATGACCTGCCTGATCTAGGTTTATGGAAAAACCTGTGTTTCAGGCCATCAATTTACACCAAACATTTAAAAAAAGAAGACACAATAAATGTCTTAGAAGCTAAATAAAAAAGAAAGTAAAATATATTTAATGTCTTAAAGAGTTACTATTTGGGTATATTATTTTAAAATGAAACCTATCCTATGTCCTTTCCTGAGACACAAACTATCTCTAGAACAAATTTCATCTAAATCGGTTCAGTGGTTTAAGCGTGAAGAGGTAACAGACATACAGACACCAGCGGAGCTTTGCGGAGATGATGATGAGATGATGATGATGCTCGAAAACTGATTAGAACACGTTCTAAGAGAGTGTATGGTTCGTAACACAATTAAAAAATATAATTATTCTAAAGCCAATTATGAAAATATTAACCATGACTTAAAAGAAATAAATTGGGAAGATGCGTTTTTAAATGATCAAACACCTGACGAGTATTTAGGCACGTTTTATAACACTATTTTTGGCATAATAAGAAAACATGTACCTTTGGTTAGCACTAGGTCTTTGAAGTTTCCTGTATGGTTTTCAAAATCTCTGATACACATTATATAAAAACAAATCTAAAGTGTGGGTTAGATGGAAAATGTACAAGAATTTATCGGACTATGAGCAGTTTAAGCTATACCGCGCGAGATTTCAGTCTGAGTGCAAAGAAACATAGAAAATACATTAACTCTGTAGAGGATGGTATTCGAGACAACATTAAACACTTCTGGACGTTCATTTCCAAACAAAAATCCACTGCTGGAATTCCTTCCACCATGAAATATAAAAATCAGCCTTCTAATAATTCCGAAGACATTTGCAATATTTTTTCTAACTTTTTTCATTCGGTATATGAACCATCTACCTTAACAAATGTACCGTCCTCGCATGCCGACTGTTCCCCTACCTGCTCGCTTATAAGTGACATTGAAATTTCGGTGGCTGATGTTTTGAGGGGGCTCGAGTCATTGGACCCCTCAAAAGGACCTGGACCAGATGGTTTGCCAGTAGACATGGGCGTTTTCGTATTTAGTTGCTAACGGATATGTAACCGATATGCAGTTTTCATATCGATATCGAAAACCGTTTTCAGATATCGATATCAGTAGTACGATTTGCACAAGTACCTAACTGAAACGAACGAAACGCAAACTAACGACAAACGCAAACTCACACTTTTACCGTTAATACATTGATATAGAACTGAAATTAGAATGAATTTCTCCCTGATATCGAGTAGCCGCCGGAAAGTTGCTAACTTATGGAATCTTTGTTGTAACTAAATAAATAGAAACTAGACCTTATTGCTAGCGCGTTTGGATATAGATATTACAAACGCACTATTATTAACCAAATAACCAATCACTAGCCGAAGTTACATAACATTCGCTTCATCACTTTTACGCCAGTAAAACATTGAATGGTAAGACAGAGACAAAGCGAATAAAAACCGTCGATGTCATATACTCATATCTTCGTGTTGTGAAGTTTGCGTTTTGTTCGTTATTACTTATTCGTAGTTCGTTTTCGTTGTTGCGCTTTGGATAAACCATAGCTCGATGAAGTTTTTGTGAAAACGGTTATGTATATTTAGATATCGATATGGTATGATAATAAACACATATCCGATATAAGTTACGTTTTGATATATCGAACCCATGCCTATTTGCCAGTAATCTTTATTAAGAAGACTGCCACTAATATCTGTACACCATTGCATACCATTTTTAATTTATCCATCTCTAAGGGGATATTTCCACAAGCTTGGAAACTCGCAAACATAACCCCTGTCTACAAGTCAGGACCTAAGCATGACGTAGAGAACTATCGACCAATTTCTATATTGTCAGCCTTGTCAAAGGTTTTCGAGAGATTAGTACATGATAAAGTGTACCCTCTACTTCACAGCGTTTTATTACCACAGCAACATGGTTTTGTCAAAAGGAGATCAACCGCGACGAACCTGGTGACTTTCGCAGATTATTTGTTTAACAACTTGGATGCCCGTGTTCAAACTGATACCATATATACTGATTTCAAGAAAGCCTTTGACAAGGTTGACCATGAACTGCTTTTGCAGAAAATTGCGTTTAATGGGATACGTGGGGATCTGCTGAGATGGTTTTATTCATATGTTTGCAACCGAACTCAGAGAGTTGTAATAAATGGTTTCTATTCTACCACTGTAGATGTTACTTCTGGAGTACCGCAGGGTTCTATTTTAGGACCTCTCCTTTTCATTCTATTCATCAATGACGTCGATAAATGTTTTGCAAATTCAAAATTACTGTTGTACGCTGACGACATTAAAATATTTAGGTCTATTAAATGCCACCGTGATTGCTCTCTCTTACAGGAAGACTTAGATGCGTTTTCGGCATACTGTACACGCAATAAGCTTCAACTTAGTGTGTCCAAGTGTTGCGTCATTAGTTTTACCAAAAATAAAAACATCTTTTCATATCCCTATACCTTAAAAAACGAAAGTTTAAAAAGAGAAACGCTGGTCCGTGATCTTGGATTTCTGTTGGACGACAAACTCCATTTAGATTCCCATATCAACAAAATTGTTAACAGTGCCTTCCGTATGTTCGGTTTTATCATGAGAACGGCTACAGTATTTACCCGGTCGTCTACCTATTTGTATTTGTATCGGTCGTTAGTTAGTTCGCTCTCAGCTAGAGTATGCTGTTTCGGTATGGAATCCCCATTATGGTAAATATTCCGATATGATCGAAAAAGTACAGAGAAAATTTTTAAAGGCCATGCATTTTCGTTGCCATCGTACCTACTTATCATACGATGACCTATTGCAGAAGTATAAGCTGCAAAGTTTAAAATCTAGACGAATTATGTTGGAAACAATGTTCTTGTTTGATCTGTGCAATACTTATGACTGTATTGATATGCGCAACAAGATAAGCTACGTAGTACCCAGAACAACGATATGCCGTGGGGTGCGCGCAAGACCTCTATTTGTAGTAAGTTCCTGTCGCACAAACGCGGGCTTGCGAGCACCCCTACGCCGCCTTACCAATCAGTACAATAAGATCTTTAAAGACATCGACTTCTTCTTCGTCTCTGCTCAAAAATTTAAAAATCTTACCAAAAAAATAACTTTAGAATACAATAGTTAGTTTAGTTAATTACTTTAATATTTGCTCATTCTCTGTCTCTTTCTCTGTTGCTTGCATGCCTGTCTATGTTTAAGTTCAGTTTTAACTACTTTTCTGTTTAAAAATCTCAGAATAGCGCACTGTTTGATATCACTTTTAATATGTTGTGGAAAATGTCGTAGGTTATACATTTATAAACCTTGTATATTTATAACTTAGTGTAAGATTTTAATGTATAGCTGTTTATTTTCCCGAATAAATAAAATAAAATTGAGTAAATTGCGTTAGTGGGGTGTCTTTGTCTTGTAAAGGAGAATGACCGATTGTGGTACCAAAAAGTCTCATGCCTCAAGATCAAAATATTATAGTAATTATTTTCATATTTTTTTACGACATTTCGCGTCGGGGATTTGATTTTTGAACAGGGAATTTTAATTAAAGTAAAAAAGTGTTGATATCGTTTTAATCCCTTTACATGACGTTCCGTTTCAAATGATATGATCAATATAACATTGAATGGAGATAGTTTTATTTATACTTAAAAAAATGTAACCAATTTATCATTTAAAATGGTCGATTTTTTCAATAAAGTCTAACCGGGATCACGAAATTGTAATTTTTTTTTTTTGTTCTTTCTGCTTCACAGCAATCTGTCGTAAACGACAATAAGCTGCTTCTTTGTCCGAAATTTCTGAGTTTTATTAGGTAATAGAGCTTGGTGAGAACTTCGTAGTTAAGTTTCTCATTCCAATTAGATGAATCTGTCCTGGAGAGTTGGGACGCTATGTCTTTTCAATCTCTTAAATTGCAGGCCACCATCACCGCTTAGTTTTAGAGCAAGTTCATTTTGATGTTTTGATATTCTCTTCTGGTATTTGTTGCTGTATTGTGTTATCTCTTGTTTGACTGTAGGTATTTTCAAATCTTGATATATTAGCTTGTTACTAATGTATTGTGGTATGTTAAAGATAACTCTTAATATCTTCGACTGAAACCTTTCCAAAATCTCAATATTACTTTGGCTGGCCGTGCCCCAAAGCTGGATACCGTTAATTGGCTGGATACGAAATTGTAATAAAAAGAAAATATTTTGATAATGCACTCAATTGATTTAATTCCGGATATGGTCGTCAATGCCATATTTCCGTTTATTTCCGTTTCTTTCGAATTGCATGAAATTGATAGGTATTTTGTTTTCCTGTGTATTATTGAAGGATTATAATGCATTTACTCCAGAAGGATGTTGTGTTAATTAAGATTTCAACGCAATATGCGAAGACATTGTCCGATACTGCTGCAGATGTGCGATTTTTGCCGTTCGTGTATGACATGTCAAACAAAATAAAGTAGGTGCCTAGTCTTTCGGTTATTTTGATTTTTTTGAAAATCTCCGAAACCCGGGTTTTCATTACAAAAATAACTTTTGTAGGAGTTAATCAAAATCAAAATATTTTATTTCACACTAGCTTCTGCCCGCGACTTCGTCCGCGTGAACAGTACGCGTTCATTCTGACTTTTTTTCTTTTTGTTTGGCTCCTAAGGGTCATAGCGTGATATTAAATAGCCTATAGCCTTCCTCAAGAATTGGGCTACAAAATGCAAAAAGATTTTTTCAAATCTGACCGGTAGTTCCAGAGATTATCGCGTTCAAACAAACAAACTCTTCAGCTTTATCTATACAAATAAATAAAATTGGAGTGTCTGTTTGTAATATTAAAATAATCGCTTTTTACAAAATGCATATGGATGTATACACGGTACATATACCAAAATAACATTTTTTACAATTTTTGTCTGTCTGTCTGTCTGTCTGTCTGTCTGTTTGTTCCGGCTAATCTCTGAAACGGCTGGACCGATTTTGACGGGACTTTCACTGGCAGATAGCTGATGTAATAAGGAGTAACTTAGGCTACTTTTTTTTTAGAAAAATAAAATAGGGTTCCACGAAAAAAAATAAAACCAATGAATACGTGTCTTAATCTCCATAGAAATTGATTGAATAATATAAATAATATAATTATGTATTATGATGTCATATACATTTAATATTTAAATAAAATTATTATAAATAAAATAAAGTAATATTGCAATATCCAAGTACTGTCCAGTACCGCGCGCAGCCCACGCGCATGCCACCGCTGCGCCCGTCACGTCGCGTCGTGGCTCGGGCGCCTCCCACCCGCTTCTCCCACAGCGACCTAATATCACAAAGGCTGCCTATCGCGCGGGCTCAGAACGCGCGAGCGGGCTATTGGTAACGGTTGTGTCTCAACCAACGACTTCGTTTAAAAATTGATTTCCAGCACTTATATCATACTTTTTTGTTTGATTAGGTGTCTTTTATTTTTCCACTGTTTTGTTCTTCTTAACTTAAATTGTTTCGTTACATGTTCACTGTTTTCTAGCAGTAAGACCTTTTTAGTTAGTTTTTGATTTACTTTGAAATTGATAAATTACTTATAAGTAGGTTATTTTTAGTTAAGTACGTAGGTAGTAATTTTTAAATTTGTTTTTTCGTTTTCTAATTGAGAAAGGTTGTGTCTCAACGAATTCGCTTAAAATTTGATTTCCAGCACTTATATCATACTTTTTTGTTTGATTTGGTGTCTTTTATTTTTCCACTGTTCTGTTCTTCTTAACTCAAATTGTTTCGTTACATGTGCACTGTTTTCTAGCAGTAAGACCTTTTAGTTAGTTTTTGATTTAATTTGAAATAATAATTGATAAATTACTTAGGTACTAGGTAGTAGTTTTTAAATTTGTTTTTTCGTTTTCTAATTGAGAAAGGTTGTCTCAACGATTTTCTTAAAAAATTGTTTTCTTTTTTTGTATGATTAGGATTTTTTTATAATCCCACCGGACCGATCCGTTCTTCTTAATTCAAAATATTTTGTTACATTTTTACTGCTTTCCTTTTTTACCATTAGGTAATAATTATAAATTAATGTTTAACGTTTTCTTTCATCGCGGCTTAACGGCAACCTTACTTCCTGGGGGAAAACGGCACATTCGATGTTTAAAATCCCACTAGATTAGACTAGATTAGAGATTAGATTAGATTTAGACCGTATGGAAAATTCAGTATGCAGTACCTATATCCAAAAATAATCTCAAAGCCAAAGTTCTACAAAATTGTGTATATTTTGTAGTATGGGACGAATGCACTATAGCAAAAAAAAACTATAGAAGCCGTGAATAGGACGATGCAGGACATAAGAAGTCATAATCTATTATTTGGAAGAGTCTTATTTTTATTAGCTGGAGATTTTAGGCAAATATTACCAGTTGTGACTAAAAGTAAGCGAGCTGATGAAATTAACGCCTGTTTAAAACGTTCAGTACTTTGGAGACATTGTAAAAAACTTCATTTAAAAGAAAATATGAGAGAACATTCAGCCGATTCAGAATTTAGCAAAATTCTTCTTGATGTTTGAGAGGGAAAAATTCCAGAAGTGAGTAGTACTCATGATATAGAACTACCTAATTTGTGAGGTTGTGGCGGATACTGAAATTTTAATACATAGTATTTATGATGATATTCACAATCTCAATATCAAAGATGATTCGTGGTTGTGTGAAAGATCAATTTTAACACCTATGAACGACCAGGTTACTGCCCTTAATCAGCGCATTTTAGATAAATTATCTGGTGAATCACAAACATACCTTTCCATCAATACAGTTTGCAATCCGGATGAAGTGGTTAATAACCCAACAGAATTTTTAAATATTATAATTGTGCCTGGTCTACCCCCTCACAAACTAGAACTTAAGATTGGCGTGCCCATCATACTGCTCCGTAATTCAAACCCACCGAAACTTTGCAATGGTAAACTACCTATAAATGCAAAAACGAAAAAAAAGAACTAAATGGAGAAATATGTACAAAAACAAAATATCGATACATAAAATAGAAGAATTTCATTAAAATCAGCATGGTATTTCTTTTTTACGCAGAATACAGAATTAATAAGTTATCGCGTAAACTCTGCGAACTGAACAATAACTTTTTTGTTAAATTCCACGCGGACGAAGTCGCGGGTAACAGCTAGTTATTAGTATATATAGATACTCTTCAAAGATCTTATACTTACAATCATCAACAAATATATTTCGAAAAAGATTATTACAGGATTTTATGTTGATAAAAAACTCTATGGCCCATAACTCCTTAATAGGTACCAACTCTTAACATCTTACACACGTGATAACTTTTAAACGAAATATCCGATTGAGATGAAACAAAAAGTATTTTACTTCTTCATAAATACTCTTGATAACATAATGCTTAATTTTGATAAGGATTAATATTACGATACATATTTAACGTGGTTTTTTTTTCTTCAGACGATTTAATAATTATTTTGAACACAAAATCGGTTATTGTGATTAAATCATGATAGCTAGATATATGTTCTCGCGGACTTTTTTGTAGGTCTTAATGGGCTCTACAAACCCGTAGTACATCATTTTGTTCTATTGTCAATAGTTTTTGCAGCGCACGCAAAAATAAGTTTTCGATTTTACACCTTGTGTTACAAAATAGCAATTTTATTACGGATCCCTAATTTTGAAAAAAAAAATATAGCCTATAGCCTTTCTCGATAAATGGACTACCCAACACTAAAAGAATCATTCAAATCGGACCAGTAGTTCCAGAGATTAGCGCGTTCAAACAAACAAACAAACAAACAAACAAACTCTGCAGCTTTATAATATTAGTATAGATAAGCCTACATGGGCACTTATGAAACGTCAGAAGCTAGGTGCACGGTTCCAATTGGTCGTTTCCTATGGAGAAGAACCGGCAAGAAACTCCACGGTTACTCTTTTTAAAAATAATTGGCTTTTACAATATTTTCAAATTACAGTAGGTATGGGAGGATAGCGTAGGCCTGTCAACAAGTATCAGGTACTTGATAAAATAAAAAATGGTCTACAGATCTAAAGTCTACAAGGCCTACAAAGTCCTCACATTTACAAAATAAGAATCTATCAAAAGGATAAATAAAAATAAAAACCTAATAAAACTTAGTGATATGATTACCATTACAACCACTAATAAAGAGATGGAAAAAAATTTGAATTTTCTGTATATAATGTCAAGTAATAAAGAGATTATGTCAAAAGAAGTAAATAAAGTAAAAAAAATATGATAAGTGTAGTATATAAAAAACAAAGTTTGACTTTGACGCAAAATGGTACGGGATTCCATACATCCAAGAGCATTGTAATATGCTTACATTTATTAACATTGAAAATCATGAATAGAATAGAATATTTATTTGCGTAAAACATGGTATACAAGGGTGTTAAATACAAATTGAGGAACAAGCATGTTTAGCTAGGATAAAACATAGCATGCAAAATTTTAAAAACAAGTTAAGATGGACTGTTTAGTTGTCCGAAACTGAATAAATAAATAAAATTAAACAACAACAACCGTTTTTTTTTTAACAAACATCAACATTTTTTATCTATAAATTCTTTTATACTATAAAAACTACACTCGAGTAACCACTTATGAAATTTAATTTTAAATAATTTTGTATTTAATGCTTTGAAATGCCTAGGTATTTTATTATAAATGCACACACACATTGCCAAGCAGTTACGATTGTATTTAGACAGTCTAGGCAAATCATTTAACACCAGTTTATATGGATCTCGTCGGTTCCGAGGATTGACATCATTTGCAGTCTTAAATAGTTGCTTATTTTTCATAACAAACACACATATTTCGTAAATGTAAAGCGACGCTAACGGTAACTGTCCAATATTTCAATATGTGAAAAAGTTTACCTGACGCTTCCCTAGATGGCGTGCGGATCGAAATACATCTCGCTATGGTTTCGTTACCGAGCAAACCATATATAGTTTTGGATTTTTTTTGTATGTGCTGTTCCTTGTGAATAAAATTGTCCTAATTGAAACAGTTGGTGCGTTTCATTGGGTGTTCTCGCCTTCGGACCTTGAAAACCTGTTCATGGTCCTTCGAGCCGGATTGGCGTGAAGGTGTTTTTGTTAGTCATCGGTGGTGGTGGTGATTAACACCCCGCAACGTTAGTACTGGGCAGTGGATTGCTGTCCAGAGCATCCCTACAGCGAGGCGTCAGCGGTGACGTCATCGAAGCAGAGGATCCGGCTGGGTGCCGGAGGAGTGACGTTGCGTGGAGGAGCCAGGCAGAGGAGTTCGCGAAGCGGCCACCAGAGGGCGCGACAAGCGCGGCGTGAGGTGAGACGTTGAGTATCAGTGTCAGTGAGTGCATAGTGGAGAAATCGTGAGTACATTTTCGACCTTATTACTAAGAAGAAATTAACTTCAACAATTGAAGAAAGTGCATTGAAATTTGAACCTTAAAATCACTAGATAATTAACTTAGCCGTTGATAATATTAGTTTGGACTTGTGCTAATTTTAAGAAAAAGTGGTTCAGACGGGGAACCTATGCCCGATTTTACTCAGAAATACAAGTTTAAAACACTTGTAAAATTTCAAACGTAATCTGGGACTTAGAAAAATATTGAAGTGCTTCAAAGAAACTTAGAACTTTTGTGGTGTTTATGAATGTGTTTACTGGACAATAAGTTTATTTATAGTGTTGTATCTCGTTGCAAGAAAATTGTGTATTTATATTTGTGACCTAAACTACTTGTGGTTTTTAATAAAAAATGGAGTCGCTTAACGACATTCAGGAAGACATTAATGCTAAAATGCTCAAGTCAAAATCTAACTTTAAAAAGAGTCCTAAAGAGCGTCTAACTGTTTGTTATATAGAAACTAGGCTTGAAAACTTAGAACAGCATTGGGAATTATTCTACAACACACATGTAAAAATTATTAGTGAGGTACAAAAGTCTGAGTTACTTAGTTCAAATTATCATAAGAAAGGCTTATATGATGAGGTCGAAGAGTTTTATATACAGTTTAAAAGCGAGCTGAAAGAATTATTAAACAATATGAAAATGTCTAGTGGAACGTGTAATGTTAGTTCAGGAGCTAGCTGTAGTACAGGATTTAGGAACTTTAAGTTACCTGAGGTTAAGATACCTGTGTTCTCTGGAAATTATAGTGAGTGGCAGACATTTAGGGATTTATTTGTAGGGTTAATACACAATAATAAAACTCTAGACGATGCGCAGAAATTATATTATCTTAAAGGTTACTTAACCGGAGATGCAGAGCACCTATTAAGAAACATTAATGTAACATCGGATAATTATACGGCTAGTTGGGCAAAATTAGAGGCAATGTACAACAATAAACGATTCTTAGCAAATGGAATTTTAAAGCGTTTGTTTAATCAAAAGAGTTTAACAGTAGAATCAGCCACTGAAATAAAAAGATTACTTAGCACCACATCTGATTGTTTGGGTTCAATAAAAAATTTAGGGATAGATGTTACTTCTTGGGACATACTAATAATACACATTGTGAGCGGCAAATTGGACAAGGAAACCAGGAAGGCCTGGGAGTTAAAGGTAGCTTCGGATACAACGGATGATTTGCCTACTTTTACTCAATTTACTGATTTTTTAACTGGCCGCTTTCGAGGTCTAGAAAATTTAGAAAATAAACCTCATGTTCAAAAGAGTTCGCAATCTTTTCATGTGGTAGGGAAAGAAAAAGCAGAGTTGTCTTGCCCTTTTTGTTCTGCTGCTCATAAGGTAACTGCTTGTAAAGGTTTTGCTAAAGAAAGTAACGATACTCGACGTGATTTCGTCCAGAAAAATGGGCTATGTTTCGTTTGTATGGGTAGTAACCACTCTGCCAGATTTTGTAGAAACACCGTCAAATGCCATTTATGTAAAAGACGCCACCATACTTTACTCCACCCTAGCGGTGGTTCTGGGTCTGTTGGTGAGGACACGGGCGTTGTTCAGAAGGAAGCAGCGTCAGCTGCTACTGGGAAGAGTACCTCAATGGAGGAAACTCAAAAGGCCGCTGTACAAGCGGAGGGATCTACTAAGCCAATAGTTTCATGCCTTTCGACAGGAAATGGTACGGACACGGTTTTAATACCTACGGCTTTAGTAAAAGCCAAGTCAAAGGATGGAACATATCGTGTGGTTCGCGCATTAGTAGATCAAGGGTCACAAGGCTCTTTTATCACGGAGTCAATGGCTCAGTATTTAGGGTTAAAGAAAACTTTAACAAAACACCGGGTAACAGGTGTAGGTGGAAATAAAACAGTTATGTCTAATTCTTCCGTAGTTGTTGATATACGTTCTCGAGTGAATTCAGATTACCGCGTTCAAGTAAATGCATACGTTTTGAAGTCCATCACATCCCTTCTCCCAGTTGTAACAGCAACCAGGGTAGAATGGGTAAAGTTGAGCGAAGACGATTTGGCCGATCCTGAGTATCACACGCCTAATAAAATTGACATTTTATTAGGTGCTGAGATATTCAGCCAAATTATTCAAGATGGAATCAAAAGGAGTACCAGTGGATCGCTCGTAGCACAACAAACAGAATTCGGATGGATTCTTTCGGGTGTTGTCGGTACAGAAAATTCGTCCGACATCAATTCATATCCTTGTATCACTGTCATGCATTCCAATATTCAGGCTGATGACTTCTTACGTAAATTCTGGGAGCTAGAAGCGGAGCCATCGGGAACTGAAAAAATACTTAGTATAGAGGAAACGGAATGTGAGAATATTTTTACAAATACCACAAAGCGAGACGAAACCGGACGTTACATTGTAAAGTTGCCGTTCCGGGATGGTAACCAAAGTTGTAAGGATGGTGAATCTAGGTTCATATCTGAAAAAAGGTTAAAGAGTTTAGAATTTAAACTTTCAAAGAATCACAAATTAAAGGCGGATTACACAGCGGTGATGCAAGAGTATATAGAACTTAACCATATGGTAAAGGTATCTCCAAAAGAAAAGAATAAAGGGTTGTACTTACCTCATCACGCAATACTCCGGGAAGATAAGCAAACAACTAAGGTGCGCGTGGTATTTGACGCTTCCTGCAAAGGAGTAAATGGGATATCGTTAAACGATAACTTGATGGTTGGCCCGAGATTGCAAGCAGAATTACGACATACGGTTATGCGTTGGAGAACACATCCAATTTGTATAGGTGCTGATATAATTAAAATGTATAGACAAGTTCTGGTCAATAGAGATGACACAATGTTTCAGAGGGTTCTTTGGAGGGATAGTCCTGAAAAAGAAATTGAAGAATTTGAGTTAGTGACGGTTACATTTGATACTTCATCGGCGCCATTTCTAGCAGTGCATGCTTTACATCAGGTTGCTTATGATGAAGGGAAGGATCATCCATTAGCAGCAAAAATCATTCTTAATGATTTCTACATGGATGATTTAATGACAGGAGCAGAAAGCGTAGAGGAAGGATATAAAATTCATACAGAAATAAAAAATATTCTAGCTAAAGGGGGATTTCCATTACAAAAATGGATAAGTAACAGCGAAGAATTACTACATAAGATAAGAGAAAGCAAAAGGGATAAGGCTGAGGAAGTAAAAATAAAAATAGATAATATTACAAAAATACTCGGACTTACCTGGGATCCTCGCGCTGATGTTTTCCAGTACTCTGTAGAATTGCCTCTCTCGACGGAACCTGTAAGTAAAAGAAAAATTATATCGGATATTTCTAGGCTTTTCGACCCGCTAGGTTGGTTGTCACCTAGTATCATTTTAGCAAAAATTTTGATACAAAAGCTGTGGTTAGCAGGTATAGGTTGGGACGAAGAAGTTCCCAGTAGTTTATTAAAGGAATGGATTACTTACCGTAAGGACTTATCTTCTTTAGTGAACGTTAAAATCCCACGTTGGCTTAACACTAAATCCAGCAATGTAAAGACGGAGCTACACGGTTTTTCGGATGCCTCAAAAATGGCCTACGCCGCAGTGGTATACGTCAGAGTTATAGATGCGGAGGGTAACATACAAGTTGCGTTAGTTACCTCGAAAACCAAGGTGTCTCCCATCAAACAGGTGTCAATACCTAGGTTAGAACTATGCGGAGCCGTTCTATTAGCTAAGTTGATGGTGGACGTTGCTAAAACTCTGGATGTAAATGTATCAGATGTGCACGCTTGGACGGATTCCGAAGTTGTTCTCGCATGGCTTAATAGTCATCCAAGCCGTTGGAAAACGTTTGTGGCCAATCGTATTTCAGAAATCTTAAGCACACTGGATACACAATATTGGTCACACGTTCCATCTAAACAGAATCCAGCGGATTGTGCCTCTCGCGGCGTGGTTCCAGGGGAACTCGGCAATACTGCGATATGGTTCAATGGACCAAAGTTTTTAAGGCAATCAGTGATAGAATATAAAAAACCTAAACACTTGATTACTAAATTGGAGGAAGTGAAGGTCCATTCGGGTATCCTTGACATTTCCTTTTGGGACAGATTTTCATCGCTTTCAAGGATGACCAGGGTAGTAGCCTACTGTAGGAAATTCTTGCTCTTAAGAATCAATTGTGATAACAAGGAAAGAAGCAAACAGTTGTCTACGATGGAACTCGAGGAGGCGATGGAAGTATGTATTAGGAAGGGTCAAGAAGAAGAGCTCCAAGAAGAAATACAAGAACTTAAGAAGACGGAATCTTTAGGAAAAAAGGGAAGAAAGTACAAGTCGTTAAACTTATTTTTGGACTCAAAGGGAGTACTTAGAGTGGGAGGTAGATTAGAGATGTCTCAGTTGAGTTATGATCGCAAACATCCAATACTTATACCTAAAGATTCCTTCCTCACGAAGCTTCTCATAAGCGAGGCGCATCAAAAAACGATGCATGGGGGGCCTCAAGCTATGATCGCTTACTTGAGATCTCGGTATTGGGTTGTAGGGGTTAAACCTTTAGTAAAGGCCTATTTTAGAAAATGCGTTACTTGCATTAGGTATACCAATAAAGCCAGAAGCCAACTAATGGGACAGCTACCATCTCCTCGTGTTACACCAAATAAGGTTTTTCTGTACAGTGGCGTTGATTACGCTGGGCCGATAAACGTCAGAGTGTCTAAAGGCCGTGGTAATAAGTCGTACAAGGGATACATCGCGCTCTTCATCTGTCTGTCTACGCGGGCGATTCACATCGAGGCAGTCAGTGACATGACGTCCAAAGGGTTCTTGGCCGCTTTTAAGAGGTTCGTGGCGAGGCGTGGACATTGTGCAGAACTACACAGTGACAACGGCACAAATTTTGTTGGCGCTGCGCGAGAGCTGCAGGAATTATTTAATGAAGAAAAATCTAAATTAATTCCTGAATTGGTTGAGTGCTTAGCAAATAATGGTACAAAGTGGAACTTTATTCCTCCTCACGCTCCAAACTTCGGCGGTCTATGGGAGGCAGGAATAAAGTCCACTAAATACCACCTCAGAAGGGTTATAGGGAACTCTACGTTAACGTTCGAGGAACTAACGACGGTGTTAGCACAAATTGAGGCGTGCCTCAACTCGAGACCGCTTTCCTGTGTAGATCAAAATGAGTTAGCGGTGTTAACTCCGGGCCATTTTCTGGTTGGGGAACCACTCGTCCTAGTACCTGATTCGGATTTCGAAAAGGCTAACATTTCTAGTCTCAGACGGTGGCAACTTACTCAAAGAATGTTACAGGACTATTGGCGGCGGTGGTCACAAGATTACTTAAATCAATTTTTACAACGCCATAAGTGGGCTCACCAAAATCCAGAACCAGCCATAGGTGGCATAGTTCTGATAAAAGAGGATGATTTACCTCCTGGTAAGTGGTTGCTGGGGAAGATAGAGTTAAAACATCCTGGCCCCGACGGAATCACTCGAGTCGTTACGGTTAGAACTAAAAATTCCCTGATAAAGAGACCTATTACGAAATTGGCTATTCTTCCTGTAGCAAATTAAACTTTGTGTTTGTAAGTTATAATTTAAGAATATGTATTGTTCATAATATGATACATGTATGTAGTTTGTAAGAATTACTAAATTGTTTTTTTTTTGTCTCTAGATACTTTCACCCATGTTATTATTATGTTAAAATTTTGTACCTGTGCGCCCCATAGTACTAGACATGTTGCACGGTGGGCGGTTTAGATTAAGAGAAGGACATTCCGCAATATGTCCTTGGTGGGCGGTATGTCCAATATTTCAATATGTGAAAAAGTTTACCTGACGCTTCCCTAGATGGCGTGCGGATCGAAATACATCTCGCTATGGTTTCGTTACCGAGCAAACCATATATAGTTTTGGATTTTTTTTGTATGTGCTGTTCCTTGTGAATAAAATTGTCCTAATTGAAACAGTTGGTGCGTTTCATTGGGTGTTCTCGCCTTCGGACCTTGAAAACCTGTTCAGTAACAAACCAAGTTTTTTAAATATTGGTCGACATGAGTCGTCGGGCTTAAGTCCACAAATTGCTCTCATGCACTTTTTTTGAGCGATGAATGCTCTTTGGAAGTCAGTGCTGTTACCCCACACTATTAGTCCATAACGTAACAACGATTCGACGTACGCTTGGTATGACATTACGGCAGTTTTTATATTAGTTACATTTTTTACTTGTTTTAATGCATAAACAAATTTATTAATTTTAGTGCTAACATTGTCTATGTGCTCCTTCCAGTTAATGTCTTTATCTATTATAACACCTAAAAATCTGGTATGCGTTACTTCATTGATTTTATTAATATTGAGTTTAATGTCATTTTTGGAATTATTATAATTATTATAGTGGTTTTTCATAGACCATCTGGACATTTTATTGATTTCAGTTTGCAATTTTACTAAGTCTTCAGCACAGTTTACTGTTTGGTACAATTTATATCATCGGCGTACATATTAAACTTGCATTCTATTTTACTTGCCAAATCATTTATAAAGATTAAGAACAATAAAGGCCCCATGTTCGAGCCCTGTGGCACTCCTGATGGTATAACGTTTGTCTGAGATTTAAAACCTTGAACAAATACCATTTGTGTCCGATTTTTCAAATAGGACTCGCACCATCGCTGTGACCCATGACTACCCCATGTCTGTTATCTTATTTAAAAGAGTATTACTGAAATCCGTGTACAGAGCGTGTATCTCTTTCCCTTCGTCGAGTGCATCTGCTATCTGTCACTAGTAAAACACAAAAGATTTGATGTAGTGGACCTATTTAGAAGGAAACCCTGCCGTGCAGGATGCAGCTGATGATTTACATGCCAGTAATTTTTCTTCACCACGAGCGATTTAAAAACTTTACCAAAGGATGAAAGAATGGAGACTGTTCCTAAGTTACCATACCCCGAATTAAGATGATGTGCGAAGTTCAGATATGTCTTGACTTGACCACTACTGGCATGTTTGTTGCCTAATGTCACACGGTTAGGTAGCGAACTACTATTGGACTTTAAACCTTTTACATACGACCAGAAATGTTTGGGTTTATTACGGAGTGTAACAGCAGCATTATTTTTAAAATTCCGGAGACACTCTCTGATCATAAAACTCACATCTATCTCTAAGCATCTCATATGGTTACGGAATAATATGCTAACTCTCAATGTCACAAACACCAAATACGTGACATTTGCACATCGATCGAACGTGCTACTGATAGTGAACGTGGTGCTACCCCCACGTTCATATCAATAACGGCTCACACGTGTTGGTCAACCTACCAGTCTTCTTTTTCTTTTTAGTTCTCTTCAAAGCACAGATAACATTAAATACCTCGGAGTTACGTAAGACCAATCCCTCAGCTTCAAAGCACATATAAACATCCTGCTAACGAGATTGCACAAACTCATTTACATATTTAAGAGCGTATGCAGCACATGCAGGCGACCTTCGTATCAAGATGGTCTACCATGCCTTGTGTCAGTCGCTTATTGACTACTGCATCATCTCCTGGGGAGGAGCTGCTAACACGCATTTGATAGAGGCGGAAAGAGCTCAACGTGCCACACTTAACATTGCTGCGGGTCTTCCCTTCCGATTTCCTACAGTCGACTTATACAAAAAGTGGGATGTACTACTGTGCTCAAAAAGCACTCCCAGCTAGTTTATGATTCGGATCTATTGAAAGATAAACGACGAACGGGTACTGTATGCACTATTTTTCCGTTTCACGCCAGCCGGCAGTACTGACTGGAAGGGTTCCATGCTCCTACCGCCACCTGCCTAACCCTCCTGGCACCTTTCTTGTTTAGTATATAGTTAGTCTTAGGTATTTATTAGTTAAATTTTAGTGCCAAGCTGTCACTGCCCCTCAGGCCGGCACATCTTACAGTCATTTAATAAAATTGTTTTAAATCATTAAGCAGTTTCACTGTCCAAATACCCACAACAATCGTAATGTAACAAAAATACTAACAGTTTTCGAGCGTCAGGGCACTGTATGCACAGTCAAGTGATTATAGTCTTTGGTGTAAGGTAACAAATTGGGGTGCGTCGTCGTCGAACTGGGTCACACATACACTGCTGTGCTTCTAGATAGCTCGCTCCGCGGATAAATGAATTAGGATTTAGAAACAATTGCTATAAAATCGACAGCATTTTAACTTTTTGGCAAAACTCGATCACACGTACTCTGTCGCAACTCGCAAGACACACTCACCCCGAACAGACAGCCGGGAGCATCGGCCGCGTCGCGCGACGAGCACTGCGACAGCTCCTCCGTGGAGCTCTCCAGCGCGCCGCTCTGTAACACGACACAGCAGTGAGGGGCCGGGGCCGGGGGCCGGGCCGGGGCCGCGCCGGGGCCGCGCCGGGGCCGCGCCGGGGCCGGGACCTACCGCGCGCACGTGCACCACCAGCAGATCGTCGGCGTAGGGCGACAGCGACAGGCGGTACACCGTGTGCGCCGGCACGCGCCGCTTGAGGCGCAGCGAGCGCGCCTCCAGCAGCAGCAGCGCGCCCGTGGACACCACGGCCAGGCAGCGCGCCACGCGCCCCGACGAGCGCGCCACCTTGCCCACCACGTCCGCGAACACCACGTAGCGGTCGCCGGCCGCGCCCAGGCCGCGCCGCCACGCCGCCGACGCGCGCAGGCGCACGTAGTCGCCCACGAAGGGGTGCGCCACGCTGGCGCCGTAGTTGGCCTTGCGGTCCTTGAACAGGACGCTGGCCGTGACCTTCTCGCGCATGCGGTTGCGTGCCGTCTGGTCGAAGGCGGCGCGATACAGGCGGCAGCGCCACGCGTGGTGCAGGCGCCGCAGCAGAGCGTCGGCGCGGCCCAGCAGGCGCGGCGCCGGGCACGCGGGCCACGCCGCGCACGCCGGCGACAGCTGGCGCGCGGGCAGGCGGCGCCACAGGCGCAGTAGGTAGCGGCGCCGCGCGCCCGCGCACCACGCGCGCCACAGCACGGCGGCGGCGGCGGCGCGGCCGGCGGGCGGCGCGGGGCTGCGCGCCGCGCGGGCCCGCCACGCGCGCGCCAGCACGCCGGCGGCACGCGCCCGCACGCGCGCGCGGTGGCGGCGCCAGGCCCGCTGCGCGCGCACCACGAGCTCGGCCACGCGCGCGGCCCGCAGCGCCTCCAGCTCCCACACGGTGCGCGGGCTGCGCACGAACACGCGCGTGCGGCCGTACGCGAACTCGGCGCTGGGGATGGGCAGCGAGCGCAGCAGCGCGCGCGCACGCCGCACGGGCTCGTCGCCGCGCGGGCCGGGCGAGGCGCAGGGCGAGGGCGCGGGCGCGCGCGGCCCGGCCAGCAGCCCGTAGCGCGCGAGGGCCGCGCGCGCGCACATGGACTCGCACCAGCCGCTGCGCCGCAACAGCGCCATGTCCATGATCCTGCGGACGTCGCGTGTGAGCTGTGCTGCGCGAGCGGCGAGCGCCGCTGCATCTTAAGCGATGGTTCGTCGAGGTACTGTAGCTAAATGTGCGTTTTTTTTTGTAAATGTTCCATACATTCTGGTCATTGTGTTTTCTTACGGTTTTTGCAATTCACAAGTCAGTTTCAGTTTGTATATTGATCGATATTGAATTAGCTACTGTAGCAAATAATCTAATCAAAAAACTAATCATTCATACGGTAATTTGAACTCGGAGAAAAGCTACGGAAACTACACGGCAAAATAACTTATTTTGAGTCGACGCCAAACAAACAAACAGACGCCAAGTAAAATGACGGCCGCCCGGCCCGCCTCACCCCTGCTCCCGGATCTGGTGGCGCAGCAGCGCGGCGTCGAAGCGGTGCGGGCGCAGCGCGGCGTCAGCGCGCAGGCAGCGCACCAGGCGCGGCGCGGCCGGCAGGCGACGCACCAGCGCGCCCACTAGTGCGCGCTGTCGGCACGCCAGCGCGGCCGGGCGGCGCGGCGAGCCGGCCGCGCGCGCGCCCGCGCCCCCGCCCGCGCCCCCGCCCGCGCCCGCGCCCCCGCCCGCGAACAGCGCCGCCAGCAGCGGCGAGCGCGCGTCGCCCAGCACGGCGCAGCAGCGGCGACACACGGCGTCGCGGTTCTTGTGCACGATGCCGCGCGCCGAGTACACCACCGCGCCGCCGAAGTGCACCACCCTGCGCGGTACGTACGATGACGAGCCGTATGCGACCTGTTTGCTTTTGACGTGACAACGTCTTAAATTAGGTTGCGACTGGGAGTCACTTATGAAAAAGTGTAACGCTCGGTAACGTTACGATGAGTCACCGAACGAGAGAGAGGCCCGCCGAATGCCTTGCGTCTCTCTCCCACTCAACTATGATCGGATGATCGGTCGTTGTCACGTAAAATCTTCGCCCGTAAAACCGACTTTACAGGCAACCATTTTTTATTTACGGTCAGCAGCAGTGGGCCATTACCATTATCACTTTTATACAAAGAGGACCGTGAAAAAACGTGCATTTTTAGGGTTCCGTACCTCAAAAGGCAAAACGGAAAAAACCACTTCGTTGTCTGTCTGTCTCTGCATTAGTCAAGACCCTTTTTCTCAGGAACTCGTGGAGTTATCAAGTTGAAATTAATAAGAAATACTCAGGGCTGCAATCCAACAGTGAAAAAATCAAACTTCTAAGTCAACGCAATCAAAAGATATGGGCGTTTATGTTCCGTTTATGCCGCATATTTTGACACTCGCAAGGGAATCACAACCTATAGGGTACTTCCCGTTGACCTAGAATCATGAAATTTGGCATGAAGAATTGTCATGTTATCATGTAGCACAAGTAAAGGAAAAAATCCGAAAACCGTAAATTTGTAGTTACATTACAAAAAAATAATAATTTTAAAACTATTTACATACCTACAAACTTGTACGAAACCCTCGGTGCGCGAGTCCGACTCGCACTTGACCGGTTTTTAACCGACTTCAAAAAAGTAGGTTTCTCAATTCGACCGTATATATATACAGTGTGAGTCTTCATAATGTGCACATATCGAAATGAGGGAAACAGCTTAATTTTATCGACGGAAAATATATTTGAAAAAATAAAAAAATATTTAAAAGGATCTTTACCTGCTAAAGTATCCATGGTGATTGCAAGGCCTTTCTTTAACAGTTGATAGGAAATGTTGTGATTGAGTTATAAACATGGTATTTTTACGTTTAGAAATCTGATACGATGGAGAATAATTTAAAGTAATAAAAAATGGTAGGTAATCGGGGCTTTTATTGAGTAATTTTACAATTATTGTGAAAATTGATGAAAAAATATCAGATTTTTGTTAAAATAAAACCGTAATTCTCAATTGAGGGGCGATTGTTTACACAGGGGTCACAGCAGCGAAAAATTTTTTTAAAAATATAAAAAAAAATTTTTTTTTTTGGTTTTTTTTTTATATTTTTTCCGTCGATAAAATTAAGCTTAGTTTCCCTCATTTCAATATGTGCATATTATGAAGACTCACACTGTATATTTTTTTTATGTGTGTTCGCGGATAACTTCGTCGTTTATGAACCGATTTTGATTATTCTTTTTTTGTTAGAAAGGAGATATGCCAAGGGTGGTCTCATGATAAGGAAACCAGTATCTGATGATGGCATCCCAGTGAAATCGAGGGGAACATTCGAAAATCGTAGGAGCGACTAGTGCGTTTGTTAATTTTTTCATTAAGTATTTTAAAGCACTACAATTTAATGAAGGCCTATTGTCGATCTGATGATGGAGCCGAAAGACAGTCGAGGGGACTCCTCAATGATTGACAGCAGTTACCTTGTGTTTGGGCTTGATTAATTTGTATTGATGTGAACTTTACACCTAGATGGGTTGTGACTGTCATTAGGGGTCTGATGATGAAGACGAAGGACAGTTAAGGGAACTCCTCAACAGTTTACAGTAGCTACCTTGTGTTTGGAATTAATTCATTTATATTGATGAGAACTGTAATGGCAAAGGAAACATTTCATGTGATAAATAAATAAAATAAATAAAAACTTTGCACTCATATGGGTTATAATTGCCATTACAGGTCTGATGATGGAGACCATAGACAGTCGAGGGAATTCCTCAACGATTTACAGCAGTTACCTCTTGTTGGGCTTACTTCATACGGTTCAATATGCCAAAATGTTCAGTTCGTACAAAAATCGAAAATCATTAGGTATATCGTTTAAAATATCGTCGAGAGCAGTGGTGGCCAAGTGGTAACGGCCGCGACTTACGAGTTGTAGGTCGTAGGTTCGAACCCAGACAGGCGCTTTACTTTGTGTAAATTATTTCATCACCATTGCTCTCAAAACGGTGAAGGAAAACATCGTGAGGAAACCGGCATGTCCTAGAACCAAAAATTCGAAGACATGTGACATCTGCCAACCCGCACTGGGCCTGCGTGGTGGATTACGGCCCACTCCCTCTCTCCGAGAGGAGGTCTGTGTCCCAGCAGTGGGAACATTATAGGCTGATTATGTATGTATGTATATGTAACCTTTTTCGGATCTGATTTCACACATAATCTTGTATTTTAGTGCTCTATCTAGCTGTGTAACATTTATTTAAATAAGTTAGCTATTTAAGAAAATAGATGTCCCTTACACCAACGTATTTTGTTAGTAATGTCCCTTACTGACCAAGTATCTTGTAGTCCTGTCCCTTACATCAAATTGATCTCTACGTTGGATCCAATCTATAATGAAAAAATAGTGTAAAGGTCTTGTTGAAAATATGTATGAAACATAATACAGTGTAAAGAGATTTTTGACAGAAAATGAAGTTCACACTTTTGACGTACGGATATCTTAAATATATTTGAAATCGTTATAAAAAATCATTTAAGAGACATGAAAATGTATTAGAACCGTGTACGTGTTTTTTTGTGTGTCCCTTACCTACATGCAATATTTGTACATTGTAATAGCCAATTTCTATTAGTTGGAATAAAACAATTTTTATTTCATTTAATAATACGTTTATTATAATCTAATTATTAAAAAAAATGGTAATAATTTTACCTATAGGTACTTACTTTAAATTCTTATTCAAATAAAAGAGTAGCTGCAAATAATCATAATAGAGCCTTTATGGCTTTGTTAATAAAATAAAATTAAACAATTTTATTTCTACCGCATTCAATATGAGATCAATGTTTAATTATTAAAATCATTAAAAAAAAATATTAATATAATTTTGAGATCTTGATTTTATTGAGATCAATAATCGTTTCAGAATTAGAGGTTTTTTTCATCACATGGACGAAGAAGATAACGTTCCTCTTCGTCCGTTTGATTCAAATTGTCAATCACTTTAGCGCAATATGGTAGCTTCAAATAATCTTGATGAAACCTATCCTTCTGCAGCGAGGTGTGAGACAGGAAGACGTTATCTCTCCGAAACTGTTCACCGCTGCACTAGAGGATGTCTTCAAGGTTCTGGACTGGAAAGGGCATCAATGGGGAGTACATAACTCACCTTCGGTTTGCCGACGATATCGTAGTCCTGGCTGAGACTATGGAGGACCTTAGTACAATGCTCGATGATCTCAGTAGAGCCTCCGAAAGAGTGGGTCTTAAAATGAACATGGACAAAACGAAGGTCAAGTCAAATGCCCATGTAACACCAACTCTCATAAAGATCGGAGACGCTACACTCAAAGTCGTGGTCGAGTATGTTTACCTCGGACAAACTGTCCAGTTAGGTAGGTCCAACTTCGAGAAAGAGGTCAATCGTCGAATCCGACTCGGCTGGGCAGCGTTCGGGAAGCTACGCAATATCTTCTCGTCCCACATACCGCAGTGTCTCAAGACAAGTCTTTGACCAGTGCGTGTTGCCAGTGATGACTGATGACATATGGCACTGAAACGTAGTTGCTCGCAATGGGCCTTATTAGAAGGCTAAGAGTCACCCAAAGGGAAATGGACAGGGCTATGCTTGGAGTTTCCGCAGGAGAACCAAGGTAACCGACATAGCCCGAAGAATTGTCAAACTAAAGTGGCAATGGGCAGGGCACATTGTTCGCAGAACAGATGGCCGATGGGGCCGAAAGGTTCTGGAGTGGCAACCGCGTACCGGAAGACGTAGCGTTGAAGACCTCCCACAAGGTGGACCGACGACCTTGTGAAGGCCGCAGGAACCCGTTGGATGCGAGAAGCACAGAACCGATCGAAGTGGAGGTGCTTGGGGGAGGCCTATGTCCAGCAGTGGACGTCTTTTGGCTGAAATGATGATTAGAAAATATTTAGGTAACATTGGATAGTCTTATATTACCATCATACAAGAATCTATATCTATTAAAATAAACGAACAAAATTTGCAATAGGCATAGGCAAGCCCACAGACAGCATAAACAATGTAACAATGATTTTAGTATAACAAAATGTATCTACTTACTGTGTGTCGGCATTTATAATCCAAAAGAGAGCCATAAGGACAATGCTCCGCTTGAAACAGATTCGTGCAGAGATCACTTCATCAGACTTAACATTTTAACAGTGCCATGTCTGTATATTCTAGTGTTGTTAACCAACTTGGTTAAGAATTTGCACGAGACTAATGAGGAAAGACAAGCAAGAGATAGTACTCGTAGGAAAGACTTACCTTCCACAATCCAACCGAAATTGAACGTCGTTCATCACAGTCCCAGATTTCAATCGGTCTTTTTATACAACAAGTTGCCAATAGAATTTAAAGTATAAACAGCATTAACTTGTAAAAACATATTTATTGAGGAAGGGCTATTACAGTATCGACGAGTTCATAGATGACAAACGACAGACACAATTAAATGCTTTGTGAATTATTATTTGTGTTCATACGATTATTTTTTTTATTTTATAACGGATAATGGATTTCAAACTTATACTAATATGTAATTTTGGTGATTATTTAATTTTGTTACTGAATTAATTGACATACAACTATTTATTATTATATTGTTCCATTTTGAATGCGTAGTCGCGTACTGTACGCGTATTTTAAATAGTATGAACGTACTTAATGTTTCTTTTTTCTCTCTTTTTGTTGGTTAATATTACCCGTTTTATTTATCATCACTGTAATATTTTCAACACAATGTATGTTGTTATGAAATAAATAACTTATGACTTATCTTATTCACCAATTGTAGTTATTTCTGTCTGCGTCGAAGCAACTGGTTTATTGATCTCAATAAAATCAAGATCTCTAAATTATATTAATATTTTTTTGAAATGAGTTTAATAATTAAACATTGATCTCATATTGAATGCGGTAGAAGTAAAATTGTTTAATTTTATTTTATTAACAAAGCCCTACAGGCTCTATTATGATTATTTGCAGCTACTCTTTTATTTGAATACGAATTCAAAGTATAGGTAGGTAAAATTATTACCATTTTTTTTAATAATTTGATTATAATAAAATATTATTAAATGAAATAAAAATTGTTTTATTCCAACTAATAGAAATTGGCTATTACAATGTACAAATATTGCATGTAAGGGACACACAAAAAAACACATACACGGTTCTAATACATTTTCATGTCTCTTAAATGATTTTTTATAACGATTTCCAAATTTAAGATATCCGTACGTCAAAAGTGTGAACTTCATTTTCTGTCAAAAATCTCTTTAAGTACACTGTATTATTCTTCATACATTTTTTCAACAAGACCTTTACACTATTTTTTCATTATAGATTGGATCCAACGTAGAGATCAATTTAATGCAAGGGACAGGACTACAAGATACTTGGTCAGTAAGGGACATTACTAACAAAATACGTTGGTGTAAGGGACGTCTATTTTCTTAAATAGCTAACTTATTTAAATAAATGTTACACAGCTAGATAGAGCACTAAAATACAAGATTATGTGTGAAATCAGATCCGAAAAAGGTTACATATACATACATACATAATCAGCCTATAATGTTCCCACTGCTGGGACACAGACCTCCTCTCGGAGAGAGGGAGTGGTAACAAAAAAAGTTATAGGCGATTTAGTCCGAAACAAAATTTTGTCGGCCTCTCCTGAAAAATCGTATTTTGTCCCTTACCTCAATTGAACCTACGGTCGACGATATATTGATACCGTCATTATGGTTAACACCACGATTCAGAGCAATCCGACCTGACGGGTAGGTTAGGTTAGAAGGCCTTCGTGGCTTCGTGGATTAAAAATATTGTCTTAAAAAGTTAAAAACGATAGTTTTACATTGTTTAGTTTTATTATAATCCTTAAAACGAAAAACATTGGCCAGTATTTACCGTTTAAGTAGTCGTTGATGAAATAGTATGCCTTTGAACAAAGGTTGGATTTTACTTGAGCTTTAAACGCATTAAAATGTAAATCTAGTAAAGAAGAAGGTAGCTTGTTATAAAAGGTTATAAATACCAAGCCCAACAAATGAGTTACAAACACCTACATAGTTTGTCCTTATTTATAGTGTTAACATTGTGAATATCACTGTTTTAGTGTACAAGTGTATATTTTGCCTAATATATAAAATGTTGGCAAAGATGAACTGTGATGCAATCGTGAGAATACCAATATCTTTAAAAAAATCTCTTACGGCCCGTTCACGACCTTGCCGCTGTGAGCGGCAGCTAAGCGCGGGGCGGCGAGCGGTAAGATCAAAAGTATAAGTACCTACTCAGCGGCGTAGCTAAAAACAAAAAAAAAATAGACTCAGACCAAAATTTAGACGATTTTGTGGCGGTAATGGATACCGACCGAGATATTTATCACCGAAATTTTAAATCGACCGCCTATATGGATGTCAAAACATCCCCAACATAAATATAAAAACCAAAGAGAGAAGATAGGTACCCTAGAGGGGCTATGCTAAGAAATGAAAAATGAAAAGAAAGAAAGAAAATACATTTATGTAGTCTGTGCTAAATAATACATTTATGTAGTCTGTGCTACATAATACATTTATGTAGTCTGTGCTAAATAATACATTTATGTAGTCTGTGCTAAATAAATGTATTTTCTTTCTTTCTTTTAAATGTCTTAGAAAAACTGTGATCCCATGTCTCAGTGACGCCATCTGCCATATTATAGCAAAACTAGAGCGACATAATCACAGGATAGAAAATTATCTACAAATTAATTATAAATGCAAACTTGGCGAAAAGTTTATTTATTGTTGTTGTTCAAAATTAAGTCTTATTACAATTAATGAATGTTGTTTTCATTTTACATGTCAAAATCAATAAAGACCATTTTTCCATCTAACAATCAAATTCGAGCAATCCCACGGAATAGAAAAAACGAGTGGAAGTGCCACGCAGCTATCGCGCGTGTCACAATTATGCGGAGCTCCGCAACACCGGCTCTGAGGCGGCTCAATCGCGATTAGCTACTTGCTGTGATAGGACGTCTCGAACGTAACGAAAAATATTACAAACATGCCTTATTGTGCAATTTTTACATGCAAAAACGATAGCAGGACAAAAAATGTATCTTGCGGAGGTGTATCGTATCACCGGTAAGTATAAAACTATGATAAATTTCAATCTATTTGTTTTTATTGACAAAACCATATTTATTACTTTGTTGCGAACTAAAAACTACCTTATGTCCATTGTTCAAAGTCTAAATCAACTTGCTCGCTGTCTTGAATATCATCGTATACATTCTAGAAAATTCGACGCTACTCGATTAGGGATGGGACACATTCAAATAGTTCGGTATCGATAAAACGATAAAATGTGTATTTATATAGTGAAACGTTATTTAAGTTACCATGACATATTATGTACTCGTTGTTGTTCTTCTCGATTAATTGAATTAGATGGTTTGAGTTTGAGTATTTATATTCTGACAAATAAACCAAAATCATTCATTCATAGCTGGACGTAGGCCTCAAAAAGAACTAATACTAATAAACAGTGATAGGAATAGGTAGTGCCTATTTGCCTAAACTTCGAAGAACATAGACGAAAGTCTGAGACTTCCTTACGACTGAAATATTTTTTCGGGACTAATGTCGGGGTTTCGGGACATCACCTAAGTACATTTAATATTAATGTTATTAATAGAGTACACTAATTGAATTCATTTTCCTTTTTAACCGACTTCAAAAACAAGGAGAACATTCTCAATAACCAGTAGATACGTTTTCTATTGTTATTAATTCAGGTAAAGAACTGGGTCCGGTTGAAGTGTAGCCTAGCACTGGCGCGATGACATAAAAAACTTTTCGATTTTTTTTTTCAAAACTGTCCCAATTCCATAGAAATTATTTAGATTCTTGGAAGCATGGTCCTACGACGCACCGTTTCCGAATTATGGGCCTCCAAATTTTATTTTATATAAAACGCTCTATATTTTCAAAATGGTGGCTCGGATGAAAATCTTTTCTGGAAAGAAATTGTTGCTCTAGTCGAAAACCATGAGGACTGACGTAAAAAATCCGCGAAATATTGAAAAAAAAAAAACGTTTGAATTTTTTTTTTCAATTTTTTGTCGGTCGAAAAAATTTTTTTTCCTTAATTCATGTTGGGATACTGCTTGCACGGGGGTGACACAGGAGGGTCAAATTTTGGTTATTTTTTGCCTAGGACGCACCGTTTTCGAGATATTTGAATTTAATTATAGATATCTTGTCCTCATCCCTAGCTGAGTAGAAAAATAGATAACAGGTGCATACGAATATGACATCTATTTCAATGACGTTAGCGTGCTAAATAGAGTAATTTAGTACAGCGCCCTCTAGCGTTGAGTAGCTGAACTCGTTGGGGATTGCTCGAATTTGATTGATACATGGAAAAATGTACTTCATTGATTTTGACATGTAAAATAAAAACAACATTCAGTAGTTGTAATAAGACTTAATTTTGAACAACAATAAATAAACTTTTCGCCAAAGTTGCATTTATATTTAGTAGCCAATTATATCATCGTTTTCTGTGTATTGAAATGTTTATTTTAATTTGCAATTGTGTGAGTTTGGCGACACTGGTTCCCGTACTAAGGAAGTCTAAGGGCACTTCCACTCGTTTTTTCTATACCGTGAGCAATCCATAACGAGTTCAGCTACTCAACGCCAGAGGGCGCTGTAACCAATTTACTATTTAGCACGCTAACGTCATTGAAATAGATGTCATATTCGTATGCACCTGTTATCTATTTTTCTACCATCTAGAGATGTGGACAAGATTTCGATAATTTAATGTCGATATTTGTACAATGTAATAATTAATAGTACATTAAGATTATTTTTATTTATTTAATTTAACCATTTATGTACACACATATAAACAGACAAATAAAACAGAACAGAAAAATAGGTACAAAGGTGATGCTTATTTCATAAGAAATCTCTTCCAGCATACCTGCGATAGGACAATTAATAGAGAGATGTAGACAGCGTGTGAAAGAGTAAAGGAGACAAAAATAATACATGAAATCTAAAAACAATTCACTTAATAAAACTAAACAAGTATTATGAGAATATACTTACATACATACAAACAAACATACATATTTCTAAAATAAATATCACTATAATTTTAATAAATAAAACGTAATCAAATAATAAATACAAACACAACTATGATAAAGTGGAAAGATAGTGTTCTTTTACTCTTCTTTTAAAAACTGCAACAGTTTGGCAGTCCCTAATTTCAGGCGGTAGTGAATTCCACAGCCGCACCGCGTGCACTGTGAAGGAGTAGGAGTAGAAGTCGGTGGAGTGGGGAGGGGACTTAAGAAGGTTCTTAAGATGCGACCTGCAAGGCGCATCTGAAGGACGGGCGTAGGAAAAACGCTCCCGCAGATAGGATGGTGTTATAGGATTGTGAAGGAGATTGAATAATAGACACAATAAAAATCCGAGAGTTCCTGCGAAGTCGAATGGGGAGCCACTTGAGTATCTTGCGAAAGTTGGAGACGTGATCATACTTTTTAAGGTTAAAAACAAAACGAATACAGATATTTTGCAAACGCTCAAGTTTATTCAAAAGCTCCTCGGTGGCATCCAAATAACAGGCATCAGCGTAATCAATAATGGGCTGAATGAGGGTTTGAGCAAGAGAGATTTTGGTGTTCAAGGGCAAGAAGCCCTGTAGACATTTCAACGAATGGAACGTGTAGTGCACTTTGCGACTGACTTGTGCAACATGAGCAGTCCACGACAAGTAAGAGTCCATGGTCACTCCCAGGTTTTTAACCATTTTAAATATATTAGTCAACCTGACACCTACCTGAAAATTGCAAAAAACCTAAGAAAATTCGAATTTCGCGGTCTACCACTGCGATGGCATTTATCTTAAATTGTCCGTGGTCCCTGCGCATTCACCTTAAGGTAAATAAATATTATTTCATTTTGCGACCAAGGACAATCCAGACTAACTATTAAAAAAAAAGTGAAAGTTAGCCCGCGGATTTCTTTTGGCATGAAGTCTCTTTGATGAGATTAAAAAAGCGCACATCTCCGACTAGTAAATAGTTATCTGTGGTATTACAGCACAAGTGGATTAAAGTAAAGAAAAAGCACGCGTTCATAATACACGCCATTATGGACCTAAAAGCGGTCCAATAAGAGCTACTTTACGAGCAAGTGTGTTGAAAAATCTTTTATCATGTAATGGAGCGAAGCCCGATTAGTATAAAAGGTAAAATGGTTAAATAAATCGTTAAGTAGTAAATTAAATAGTATATTTCATTACAAGTGCGGAAAGGCTGTCATTGCAAAGAGTTCCGATAAATGTCTACCCGAGCCGAGGCGCAGCCGAAGGCGAGGGTTGACAGTCGGAAAAAGTTGCAATGACGGTTCCGCAGGTGTACTGAACGACTATTTTTAATACAGTTGCGAAAAAATGAAGCAATTTAATAAAATAATAAAAACACAATATTGCTTTTTTCTCTTCTCTCCACGCAAAAAATTTGTCGTATGTGGATATGTAACGACTTTTTGACTTTTCCGGTAAAATGTTCTCCGAAGCATTTTGTGCAATTATACTGAGTTCCGGTGGTGTTAATTAAAAAAAAATAGGGTCGAAATTACTCATTTTGTGCAACAAACAACTAAACTCGCAAAGAAATTTTCTGGAAAATGGCGCCAACCGTAGAATATAAGCAGAGTTTTTTTTTCTTCACCCATTTTGGTAGGCAAAGGGAACTATCCATACAGCTTAGTCTTCAGTATATTTTTTTTATTGATATGAAATGAAAATGAAATTTAATGAGATGAAATGAAATGAAACCTAACCTAACTCATTCAATTAAATCATTAAATCTGATATTGAAATAAATTAGTAGCTTCTTTTTAGAAATATACGTATTTGTATGAATCACAAAAACTCTTTAGTAAAAACTTCATGGTTGGTTTTTCTTTTTAATAGACATTATTTTGACAGTTGGGAAAGAGAACGCACGAGTTCGGGAAAGGGAAAAAAAAGCACTAGTATGTAATAGCCCACATCCCGAACGCTATACGTCCCTGCAATACACCACTTTTTGAGCAACTGTATTAAAAAATATTTATTGTCGTTGAAATAGAACAATTATTTGTTTACTAGCTGCGCCCCGCGGTTTTACCCGCGTAAATGTCGATCCCGTGGGAATATCGGGATAAAAAATAGTCTATATGTTAATCCAGGGTGTCAGCTTCCTCCATACAAAATTTCATCAAAATTGGTCCAACTGTTTGAGCATGAAGAAGTAACAAACATATAAACACACACACACTCACAAACTTTCGCCTTTATATTATTAGTGTGATTAATTGTCGTTTTGACTGGTTTATATTCGATGAATGATTATGTTAGGAGAAAGATAAATATCTTAGGAGATATCATAGTTTTATAATAACTCCGCAAGGCAGCTGGTCATGAGGGTATAAGTAATATTCATATGTAATACTCTTACAGTAATGGAATATAATTATTTTAGTAGGTTTTTTCCTCAAATTAACGCGGGTGAAACCGCGGGGCACAGCTAGTAATAAATATTATCGATAACAAAATCGATAAACAATAGACACATCTCTGCGCGGCAGTAGTAAAGCTACTCAACCATAGAGGGCGTTTATTACAAAATTAGCAAATTTTCTAGATCTATTTTATGAAAATTATTTAATTCTAATTACTGAGTAAATATAAATAATTCATACGAAAATAAACCGTAGTTAGGTCCAGTCGTTTTACCACAGCGATATTTGCAAAATCGTAATGCGTAACTCGGCATATTTCCTTAGAAAATATTTTTCTTTTGGTGGAGACTCGTGGACCCGAATGCGACTTGACGTGCAGGCGTACCATACTAGACTGAGAGACTCGTTACCCCTAGGTAACAAGTATCGGATCACGGTTTTGTTCGCAATGTCCCGTCTATAGTAAATAATTTAATGTCTTTGATAAAAACAAAGGTTGTGGGAAGAAATTAAACAATGTTTTCCTGAATATGATGGTAAGTTTAAGGCACTGATTTAAAGAGGCAGTTGTAAATAGCGGTTTTTGTAAGTTATTTCTGTGTAAAGGGTTTAAAGTAACCTAACCAAACCGAACCTCGGGGTGCCCTTCGCTCGCTCTTGCATTCTATGTCGACGGAGCCCCGCTTACCGCTCATTCAGTTATTGGACTGCTCAATTATTTTTAGAATTGACATTGTAATGTTTTTCAACTGATCATAATAACATCTCGAATATTTAAATAACAGCTCAAAAAATAAAATTAGTTCTCTAAGTTTAATTTAAATTGATAACACAAAAACATAGTACCTACCAAACGAAGCTACTAATATGTTGACGAAACTACTACCTAAATACGTCCACCGCGGCCGCTGCAACACATGAGTAGACATTGTCTACTTTGTGGCTGCAACTAACCGCTACCACAGTATAAAGTTCATACAGTATTGTAACTCGGCCGTAACCTTGAAATAAATGCCTACAGCCGCGCGGTACGTAAACATGCGATAGGGCTGCCCGCCTCCAGCATTTTAATTACATTTGCCTACTTTGTGTTTCCATTTAGTTTTGTTACCTATTGTATTTTACTGTGTGTACATAAATATTAATAATAAAAACCACGTCTTTACTTTGAATTATACAAACTAACAAAACAAAACACACATGCCCCGAGGTTTTAACACAAGCGTACCTACACTACCTACCGTATAATGATTCATGAACCGCCTATAACTACCTATTTCACTCGTGTCTATCACTTTCCTTTACTCTGTTCACTTTATTTACATCTTTTTTTTCGGGAGATAAAAGGAAATACTTATCCATTAAAAAGACACACATTATGTACCTACCTACTAGTAAGTAAAATTATTTTATAGTCTTACCTTTCAGAGTTTCCAGGTAATCTAAAAAAAGTTATCTCTGGATGCGTTATTGACGAATTCATACAACCAAAAACAGCACAATATAGCCTACTCGTCATATTGATTTTAAAAGTCTTTATTTTATCATTATAATACAAAGTGCATACAATAAGATCTTATTCTAATTGTGTACAACCATATACATAACAAGTTCTTAGGCTAACTTACCTTTACAAACATTTCACACTGAGTTTACTATTTTATTTACTATTCTTTAAACTATTAAGGGGGAAGCTCTAAGGTGGCCCGCGAAATTCAAAATTTTCTTACGTTTTTTTCAATTTGCTGGTCAGTATTAAGTTGTACGTTGATTAAAATATGATTCGCGGTCGTAACAAATATGTATTCACAGAATTATAATCATTAAAGTCATCAACACAACTCTCTAAGACCATGTAATCCCCAAATGTCAAGATTTCATGAAATAGTCATTCTTGGGGATTACATGGTCTTAGAGAGTTGTGTTGATGACTTTAATGATTATAATTCTGTAAATACATATTTGTTACGACCGCGAATCATATTTTAATCAACGTACAACTTAATACTGACCAGCAAATTGCAAAAAACGTAAGAAAATTTGAATTTCTTGGGCCACCCTGGCGCTTGCGCCTTAAGTCCATACGAACACATATTCAAATAAAAGCACAAAAGTCTTAGCACTGACTTTAAACGCATACCACTATTGTTTACCTACTAAAGGTAATGCCACAGTATAAAAACCATATGTATAGACTGTGGTAATGCACTCAAATAATACAAAGACTATTTGGAGCACCAAATCGTATTCCCAATTCAAATAGGTATTCCCAATCGTATTCCAAATTCAAATAGGTATTCCCAATCGTTACCAAGCAAAAAAAGCGACACTTTAAAAAAAAATGTTGAATGTCTATGAAACGCTGATTTCAGCCCACAGTGTGGGCCGCCCCGCTCGTCGCGCCGCGCGCCGCTAAGACCGAAGTCGTGAGCGGTGCGTTAGAGAAACTCGTGCACCTAGCTGGTAAATTGCTCGAACAGCTCGTTTTTAGGGTTCCGTAGTACCTACAAGGAACCCTTATAGTTTCGTCATGTCCGTCCGTCTGTCAGAGGTTTTGCTAAGAGACCGTTAGTACTAGAAAGCTGTAATTTTGTAGGAGTCTGTATATTAATTACGCCGACAAAGTGGTAAAATAAAATTTTGGAAAATATATTTTTTTAGGGTAGCTCCCCTACATGTGAAGTGGGGATGAATATTTTTTTCGTCGTCTACCCCATCGTGTGGGGTATCGTTGAATAGGTCTCCTAAAATGATTTGAGGGTTGTTAAAATTATTTTTCGATTTAATGCTCCATTTACGCAATATTAAATTTTAAAGTGCAAATTTTTGTTCCAGTGGGGCGTCCTCTAAAACCTAAACTGCTGACTTGAAAAATCTGGAAAAATTCACGATGACAGTGCATTTCATGAACTTTAAAGGAAAATTATAGCGGTTAAGATAACTTTATCAGTTTAGCAGTAATAGTCGTTGAACTTGGGTGTTGGATAATTTTGTACCAAATACAAAATCCTTAGCATTAATCCTGTAAAGTGACTAAGATGAAGTAGTTGCTTATTTATAACGGGTAAAGACTTGCATTGAAAAACAAAATATGAACATTTTTTTTTTATATCGGAGTAAAGAACAACAGAATCGTACTACATTGTGATAGCGGGCTACTACGGAACCCTACACTGTGCGTGGCCCGACACGTACTTGGCCAGTTTTTTGCAGGACAAATAGCCTATACTACCTCAGCTAAAATTAACTCTTTATCTCGCTCGCACGATACTACTCGCGGACTGTGTGAGAGCGAGGCAGAGTGCGATGCTGGGCGGAAGGAAGCACCAATAGTTTAGGTACTTAATTGCTTTTTACGGTGAAAATAAAGGTAATTAAAAAAAACTAAATAACATAAGTATGTAATGTAGTTAGCTCAGTTAGTATGCAAAGTTTCATGATCTAATTTGAAGTATTTTTTGAATACGAGCGGTTAATTGTTCGGTTTGGAGGTAAACTTTGGAATTTATTTCTATCGAGAAAATTTTATTGAATCTAAGCGCACGGCACAAGGCCACGGTGCGCAGGCCAAGTTCCAGCAAGAGGCCGCACGTACGCCGTGCACTATTTACCCGAACCGCTTCGAGCTACTTTTGACCACCCTGTATCTAACTATTTGTCACACGAAATCGAATCAAACTTCACATACATAATACCATGACTGCTGTTAGTTCGAATACCAAATTTCATAACTGTAGCTTTAATAGATTCGAAGTTATGGACTTTTCAAAATAGCTAAAGTGTCACTGACTGACAGACTCACTCACTTTAGAGCTAATCAAAATGTTTAGGGACTTCTAGTACCTAGGCCTAGAAACTTGAAATTTGGCACGAAGCTAGACATTAGCACGAAACTAAAGGGAAATTTAAAAAGTGGTCAAGTGTGAGTTTGGCTTGCGTACAGAGGGTTCCGTATTAAATTTTTACTCTAGCCGGCCTAGAAACTTCTATCTAACCGGCCTAGAAACTTGGAATTGGACACGAAGCTAGACATTAGCATGGAATAGCATGAATTAAAAAAAAAAAAAAAAGAGGGCAGTGTGAGTTTGGCTCGCATACAGAGGGTCCTGTATGATTTTTGTTTCTAGCTGGAACTAGACATTACCATGAAACTAAAAGAAAATTTTAAAAAGCGGTGTTAATGGGTCGATTGGTACATTAGAAAAGATTCTGTGGGACCACAGATATACTATATCTGTGTGTGGGACATTGAGAACAGGACTAAAGTTAAAAAACTTAAAATTAGATTCAGTCATGGTTTAGTTTATGATCTCGAGAGAGTGAACACTAAATTTGAAGTTTTCAGCTGTGCTTTTGTTTACCGGGAGCAGTTTCCGATATGTTTAGCTTAGGTACGCAATCAACATTCATAAGAGTCAAAGTTTGAGCTTGGACAGTGCTTTAATTGATATTGGTTCTTCTATATTCACTTGTGGTCAAGCATACGTAGCATTATTTATATAGGGTAAAAAATTTAAGTGGTGTCCATTTGATAAATATCGATCCTAACCAGATGAAAGCATAAGAAAGTGCTATTGCTACAACAGATTAAGGTCGCTCTATAGACCGGATTTAAAGAAAACATAATTACGTGTGAAAAATAATAAGTTAAAAAAAACAGCTGATAGGGAATGGTCTATACGTCCAAACATTGCCGCAGTTCAGACTGCAGCGGGGTCATCATCTAATTAAAAAACACTTCGTAAAAGAAAAAAATAGTAAAAAACCACAAATATAAAAAAAAGTAAACCTAGGCTATACAATTAAATCCTACACGTGTATCTACCCACTTGGAAAAAAGCAATGAAATCCCACCAAAAACATAATGTTGAAAAAGAAGGCCAAGTTCCTTACTTCATGTAGATGTTTGACCAGCAAAAGAGTTGAAATCGAAAATTCGAAACCAACGTAACCCGTCTGCCTTCAAAGCAAGAGTGAATAGGCATCTTCTGGGCACGCTCGTTCCATTATAGACCTCATCTATCGCTTACCATCAGGCGTGATCGCGGTCAAGAGCGGGCCCATTCAGTAATAAAAAAAAAAGCCAACGCCAAGTTTTAAACCATTTCTTTGCAACGGCCTTATTTTGCAATTTTGTTGTAAGTAATTTGTGTTTGAAACTTTTTTAGATATCAATACAATAATATTTTTCCATTTAAACTTGGCGGGTTTTCGTTATGTTATAATTATTTTTCATGCATATTATTTTATGGTTTTCTGAAAACCCGCCAAGTTTTGTATAAAACGCACACTATGCAGTCAGGCATATCATAAGTTAGGGAATTACATCGCTGACAAAAATGCCTGGCTCAATGCGGGTCCTGCTCCACAACCACAACTAATTGATTAACACTTGAAAATACTGTTGGAGCTGCTGAAAATTGTAAGACTATCTTTGCATTGTACTCAATTACCTTTGTATTGTATAATTGCATAGCACAGATGAGATGTACCCTATAGCTACCATTTACCGGGTAATATACAACGCTCTTCGCCGTTGGTAAAAACATTACGTTGTTATTTTTGCTCCTCAGTTTTTAAATAAGTTAGGCGGTAAAAAGTGGATCTAATAACAATATTAAACTGATCACGTGAACCTAGTGAAGTGACCTATCAAACTGTGTAATTTTATAGTGATTCCGTTACGTATCACAAAGTTATATCAATATTAAACTGTGGTGATAAAAAACTTAAATTTGAAAAGTGAATAACGAACTTTGTCCCTGACCTAGGGCAACCCGCAGAGCGCTCGATACCTCCCGCGCTAACCGCTACGGTCCCCGTCGTCGTCTGCTTGTCCTGCGTGTGATTCATCGCACAGCGCATAGATATCACATATTTCGAGGACACATCTACCGCAGCTTTGGCGGAGCGGTTTACTCAGCGGCATAGTTGATCGGTGTGGTCGCCGGTTCGCGTCCCACGAATTGCATTACTTTTTTACTTTTTTTTATTAATTTTCTTTTCGGCTTCTTGTGCGAATTATGGCTGGAAAAGCAGTGCAGTGGGGTTGCTGCACTGATAATACAGGCTTAGATGGGTCATATATAAAATGTTCTACCTGTGGAAAGTTTTACCACTACGGCTGTTTGCACATTGAAGATCCGCCCAATAATGTGGGCGCTTGGAAATGTTCGACATGTCTGAGCTGCACGTCAATAGCGTGCAGGGACGACTCAACTCCAACACGAACTATCTCCACAGGTAGAGGTTCCAAAAGACAAGCTGTTGGTGCTCCCTCTCCTCCCACCTCGCTATATGACGTAGACGAGCTTCGCTGTGTTATTAAGCAAGTAATTAAAGAAGAATTTAAGGAGATGTTGGCTGTGTTTAATAACATTATTGTCAGCACTATTAACCAAGAATTGGACCCAGTAAAGAAGGAAATGCAAGGGATTGTTGAGTCGGTCTCCTTTATGAACAATACATTTGAAGACATGAGGAAGGAACAACAATCGTCAAGGGAAACAATAAAGAAACTGGAAATCAAGAATGCGGAGCTAATGACCACTGTCGATGACCTTAGCGAAAGACTTAACAACCTGGAGCAGCAGACCCGTTCCAATAATATCGAAGTGCAATGTGTGCCGGAGCATAAAAATGAAAACTTGGTCAGCACTGTTTCCCAACTAGCGCGCGTCGTAAAATGTGAAATAAATGAAAAAGACATATTAAAGTGCACACGTATCGCTAAGGCTAACCCGTCGAGTAATCGCCCTCGCTCCATCATTGTGCAACTAGCTTCTCCTAGAATGAGGGATCAGATACTAGCAGCAACTATAAATTACAACAAACTCAACCCTCAGGAAAAGCTAAACTGTTCCCACCTTGGTTACGGTGGACCGAAATCTGCTGTCTATGTTACTGAACATCTGTCCCCAACGAACAGAGCCCTTCATGCAGCAGCAAGGATTAAAGCCAAGGAGAACGGCTACAAATATGTCTGGGTCAGAAGCGGTAGAGTATTTGTGCGAAAAACCGAGGGCGATGAGTCTATTCTTATCAAGAGCAAGAATTCCCTGAGTAAAATTGTCTAGCAAGTAAGGTTTTTTGGTTATAAAGTTATTATTATTTTGATTCAATGCATGTTCTTTGTACTTCAATTTACAAAATTCAAGGAAATTCTTATTTATTATCAAAATTGTAGAGGCTTGAGAACCAAAACGAGTATGTTTTATTGTAATTTGTGTAGTATGAATTACGATGTTGTGATATTGACTGAAACCTGGTTAAACAGTAATATCCTGAGCGGTGAGCTTTTTGATGATCGTTATGAGGTTTACAGACGTGATAGCGAATCGACCGGATTTCACTGCAATAAGGATGGGGGCGGGGTGTTGATTGCTGTTAAGAGAACTTTCAATTCCGTGCGTATCGACCGCTGGCATAGCAGCTGTGAGGACCTCTGGGTCACAATGAATTTAAGTACTTCTAGTCAAATTGCTCTCTGTGCTGTCTACTTGCCTCCACCGGTAACTCTTCTAACGCTTGATCATTTTATTGAACACTGCAACAAAGTGATAGACTCTGTAGATATGCCTATCTGTATTGTGGGAGACTTGAACTTGGGTAAAATTGACTGGGACTCATTAGCATTAAACAATTCTCTTCCTAAAACCTGCCAAAACCTGCTGGATTTCATAAATGTTAATCAATTGGTGCAGTGTAATCGTGTTAAAAATTGTTCAGGCCGTATTCTGGACTTAGTAATGTCTACAATGCCTGCATGTTCAGTAAGCGAGTCTATCTGTTCTCTTACTGGCATTGATATACTGCATCCTCCTCTTGAAGTAACTTTTTCACTGGCGCGGGGTTATAACTTGCCATACAACGCTAACAGTAGACCCAACTTTTATAGAGCAAATTATGCAGAAATTAACAAGTACCTACATGAACTGAACTGGAACGAGCTTCTTCAACATACACACGATGTAAACAAATTGGTTACAGTATTCTATAGACATCTGCGTGACGTTATTACTAAATTCGTACCCAACTGTAAGCCAAGGAATGGCCGATATCCACCATGGTTTGATAAACGTTTAATTAAATGTTTAAAAGAAAAAAATAAGTTGAGGATACGCCTTAAAAAATATAAAAATCCTATGGATGAAATTGAGCTTAAATTGATTTCTAAGCGATGTGAAAGTTTTGCCATACAATTGTATAACGATTATGTAAGGAAACTAGAAAATGACCTTAGGACTGACCCCAAACGCTTGTGGAGTTATATTAAAGCCAAACGCGGAGGGTCTAGCGCCTACCCGCTCACTATGACTGACGGGCAAGTCGTAACTTCTGATGGCTCTGAAATCTGTGATCTCTTCGCTAACCACTTTTCAAGCGTGTACATATCTGACACTGATACAGATAATAATTATTATTCAAGTTTTCTTCAAGCAATTTATAACAATAGTCAGGGCTTGACCTCCCTAGAAATAGAACGCGATTGTCTACTTAAGAAACTGAAATCAGTTGACATCAGAAAAGGATCCGGTCCTGATGGCATTCCCCCGGTATTTATTCATAATTGTGCATTAGCTCTGGTGTCCCCTTTATTAATCATTTACAATGCGTCTCTGGCCTCAGGAACATTTCCGTCGGAATGGAAAAAGGCTAAGGTAGTTCCAGTACACAAGTCTGATAAGAAGGACTCCATTAATAACTACAGGCCCATTTCAATTCTTTCTACATTTGCTAAGATCTTTGAATCTTTTATTTGCCCTCATATCCAGCAACATTTTAAAATGTACGTGAGCAACTGTCAGAACGGGTTCGTAGCCTCAAGATCTACAGCTACGAACTTAGTAGCTTTTACTGAGTCTCTAATTCAGACTATTGACGAAGGCAAACAACTAGATGTTATTTACACCGACTTCAGTAAAGCCTTTGACAAAATGCCTCATTCCATCCTGATAAAAAAGCTTGAGGCATACGGTATAGCTGGACCTTTGTTAAAGTGGTTCAAATCGTATCTTTCTGGGCGCGAGTTCTATGTCGTTGTTAACGGTTATCAATCTACAACACGAATTATCACCTCTGGCGCTCCGCAGGGATCACATTTGGCTCCAATACTTTTTATTGTGTTTATAAACGACCTTCCCTTATGTCTGCAATTTTCCGAGCCTTTTATGTACGCCGATGATTTAAAATTGGCACGTAAAATTGAATCATCAAAAGATAGTGAGCTCCTGCAACGCGACGTTAACCAAGTTGTCGAATGGTGTCGCAATAATAAAATGGAACTGAACTCAAAGAAATGTTATCATACAAAATATACGCGAAAGATTAACTACATCGAAACTGAGTACTTCATAAACCATGACAAGGTCCAGCAAGTAGAAGTCATAAGGGACTTAGGAGTACTCTTCGATAGTAAAGTAAGCTTTGTACCACACATCGAAAGTATAATTAAGAGAGCATCCAAAATGGTAGGATTCATAATTCGTAACACTAAAGGTTTTCGCAAAACAAGCACGAAAATAATGTTATACAACAGTCTCGCGCGAAGTATTTTGGAGTATTGTAGCGTTGTGTGGAGGCCTCACTTCGCCACCCATATTCTGAGGATTGAGCGGGTACAAAAGCGCTTTATGTGGCATCTAGTTTTTTGTGAAAGGAAACACAAGTCATTACCCTCATATAATTCCCGTCTGCAACATTTCAGAGTGCAACCCTTATCAGTACGCAGAGATGTCGCAGATGTTTTATTTCTATTTAAACTGTTACGTAATAAAATTGACTGTCCCGATTTACTTAGCCTAATTAGATTCCGTGCGCCTTCTAGATGTCCTAGGAAAAGCATAACGCCTCTGTGCCCGCCATATCGAAGGTCTGTACTTGGTGCAAACTCTCCAATTCCTAGGTTATGCAGGATCCTCAATAGCTGTAGTGACATGTTGGATGTACACCACGCCAGTGTAAGTGTAGTTCATAATAGTAGATTATGCACCGAGGGGCTAAAGTGGTGTCTAATGTCACGGGCGTCATGTTGAATCTCGAGCGCAATGAAGGATTCGGGATTTAACTCACGAGCGAAGCGAGGGAGTTAATACAAGAATCCTGAATGCAGCGAGGGATTCAAGCTAGCCCAAGGCAAAGACACCTTTAGCCCAGAGGAGGATACTCTACTTTTTACACCTACTGTGAGAAAATAATAGCCATAGTACGAAAAACAAAATAGAACTGGTTCCGAAATGGACTTGACGCCTTTCGTACTTTTCCATTTTTGGAAATTGTCGTAGGCTTTTATATAAGTTTCCTTTGACTTCTCCGGCAGTAAATCATTGGAAATATTATTAGCTTCGGTTGTAATGAATTCAGGAGTACAATCACTTTCATCACTCGACATTTTATAATACTTTGTTGATAAATAAAATTTAAAGTTTAAATGCCAAAAATTCGCGCCTTCATTGCGTCTACCAATAAGTAGCCAAGACACGAACAATTCGATTTTCAAAAAAAAAGTCTCTTCTACGGTTTTGTCGTGTGTGTCTGTTGATATCACTCTCATGGAAGTGGCGTTTGTGTAAACTAAGATTTATACAGGGCTGGTAGAATGGTTTTGGATGATTGGCTGTATGCATTTTGAATTTAGAACGTCATTGGAGACGCTCGTGAAAATAGAGTATTTTTTATAAAATGTGATAAATCGACTGTAGTATAGATAGGTTTTATTATTTATTTATTTATTCACAAAATCCACAGCAATCTTTGCGCAGTTTACTTAAAATAAATTAACTAATGTTACAGCCAATTACTATTACGGTATTACGGCGCGGTACGGTATTTGTTATGAATAATGCCAGTTTTAATGTTATTCCATTCCTTTTAAAAAATGGTTCGTAGTTATCTAATTATTCTTACAATATTATGTCTTCGAAAACATGGCAACGATATGAAGAAGCAGTCGTTATGATTTTGTAGGAAATCGAGAATATCATCCACGCGTAGTAAGGGTATCGAGAATAGCTTTCCTCTTTCTGGCACCAAAGGGTGTTTGTTAGTACTATACTGCCAATTTAGCTGAGCATGTGAGATTCCAAATTCAAATCACATTATTGACCAGCGGGTCATAATGAAATCCAGTACAATATTATTGACCGGCTGTGCCCCCGGCCACTAATGACTCACTTTAGGTTAAGGTTGCTTGATATATAATTTGACATTTTCGAGCAGGTGGTGTGAAAAGTAATTTTATTAAACGATCGTACAACACACTTGGGATATTGCTGTTTACATTTTGTTTGTATTTTTACGATTTGTTTTTTTTTTTATTTTTATTACAGTCATTTTCTTTAATTGATACTCAAATCGCGGTGCTTTAATTATTAGTTTAATTGTAATTGTGTTATTTTTCATAGAAAAATTTTTTGTTTATTGAATTCGGTTGTTAGTTTTGTTTCTACTGTTTTTTTTAATTTAATTATTAACGATTTGTCTTAATGATTTGTCTTGTGTTTGTTACGGAATTGGATATTTTATATTTTTTTATCTTACCACAGTCTGTATTTTGATTGTTTTTGTTTTAATATCTTTGTAAATGGTCAATGTAATTTATTTAATTTTAGTCTAACTTTAATCGAATTTTCATGTCAATTATTCTTTTAATGTTATCTTGTTTGTCGTAATTTAATAGCTAATGGTCTTACCACTGTTTTTTGTGCTAGCGGTGTTAACCTGTAATTAATTGTTGCACCCGCAATTGTATCCTATTATAATAAGCTGCTAATGTCTTGGTGTAAGCAATTGTTGGTTATCCTAAATAAATAAATAAATAATGTCTTTCATTGACTTGAATGTGCCCTGGCGGCTGATAGTATGTCATGCTCACTCAAATGTCTCGCTGACGGTAGCGTGTGTGTTAGATCATTTAGCTCCCTTCAAAATGGTTGAGTTGAATGGTGCTGATCTATGCGTCATGTTCGTGAACGGGCGCCGTCAGTTGGGGCTGGTCATCACTTAACTGCCTCGGCTTATTTTTAATTATTTTATTTTTCGATTGTTACTATTTGTTGTACTCTGGACGCTTTTAACGCGAACGTCTTTTTACCCGACTGCGCAACGCAAAGGAGTGGTAATGTGTTCATCAGCCTATGTATGTATGTATGTTTGTATGTTCCTTTGAAGCACTATACAGACCAAACGCCTGGGCCGATTTTTATGATTCACACGTCAATCGATTCCTCTTAGTCCGGCGAGTGTCACTAAAGACATGACGTTAGTGAAAATTCAATATGGCGACTACTATGTATGTAGGTAAGTATGTCTTCAAAAAAAATTTTTTTTTCAAAACCGAGTGGGGTATCAAAATAAAGGGCTTTAAAAGACGATTACAAAAATATAAACAACTTATATGGTTAAAAGTAATTCGAAGTGACAAATCGTAAAAAACACGTACCAAGAACTAAATCGTCAGCGAAATATTTCACATTTAATTTTGTAAACTAAAAAGCTGGAAATAAAAAAAGTTATTAAAAAAAATAAAAAACCCGACTGCGGTAAAAAACAAGTTAAAAGAACTGAAAAGCTAAAAACAAGCCCATTTTAAATTAAATAAAAGTTGGAAGCAGGCGGGACCCATTTGAAAATAATAATAAAAATGGTATGGGTCTGCTGCAGCTGTCTATAATAAATTAGTCAAAATTGTTTATTTAAATACAGAAAATATGCCTGCTGATATTCTTACAAAAAGTTTGTCTTTTGTTACTGGGTTTAGTTAAGCCTTGAATAGATATAATAATAAAGGCAGTGGCGGTACCTTCATAGAAGCAGGTTATAATATTTAATCTGTGCATTGAAATAATATGTTTAATCTGTGTATGTAGCTTAGCTGTGGAGACTCTGGGTAGTTGGAGTAGGGCAGCGAAGGTTTTTGTGGCGGAATTGGGCCGTAAGCTCAAGGAGGCAACCGGTGACTCCCGCTCTGGGTCGTTCTTGGTGCAAAGGTTGGCCATCGCTATTCAGCGAGGCAATGCGGCGAGTGTTATGGGCACCTTTGCGCCGGGAACGATCAGGGGCGGGCTGTTTTGTGACCTTTGACTGTGTATTTATTTAATTTACACTATCGTTTTATGTTTATGAATTTATATGTAGACTGTATAATAAAATAAGACATTAAATTAGTAAGATGCATAATTCAAAAAAAAATCTGTTTGTCAAATAAATGTCAATAGTTCGTTTTTGCAAAAACTTTGCCGCGTTTTATTTAGTTGATCAACTATGAGAAAAGCCCAGAAAAATTAAATTAGGCTTTATTATTAAAAAAAAAAAAACCGGTCAAGTGCGAGTCGGACTCGCGCACCGAGGGTTCCGTACAAATTTGTAGATTTTCCGATTTTTCCTTTACTTGTGCTACACTACATGACATTGCTTCTTGCTTTTCATGATTCTAGGTCAACGGAAACTACCCTATAGGTTTTGATTCCCTTGCGAGTGTCAAAGTATGCGGCATAAACAGAACATAAATGCCCGTATCTTTTGATTGCATTGACTTAGAAGTTTGATTTTTTCACTGCTGCGAGCATTGAGCTAAATAACTAGAGAAGCAAACCTCATTAAAATGTGTCAAAAAAATGTAACCACTATTTAAACGCGACGACGTAGCTTTGAAACCACTACACATTTAAATGTAAACATATATCTGTCTCACTTACACAAGTCGCAAGAATAATACCGTCGCTTAGATTAGACAAAGACCGCAATATAAACATGCAATGGCGGGAGGGTGTTGCCTAGCCATGCGAAATTTTACCCAACTTTTTAAACCATAAAAAACGCAAAAAAAAAACATTAAACGCTAGGAACGTTATTTTTGAATTATGTATTTAAATATTTAAAAACAATTATTTTTATGTTACAATGTTATTTTTTTTGTTACACATTGTCACACATTTAGTTTCATAAAATATTTTAAATCACATACTCTATAAATTAAAAACTCCCACATAATGTGGGAAACTAAAACTAAGTTTTTAGTGGCAACATTGAACCTAATTTACAAAATTCTACATTTTATTTATTTTTATTGCGTTTTTACGTTGATATAAACACAGAAACAATAAACTTACGCGTGGAAAGTAATTCCGGTTAATTTATTGTGTTTTTGTGACCTCGAATCGCACTCTTTCACTACGCATTTTCCCATTTTGGCGGTAATTTTCACTCGGCTAACTTCGGTTGGCGTCACACAGAGCACTGAACTGACATTAGCTACGATTGAGGCTGTGGCCTTGATCCCAGTGGCAACGCCTTGGCGCGGTAATTGCTAATCTAGTGTATGTATATCAATGGCTGCGAGGGTTTGCAGCTCTGAGTATTTGATATTAATTTCAACTTGAGAACTCTACGCGTTCCTAAAAAAAAGGTTCTTGACAGACGGACAGACAGACGGACAACGAAGTGATCTTATAAGGGTTCCGTTCTTCCTTTTGAGGTACGGAACCCTAAAAAGTGTGCATCATTAGAAGCACAAACAGTTTTCAGAGGTCCACTAATTTAAAAAAGTGTCTTTCATTAGCAGGTCAATAAGTTTTTAGAGGATCAGTTAATTATTTTACATGGACGGATATCGCTCGGTATACTGACTGGAAGTGGTCGGGCGGCAGCACGAGCAGGCGCGGGTGGCGGCGGCGCTGCAGGCGCTGCAGGAAGGCCGCGTCGCTGCAGCCGCGCGCCGAGCACTCGCGCAGCACGCCCAGCACGCTGTCGGGGCCCTGCGCAGAGGAGAGCGTCAGGCGCGGGCCGGCGCGCGCTGGGCGGGCCCCCGGCACTCACCGCGTCCAGCAGCTCGGCGTGCAGCTCGTGGTCGGCGTAGGGCAGCGCGCGCCAGGCCAGCCCCTCGCGCACGTACTCGTCCTGCTCGCGCCGCAGCGTGGCGCCGGTCACCGCGGCCTGCACGCGCTCGGCCGCGTAGTTGATGAGCAGGCGCTCCAGGCCGTTGCGCGCCAGCGACTCGAAGCCGTACACGTCCAGGATGCCCAGCGAGCAGCGCTTGCCCGCCTCGGCCGGCTGCGCGTCACACACTTCTTAGCTACCTCGGCGAGCGAGTTCGGTCGCGACACACACGAACATTCACACGACATTGTTATCTTTTCAGCGACATGTTTTTCTGTTGCGGGGACCGTATTTATTGGTATCGAAGTCGTCCAACATTGAACATTTGAACAAGGAAAAACCATGAACAATATTTGATGGAACATTTGAAGTTGCGGGCAACAAAATAGCGCAACTTTGTTCCGAATGAATGCGCGGCTCAAGTGCAGTGGTTCACGCTGTGAAGTGATCGGAATGAGGCGAGCTGTGCTATGCACTTCTCACACACATTAATAAATTATGGTATGGAGCATTTTTCAAAAAATGCTCCATACCATAATTAATGTAAACTTCTTTAGGCGCGTGGGGCATTTTTTGAGATGGAAAGAAACCATTGAACTCGCGATACTGTTACCGTAACCGCAGAGGTGTCGGTTACGGTAACAGTATCGCGAGTTCAATGGTTTTTAAGTTTTGGCCATTATAAAGACATCAACGCGCGGTACATTTTCTTTGGGAAGAATGACCTTCAAACATATTTATAAAATTACTATGCTTTTTCAAGTTTTCACTTCTGTCGGCACTCCTGGAGTGCCACTGTTTTTTTTTTAATTGTATTTCGTTTAGGTTTTAAAATGGATTCCTTTCTTAGTTTAAATATAATAAGCGTCAGTGTCATGAAATTGATGTTTTTTTCCCCACTTTATGTATGATGATCGAAACACTCGGATTTTATTACACCTACCTACTAATGTGTTCATTCGCTTGCTCACCTTGAGGTGGTCGTTGACGGCGTTGATGAGCCACGTGAAGAGGCGCGAGTACAGCACGCTCAGCAGCTGGTCGCGGCGCGCGCCCGCCCACGCGCCGCCGCCCGGCGAGCCGCAGCCCGCGTCCGAGCCCGACGAGCTCTCTGCGACAACACTGTCAGTAGTCCGCGGCCCCGCGCCGAGCGGCCCGAGCCCGCGCGCCCGCACTCACCCGCGTCCAGCGGCGCGTCGTCGTCGGCGGCGCACGCGCCCAGCGCCTCGCCCAGCGCGTCCGCGTCCACGCCCACCAGCGCGCACGCCTCCACCAGCTCTGCACACACACAGTCCGGTCAGCGCGCCCGACACGGAGTACCCGTCGGGTGACGAGCGAGGCGTACCGTAGCGGTGCTGCAGGCGCGTGCCGATGGTGCCGTCGATGTTGTGCTGCGGCTCGAACTCCACGTTGCCGAGCTTCAGCAGGAAGGCCAGCAGGCGCAGCACCGCGTCGCACACGCCGGAACCGAACCCCAGCGCGCGCATGGCCGCCTGCGGCACCCACGAGCACACGTCTTATAATTACCCTGTCTAATACCGACCAACTGGAAACTAGGACCGATTTGCTAAAATCCCCCAACTTATTAAATTGGCAGTTTTAGGCAGCCAATCGTTTGAACGGTTACGCAATTTGTGGTACTTTAAATAAGACATAGCCGTACTTTTGGTAACTATCGCCAGGAAGGCTGATTCAGTGTTTAGTGGGTGTAGAGCCCTGCCTGCTCTGGTGGGAATGGTGACGTCCAGTCTATCTCTCTGTGGAATGCGCTCCCCCAGAAAATCAAGATGGCATCCAAATGATTATCCAATTAAGTTAAAGTTCGCGAGCACATTCGCAAGAAGCGGGCAGTATCATCACAACGGTAATGTTTTTTCATTGTTTATCTTATATCTTTTTAGTTTATTCGTGTACATTTATTTGTGCTTAAGGTGAAAGCGCCAGGGTAGCCCGCGAAATTCAATTTTTTTTAGGTTTTTTGCAATTTGCTGAATGACTATTTCATGAAATCTTGACATTTGGGGATTACATGGTCTTAGAGAGTTGTGTTGATGACTTTAATGATTATAATTATGTAAATACATATTTGTTACGGCCGCGAATCATATTTTAATCAACGTACAACTTAATACTGACCAGCAAATTGCAAAAAACCTAAAAAAAATTGAATTTCGCGGGCTACCCTGGCGCTTTCGCCTTAAATGTATATGTAATAATTAGGTACCTATATCATATTCTATTTGGGGGAGGGCAGTGTGGGTCCTTTGCTTTTTTAAATTTATATTAATGACCTGCCCAAAGCCATAAATTACCCTATAACCCTATTTGCTGATGATAGCACGGTAACAGTAGCTGGTAGTAAACCTGAGCCACAGTAGGTATAAAGATCATACAGTATTTCGACTTCATACAAACGGACGAAACGCGAGCTATACCTACCTACGCGCCTCGACCTCGGAATGCGCTCGGTATGCAGACAGTCGCGACTGTGCCGCAGTGACGAACGGACGGTGTGTTGTTTTTTTTAACAATATGCGCGCGATTTTTTTACAAAAAATAAATTGAAGTACATATTTAATATGACGAGTAGGCTATATTGTGCTGTTTTTGGTTGCATGAATTCGTCGATAACGCATCCAGAGATAACTTTTTTTTAGATTACCTGGAAACTCTAAAAGGTAAGACTATAAAATAATTTTTCACACCACCTGCTCGAAAATGTCAAATTATATATCAAGCAACCTTAACCTAAAGTGAGTCATTAGTGGCCGGGGGCACAGCAGGTCAATAATATTGTACTGGATTTCATTATGACCCGCTGGTCAATAATGTGATTTGAATTTGGAATCTCACATGCTCAGCTAAATTGGCAGTATAGTACTAACAAACACCCTTTGGTGCCAGAAAGAGGAAAGCTATTCTCGATACCCTTACTACGCGTGGATGATATTCTCGATTTCCTACAAAATCATAACGACTGCTTCTTCATATCGTTGCCATGTTTTCGAAGACATAATATTGTAAGAATAATTAGATAACTACGAACCATTTTTTAAAAGGAATGGAATAACATTAAAACTGGCATTATTAATAACAAATACCGTACCGCGCCGTAATACCGTAATAGTAATTGGCTGTAACATTAGTTAATTTATTTTAAGTAAACTGCGTAAAGATTGCTGTGGATTTTGTGAATAAATAAATAAATAATAAAACCTATCTATACTACAGTCGATTTATCACATTTTATAAAAAATACTCTATTTTCACGAGCGTCTCCAATGACGTTCTAAATTCAAAATGCATACAGCCAATCATCCAAAACCATTCTACCAGCCCTGTATAAATCTTAGTTTACACAAACGCCACTTCCATGAGAGTGATATCAATAGACACACACGACAAAACCGTAGAAGAGACTTTTTTTTTGAAAATCGAATTGTTCGTGTCTTGGCTACTTATTGGTAGACGCAATGAAGGCGCGAATTTTTGGCATTTAAACTTTAAATTTATCAACAAAGTATTATAAAATGTCGAGTGATGAAAGTGATTGTACTCCTGAATTCATTACAACCGAAGCTAATAATATTTCCAATGATTTACTGCCGGAAAAGTCAAAGGAAACTTATATAAAAGCCTACGACAATTTCCAAAAATGGAAAAGTACGAAAGGCGTCAAGTCCATTTCGGAACCAGTTCTATTTTGTTTTTCGTACTATGGCTATTATTTTCTCACAGTAGGTGTAAAAAGTAGAGTATCCTCCTCTGGGCTAAAGGTGTCTTTGCCTTGGGCTAGCTTGAATCCCTCGCTGCATTCAGGATTCTTGTATTAACTCCCTCGCTTCGCTCGTGAGTTAAATCCCGAATCCTTCATTGCGCTCGAGATTCAACATGACGCCCGTGACATTAGACACCACTTTAGCCCCTCGGTGCATAATCTACTATTAATTACTAGTAGGTAGGTACATAATGTGTGTCTTTTTAATGGATAAGTATTTCCTTTTATCTCCCGAAAAAAGATGTAATGAAGGATTAATAAATAAAGTGAATAGAGTAAAGGAAAGTGTTATACACGAGTGAAATAGGTAGTTATAGGCGGTTCATGGCGGGGCCCCTATTTCTGTCTGCCTGTGATTTCAATTGGCCCTGTTTAAGGCTTGTATTCATGCCAACGACCTTGTGCATTTGGGCGGAGCTAACTACCCCTCTCCGCGGACGTTTTTAAAAAGTAACAACACCAAATCATTTTCGTTTGTATTGCAAAGCACTAGATATTTTTTTTATATTCTTTTGATAAAAAATGAAGGAGTAAAATGGTTTCATCTCAACGATTTGGAGGTGATTTGGTGGTTTTTTCTCTTAATAGGTGATATCGATAGAAAAATTATGGCTAAACCAAATTACGATTCATATCATGTAAATTACCAACTATTTTTTCAGATGTAATTTCTCTGTAAGTTCCGGAGAAAAGCTGCTTCATCTGCACGCTGTTTTTAAGCTTTTTTCGAAAGAGCAGCCTTAATATGATATGAGGTAAAGGTATTTGTATTCTCATTCGCTCGCTCTTGCATCAGATGTTGACGGAGCCCTGTTTAGCGGGGCTCCTATTTCTGTGAATAGGGTTTAAAGTAAACTAACAAAACCTAACCTCGGGGTGCCCTTCGCTCGCTCTTGCATCCTACGTCGCCTATCGACCGACCGCAACCATGCAATGTAATTAAAAAAATAATTATGAGAGTAAAACCATGTACTTAATTCCCAAAAAAAAATATTTTTTCATAACAAATCGTTTGACTTAATGATTATTGTCTAAAGATTGTTTGCTGTAATAAATCATTTGATTAAAGACCAAATGCCTAAATGACATTATCCTTGATAATATTCTGCCAAGTAAAAATTTGACCAAATGAAAATGTGCCTACTTACTAAAACCATTCCAAACATTGAATTGGTATAAAAAAAGGTTTCTATTAGTTTAGGTAGTGAAATTTGGGCAAAATCTTTTCGGCAAAACGGCAGGATCCCGTTATTGGCAAAGAATTCCATTTTCAAAATTTGAACTTATTTTTTTAACAGACTTCTTATTAAATCGTTTACAAGTGACCAGTTCTAAAAACTTTCAGTGTCGCCCTCGTATAATTTAAATGACTACTTAAACCACACTTTGACATAGTAATTTAATTCTAATAAGTATTATTTATATTATTTTATTTCTGACATCCCTAATTTGACCTATTAATCAAATTTGTCAACTTATTTAACATTTGGACGCCCACATGTGGAGAGTGTGAAGAAATTTTCTGCGTAAAGTATAACATGAATAATAAGAAATTTTCTGTGTAAAGTATAACATGAATAATAATATTACCTAATGATAAAATATATTTTAAATAACTGTTAAATATTGTACACCATAAGGGTATATTACAGCGATCTTTATATAATTATGATAATAACTTTCCACCTGTGACAAACAAATAAATGAATTTGAATGTGTACGTTACCCCAGCAAGAAAGTGTCTCCTAGAATTATATGAGTAGAACGTATAATTGGTGCCTTATTTGCTGTAAATGTGCCCCCACATAAAAAATGTGTGCCCCCTGTCGTTTTGGAAAAAACGATTCTTGCTGGGGTAACGTTTTTCTAGCAGGAAAATTCTAAACGAATGATCGGAGAGACAAAAATTGTGCATGGCCAGAGAGCTTATATGTGTGTCAAAATGTGCCCCAAAAAAAAAAATCAGTGGCCCTTCAGGTTTTCGAGATATTGCATTTCCTGCTGGAGTAACGTTTTGATGAATCGTATATCTCTAAAACCATTGCATGTGCCCCTGTAGAATAAACATACACGAGTAGCTCTTAATGTGTGCCCCTTAGTGCCCCAATTAGATTTAAGAAAATATTTATAGTTTTCAAGTTATCGCGGTTTTATGAAAACCCGAAAATCATCGCAGCGCTTAAATGAGACAAGGTATAAGTTCGCTGAAAACTGTATTCGGTCCTTCTTGACGCTAATAATAACCATATAAAGTTTTAAAACTGTTCATGCATGCGTTTTTGAATAATCTTGCTAAAAGTCAAAACGATGGTGTCATAACTTTGATGGCGAAATATAAGGAACCGGCTCAATTCCAGATGTGTAGGTGTAAACCAAAATCTTGTGCCTTTAGTCAAAAATATATGGTGAAAATATTCAGCTTGGAATGTTTCGCATTAAGTAAATATTAACAAAAAACCAAAATACCTAAGCAACGGCTGGTTATCCGACCAAATTTCAATGACTACTAAAAAGCGACTGATTCATACATATCGATAACCTTCTTTATTGGACGTATTATACCTAAGCTGTTGTCCGTACAGTCGCGTTCAAAAGTTTTGGGGGCTAATTTAAAAAAAATATTAAATGCACCTTGTGACTATATTAAATGAAACAGCTTGTTGAAGTTTTGATAGGTTTATGCGTATTTAAAATATTAAAAAAAAAAAAAGTAAAAATTTATTTATTTTCCACACTAATCAAACACAGTACAGGCATTATTAAAATAAATGGAGTGGACTGGAGCCTAAACTAGGGCAGCCCTGTATTTCAGGACTCCAGGTCTTCCACCCGCGGCGATTAAGTTGGTACAGTTACAACTAGAGGTATTATTCATATATATTATGTGTGTTTGTGAGGGTGCGTGTGTGTGTTGTGAGTGTGTTGGGGTGTGCGTGTGTGTGTGTGTTGTGTGTGTGATGAGATGAGTGAGAGTACGGTTGCGCGCGACTGTATTTGTGGGAGTATGTATACCTATATGTATGCGTGGTTATGGATGAGTGAGCTTTGACTACTCTTGATTCACTGCAGACAGAGCAGAGAAGTTATTTAGAAATTATAAGTAAGGATTCCGTGTCAATGTAATTTAAATTTAGTAGATATTTTTGGATAATAGATTTACATTCATTCGAGGTTTTTGGGAATATATTTAAAAGAGAATTGAGTTTATTATATAAATAAGGAGCAAGGAAACATGAGTGTCTTCTGAAGAAGGCAGTTTTGTGTTTAGTTGTCTTGCCTGTTATTTCTTCGTGCAGGATATGTTAACTTAGCATCGTAAGTTGGTTCTTTATGCTTGCGGAGTGTAGTGTGAAGGATGAATAGTTGCCTCACTGTCAAGACATTGCAGTCCTTATACAGGCTCACTGTGGGATAACGAAAGGGTTTTCTAAGCATTACTTTGAGTAATGACCTTTGTGCACGTTCAACTTTTATCATTTTTGTCTTGCAAGTCCCACCCCATACCGGAATACAATAACCCAAGATTGATTGAACCAAGGCAAAATAAACCGTTCTTAACATCTTCAATTTGACTACGTTTCTGAGCTTTCTAAAAATCCATATCATTTTACGCGTACGTGCCGACAGAATATCTAGTTGTGCATGCCATGAAAGGGTATCATCTATTTGAGTGCCGAGATATCTAATATTGGTGGTTTTTACGAGTGGTGCGCAAGAACATGTTATTGACTGGGTATTTTTTACAGATGTGTGCTTTTAAAATAAAGTTATTTGGTTGTGTTGTTTTATTTATCGAAAATGTAATATATTTTGTTTTATTGACATTTAATGTTAGAAGATTTTTATTTAACCACAGTGATGCCTGATGAAGTCCTTTTTCGGCAAGGTACCGTGCCTCGGCCCAGGAATCTCCCTGAAATATGAGCGCAGTGTCATCCGCGTATGAAAATATTTTTCCTTTTGACTGTTCTTACAGGCAAAGTTCGTTGATATATATCAGGAAGAGACCTGGGCCAAGAACACTTCCCTGGGGAACTCCACAGGTGATGGGGAGGGGGCAGCTAATGTAGTCGCCTATCTTCACAGATTGGTACCTGTTGGTAAGAAAATCTTTCACGAGTTGCAGAGGTAGGCCACGTATGCCGATCGCTTCGAGTTTCGTCAGAAGTAGGTCAATTGAAATAGTATCGAAGGCCTTGGCTAGATCCAAAAAAACTCCGACACATTTCCGACAATGGTCCAAATTACTTGCTACAAAATTTGTAAGCTGTATCGCCGCATCTTCTGCAGATTTATTAGGTTGAAAGCCATATTGCGAATCTGATATAATATGTTCTTGTTTTAGAAAACTCATTTGGCGTTTATTGATAAGCTTTTCAAATATCTTAGACATTGCTGGCAAGACCGAAATCGGACGATAGTTCTCGACACTGCCTCTAGGCCCGCTTTTATGAATAGGATGAATTAGTGAATGTTTGAAGCAGTTTGGAAAAATACCTTTGTTTATACAAAGGTTGAAAATATGAGTCAGTGAGGGGCTTATTACATTTTTTTATACGTTTTAGGAATGTAATATTTATTCCTCAATTTTCATGATTGCACCTAAGTACCACTGTTTGTCTCTGCATCTTACGTGTAAATGGTGACGGTCTGCTCGCATGCGGCTGGCCAAATGACTATGTATCACCTCAAAGACGAGTCATGATTACACACAATGAATAATAACTAGGAAGGCTGATAGGTACTAGTATTACGATATGATATGATAGTAAGTACCCAAACACAGTCGTGTAACGTAAATAAATGCATTTTGAATATGGGGGTCGTGTCTGGGGGGCAAATAAAAAAAAAAAGTTTCGCAATCTGTACTGTGTGTCGTATCAAACGGAAGGAAAAAAAATATATATTTGAGATCTGAGGATCTCAAATGTATTTTTTCATAATTTTAAAGTACTTAGATAGTTATTTAAGAAAATTTACCATTCCTTATCTCCGAAACTACTGAGCCTAAAACTTTAAAAAAAATACAGAAAATAGTTCAATACCTATTAGTAGATTACAGGAAAACCTATAAGAAGTCTGTGGTCTTAAAACAACATGGTAAATCTCTCAATATTGTGCATACAAACTTACATTTTCAACAACTTTTTGAATTCAATTTAAATTAAAAGCGTGTTTTTAGGGTTCGAACCAAAATGGTAAAAACGGAACCCTTATGGTGAGACTAAGTCTGTCTGTCTGTCTGTAACACCTGGATATCTCAAGAACTACTAATGCTATCAACTTGAAATTTGGAACAGTTTTAGATGACGTTTGCCCAACTATTTTGCAAATATACATTTTCCCCTTTCAGTAAAGGGGGTCTGAAAAATTCGAAGTGGGGCTACTAGGACATGTGGGGTATCATATGCAAGAGCGCAGTTTGCACATTCTCAAACTTACCTATTTTTTTTTTTAGACCGCATAGTTTTCGACTTTTGATGAAAAATGTAAAAAAAAAATACCGTTCCGTTATCTCTGAAGTTTGCAAAGAGAAAAATCTGAAATTATATCAATTATAGAAGTTTATGTAAAGATTACAGGAAAAATAAAACGAAGTCTCTAAATAGCACAATTTTTCAGAAATCATAAAAAAAAGTTACTTACATTAGTTCCACTATCGGTCAAGAGATGGCGCTGACATAAAACTGTAATATTCTACACCGCAGTGCACGGTGTTAAAATTCTCTGACGAATATAGGCCTCCCCGATGAAAATTTAAAAACATATAATGATACAGAACCCTCGGTGCGCGAGTCCGACTCGCTCTTGCCCGGTTTTTTAAACTACATATTTTTATTTTTAACTTTTGCATTTAGTGAAATGAAATTGTGTATGCTATGAATAGGATATCGGAATCCTTTTACAAGCAATTAAAAAAAAATAAGTTAGCTGAGCTGAGATGAGGTCGGGTCGAGCAGGTAGTAGTTAAAAAGTCAACGAAGTTATTACAATTACAACCTACTAGCAAACTGCAGGGTTTACAAGTAGCCCCCAAATAGTTCCACTATTCACCCCTTGGCTCCATCATCAGATCCTCGACACCTAGTGCTATATATTGGACTTATTAAAACGAATCATATGACCCCAAACTCGAGGGTTTTACTAGTAACCACTGAAGAGTGCCACTATTCACCTCCTGGCTCCATCATCAGATCCTCGACACCATATGCAATATATTGGGCTCGTCAAAACGTATCATAATTATGACCCCAGACTCGAGAGGTTTACTAGTAGCCCCCTGGAGTTTTCTACTATCCACCACTTGGCTCCATCATCAAACCCTCGACACCAAGTGAAATATATTGGATTCATCAAAACGAATCATAATTATGACCCCAGACTCGAGAGGTTTACTAGTAGCCGCCTGGAGTTCCACTATGTACCTCCTGGCTTCATCATCAGATCATCTCCAGGATACCAAATTATAGTTTTGTCATCCGAACTACAGACACATAAAAAGTTTCATTTCGATACGACTATTAGAAGTAGGTTAAAATTGGCATCTAAGGTTTTTGTTTACATAGTTACAAGTGAAGCTAATTTAAGCGTGTTATTATTAAGATCTAAACAAGTTTGGAAAAAAAAACCGGGCAAGAGCGAGTCGGACTCGCGCACCGAGGGTTCCGTACCATCATATATTTTTAAATTTTCACCGGCGAGCTACTTAATAGATCACGTTCAAACCAATTTTCGGTGGAAGTTTACATGATAATGTACATCATATATTTTTTTTTAGTTTTATCATTCTCTTATTTTAGTCCCCCCCTGTAACTTACAGGGGGGGACACACATTTTACCACTTTGGAAGTGTCTCTCGCGCAAACTGTTCAGTTTAGAAAGAAATTATATTAGAAACCTCAATATAATTTTTGAAGACCTATCCATAGATACCCCACACGTATGGGTTTAATGAAAAAAAAATTTTGAGTTTCAGTTCTAAGTATGGGGAACCCCCATAATTTATTGTTTTTTTGTATTTTTTTTGTGAAAATCTTAATGCGGTTCACAGATTACATCTACTTACCAAGTTTCAACAGTGTAGGTCTTCAGAAGCATAAGTCCAGGTCCTTAGCCATCTTTTCACTTTTGAAAGCAGTATTGAACAATATTAATAACAAACAGCTAACGACAGGTCTATTCTTTCATCTGTCAAAGGCATTTGATCTGGTTTCACATGAAATTTTATTTAAAAAACTAGAGGCTATCGGTATTAGAGGACTACCACTTCAGTGGATATCGTCGTACTTAAGTAACAGACAACAGAGAGTGACTGTCACTAAACTTAATGAAAGAAGTGAAATGATAGAATACTCGTCTGAATATACAATTATAAAACGTGGCGTCACCCAGGGTAGCATATTGGGCCCTATCTTATTTCTACTCTATATAAACGACATAGTTAATGTAACTAATCACAAATGTTTCCTTTTTGCCGATGACATTTCCATAATTGTTACTACTGATAAAAAATATAACAATTGCGGATCATGAAGCAGACATAAATCATACAATAGACATTCTAATTAATAGGTTAAATAATAATCATTTATCTATTAATCTTAATAAATCAGTATATATACAATTTAATCAATCTTATAATAATACATTTAATTTTAAAATGGACATACCAAAAATTATACAAGTAGCACGAACTAAGTTTTTAGGATTAGTAATCGACGAACATTTAGACTGGAAAGCACAGGTTGAAGCTGTATGCAATAAAATAAATAGATTTGTCTATGCTTTGAGACAAATAAAAAAAGTCACTAATATGAAAACGGCTGTGATGTCATACCGCGCATATGTGGAGTCTTCATTACGGTATGGACTTATGGTGTGGGGAAATAGTACTGACCACAATAGAACATTTGTCGCCCAAAAGAAATGTTTACGAGCTATTTACGAGATTCCATCTGACGAATCATGTCAACCTATATTTAAATAGCTCGGTTTACTACCGTTACCTTCATTATATATATATGAAGCATGTATGTTCGTTCAAAAACATAAAAAACTATTCAAAACAGCAGAAGAAATATGCTCTCGAAGTAGGCGAGACCAATACAGACTTGTGTTGGATGTGCTAACTCAATCAGCGAAATATAATAAAAACTCTCTAGATAAGTGTGTACGCCTGTATAATAAACTACCTAAAATATTTAAAACATTAAATTGTAAATTATTTAAAATTAAATTATATAAGTGGCTCAACAATAATAATTTCTATAGTATTAATGATTTCTTAAATATGAATACAATGTAATATAATTATTTTCAATTCCATAATGTATGTTTAGTAAGTAAGTTTGCACGTTTTAGTTTTAAGCAAAACATGTTTGATCTCATTTCTTTTTAATAACACCTTGTACACCATGGTTTTATGCAAATAAAAATATCTTATCTTATAGTTTCGGAAAAAAGTGGCTGTGACATACGGACGGACAGACAGACAGACATGACGAGATCTCAATATCAAAACTTGTTACGTACAGGTAGGTATAGGACTGCTTTATTGAAGGAAAAGTGTTTTTGGTATGGCACCGGCTATTTTTAACCACATTCCTAATTCCATAAAAGAGGAACCAGTAACAACTTTCAAAAAGAAATTAACTGTACTTCTATTAAATAAATGTTACTACTCCGTATCGGATTTTCTAGCTGATAAATTTTAGTTGTGTATCAATGTTTGTATATTTGATAATGAACTGCATCAATGTTTGCATGCCAAAATGGTAGAATGTACAAAGATTCTCTAATATTATTGTAACACCTCATTGTAAATACCTACATTCTGAGCAAATAAATAAATATTCTATTCTATAAGGGTTCCGTTTTTGCCATTTGGCTACGGAACCCTAAAAATTGTGTTATTTTAGAGTAAGTAATTAATTGATTGAAATGAAACGATTTGAAATACAATAACTCGTAAATATACAGGGTGAATTTTCCAAGTGATTTTATTATTAAAGTAAAAATACAACTGAGTATTTTGTGAATATTTCAAGTGCCTACCTGTTGCCATTATTGATATCGAGCAAAAAAGGGCAAAAAAATATCGCGTTTGTTGTATGGGCCCCCTTAAATGTTTGTAGTACCTATTTGTTGTTATAGCGGCAACAGAAATACATAATTTGTGAAAATTTCAACTGTCTAGCTATCGCGGTTCTTGAGATACAGCCTGGTGACAGACAGACGGACGGACAGACAGCGAAGTCTTAGTAATAGGGTCCCGTTTTTACCCTTTGGGTACGGAACCCTAAAAACTAACGCACACGAAACACTACCCACCAAATACTGAATCAGCCTTCCTGGAGATAGTTACCAAAAGTAAGGGTCAGTTCACACCGAGACGCGACGTGACGCGACGCTGCACGCACACTTTTAAAAGAGTGACTCAAAATATACTTTATTTTCTACACGAAAAGGTACACATTGCATTGTGAGAGTTCAGAATACGTTGCGCTGCGCAGCGCTGCGCCGCGCGGCGTCGCGCTGCGCCTCGCGGCGTAGAGCGACGCATCGCGAGTGCGACGCAGCGGCAGCGCGCGGCGTGCGAGAGCGGCGCTGCGCAGCGCGACGCCGCGAGGCGCAGCGCGACGCCGCGATGCGTAGCGCGAAGCCGCGCGGCGCGGCCGAGGCCGCCGTGGCGACTTGTCTCTACTATTTCCGTCACACGTCCCACTGCGCCGCGCGGCGTCTAGCTGCACCGCGCGGCGTCGTGTTGCCAACGATTTTACGATGCACCTCGCGACGTTGGGATGCGTCTCGCGGCGGCGCGCGGCGCAGCGCGACGTCACTGGCCTCTTCTAGTATCGTCACGTCACGTCGCGTCGCGTCTCGGTGTGAACTGACCCTAAGGCTATCTCTTGTAATATTAGCTATGAAGGTTAATTTAATCAGTATACTTGTACACTGCAGGTATTCTTACCGATCAAACCATTGAAAACACAAGACTTAAGTTAGTAAATGATACCCATCAAGCATAGCAAACTGCATTTTATCCTTAAATAGTCGAATCAATAATTGCGTCTTTAACCACAAACTTCTTCGCAACTACATAAAGCCTCGTATCCACTAGGCAACATTTGGCGCGCGACACGTGAATCTCAACATGTACGGCAACGCTGCACAACAGCGCGCGACGTTGCCAGCTGCCGCGCAACATGACGCGAGGCTTGTTGTTTGTTTAAAGTGCATCGTTAGTTGAGCATCAATTGTTGTCGAGTGGAGACGTGACGCACAACAATGATTTCGATAAAATTATAACCACTGCCGCTGAAATCAACACAAGTTCCTCTGGCGACATGTTGTCGACGACTGAGAATGTGTGGACAGACAACGTTGTTAAACAAATGTTCCGCGTCAACATTCAACAAGTTGCGAAACATGTTGAGCAACATGTCGCGCGTCAAATGTTGCCTAGTGGATACGAGGCTTAACGCTTTTATGGTACACACATACACAATTACACATACACGCGGTCGCCGCGCGGGTTGCGCGCGTTATAGCTAAGTGCGCTCGATTTATTTAGCTAAGACGTTTTTAATTGAATGGCGAGCATGCGACTATGTATATGTACTGGCTGAAACGGGTGGAGAGCGGAATGGCACGGGCGCGGGCGGCGAGGATACCATTCGTGCGGAGGCCGCGTGACAACCGCGCGGTTGTGTGATCCCGACTCCCGAGGAAATTCAATGCTGTTGCCGTTTGAGTGAGAAAATCTAAATTAGAATGGTTTCTGATATTACAACACATTTACACGGAGACAGTTTCTCGCCCGTTATTAAGGCGACTAGCGAGAACTACATTGACAATAGGGGTACATATTTGAATATCAAAAGTTTCAATATCTACGGTTAAAATGTATGTACTCATAAAACCGAAAATTAAAATAACGTAAGTTTATATTGTCGAATGGTTAGATATCCTACTTCCAATACATCTAAAATCTAATTATTTTATTTTATTTTTTATTTTTAAAAATAAAAAAATAATTTATGTTACGGCTAATAACCGAAGTGCGGCTACACCTAGTTTTATGCAAACCTAACCTCGGTGTGCCCTTCGCTGGCTCTTGCCGGCTGCACCTAGTTGTACCCGGCTAAAACTAGTACCTAATTAAAATGAACTAAAGTGTATTAAATGTTGACATTTTGAACTTAGATATAATGACTATAGATATTTTTAATCATTACATATTTTTATCACTCGTAATTTCAATGTTAGACATTTTAAGCTGATTTTGAAGGAAATTGCTAATATGTTCATTGCTTCATATGTTTGAAAACTTCGTCTGCTCAACAACGTAAATAACGCAATGAATGTTGTTGATCTGTCAAAAACCATTTTCCATATTACGATACAATCAATATTTAAATTTTCGATGTTTTGAACGTTGACATTTTACCCGTAGATATTTTAATGTTCGATATTCAAATATGTACCCCTCGTTCCTCGTTTACATGTAGGAATATTTCAGAGAAACGGAGAAACTTTATCCGGGCGATGTTACAGGTGAGAAACTGTCAGCCTAAAAGCTTATAAAAACTGAAAGGGTTTTCACGAGCAAAATCACCGTGGTGAAGGCGAAGTGGTCGCGGTCTTGCACGGCGGCGCGCGGCGCGGGCGCGGCGGGCGGCGCGGGCGCGGCGCGGCGCGGCGAGGTGCCGGCGGGCGCGGCCGCGCTGCCGCGCAGCACGCGGTAGTGCTCCCACGAGCGCTGCAGCCGCAGCCGCTCTGCGGACACGTCTACGTGAGGGAGGAGCCTAGTGTTCTGCGGGTGACTGTACGTATCGATCCCATGGTTTTCGAGGGCGCTGATGCCGAAATGTGGTGTTAAATTTTTTATTAGAGGATCATTTAATTATTCCCCCTTTTTTTTATCGCCGTGTGCAGCGAATGAGCCCGTACATTCGTCGCACCCGATGAAAGTGAATAGGCGGTGCCACGATGGCTGTCTATATGGGTGTTAGCGGTGCCTTCTATCTGGCAGAATATTGATGCTCCGAAATATATTTGGCATAACACACTTGACATAATCTTCTTTAAACGAATATTTTTAAGGCATAAAAATTATTTAACATAATTATTGTTTGGCCGAATGTTTATACGTCCAAATTTGCAATGGCATACTTTTAAGATGGCACGATTTTATTTGGCATAATTTCACTTGGCATACTATGAAGAAATATTTTTTAACGAATATTGTTTAATCGGTGTATTTTTCCATGGTATTGGTATGGTATGGCATGAGTGAACTATAATAATAATGGTTTCTATAAGCGATCTCGGGACTTGGGGACTCCGACTTGGGTTAGGTTAGGTACCTCCCCCCCCCCCACACGGATTGTTGGCGGTGTCATTCGACATAGCCAACGCCTTCAACTCTGTTCCCCACAGCACCATCCTAGAGGCGCTCCGATTCCACGGGGTGCCTCAATACATGCGGCGTCTACTGGCCAGCTACCTGGAGGATCGGGCGATCGTCCTCGTGAACAGGGCTGGCCAAGTCCGGCGGTACGCAGTCGAGGCCGGCGTTCCACAGGGGTCAGTCGTGGGACCTCTCCTCTGGAACGTCGGCTACGACTGGCTCTTGCGGGAAACTCTCCTCCGAGGCACGAGTGTAGTCTGCTACGCGGATGACACTCTCCTCACCGCCCGGGGGAGAGTTTCAGGGATGCGGCCAGCTTGGCCTCGGCGGGCGGATCCTTGGTCGCAGGGAGGATCCGCCGCCTAGGATTGACGGTGGCGCTGCACAAGACCGAGGCCGTATTTTTCCACGGGCCTCGGCAGCGCCAACCACCAGACGCCCACATCTTTGTGGAGGGCGTCCGAATCGAGGTGAAGGCCCAGATGAAATATCTGGGCCTTGTACTCGACAGCAGGTGGCGTTTCGGCCCGCATTTTAGTGGGCTGTCGACGCGCCTGCTGAAGACTGCGGGCGCCCTCTCGTGGCTGCTCCCCAACTTGGGGAGGCCCAGCGCGAGATGCCGGCAACTCTACGTCGGCATCTTGAGGAGTATGGCCCTTTACGGGGCCCCTATTTGGGAGGACTCCCTCCACAGGAGGGAGAACGCCGCCGCATTGCGGGTCCCCCAAAGGGCCATAGCCCAGCGGGCGGCGAGGGCCTACCGCACGGTCGACTTCTCCCCCGCCTTGGGAACTCGAGGCGTGGGTGCTCGCCAGAGTGTATGAATGGACAGCGGGGCGGAGGGCGAGAGGAGAACGCCCAGCCCCGCAAGAGCTGGAAGGCGAAGGACGCCATAGTCGTCCACTGAACGCGGGACCTCGCCGCCGCAGCCTTCGGCCGCCGAACCCTCGACGCGATTGGGCCGGTCTTGCGAGACTGGCTCGAGCGGTCGCACGGGTTCCTCTCCTTCCGTCTGGTGCAGGTGCTGTCCGGACACGGTTGCTTCGGATCGTACCTGCACCGTATCGGGCGGGAGGAGACGCCGTCGTGTCACGACTGTGGCGCGGCGGAGGACACGGCGCAGCACACTCTCGAGGGATGCCCGTCGTGGTCCGAGCCACGCTGCAGTCTCACCGCGGCGATCGGAACGGACCTCTCGCTCCCCGGCTTGGTCAACGCCATGCTGGGGGATGAGGGGTCCTGGGCGGCAGTCGCCTCCTTCTGCGAACACGTCATGTCCCAGAAGGAGGCGGCGGAGCGCGCGCGGGAGGAAGACCCTCTCGCGGCGCCGCTCCGAAGGCGGAGGAGGGGTCGAAGAAGGCGTCAGTATGACAGTCATCTCCGACTCCTCCCAGGTGGAAGCCAGCAGGCGTCGGGTGCGGGGGCACCCTCGCCTGTATTGCACAGGCTTCCACCAGTGCCGGACGGGAATGGCCAGGTGTTCCCGGCCATTCCCGTAGCCCCCCAGACTGGGGGATATGCGGGGCCCGCCGTCTAGGGGGTTGCGCCGGGGGGGTTGTGGATGCAAAGGCTGAGCCGGATTCCCATGACCTCCCCATCAAGGCGATGAGGGAACACCGCTGAGTTTTAGTGGGTATACTGCCATCCTGGCAGGGAGTCCCCCATACTCCGTGTCGTCCCCCGACGAGCGGAGATGCGTAACGTCATTTCTCAGCAAAAAAAAAAAAAAAAAAAGGTACCTTCCCCCCCCGGTGGGTTCCCGCATTGTCGAGGCGGGGGGGCTCAGTAGCCGTGGCTTGGACACCCACGGTGAAGCGAAGAGGAACCCGAGGAGGGGCCGCTCGTCAGGGCTTTTGCCGACAAGCCGACGACGTAGCGGCCAACATGTAGGTTGCGGTGCCGCTTGGGCGACATCGCAACTGAGGCGGGCCGCGATGTCGTATCGGAGGCATCGCGGCTGATGGTTGGAGGCCGCGGCGGAAGAGGAGTGCCGGTATTGCGGTGCGCCGCTCTCCCTACCTTCCGCGGCCATGACGGGGTCGCCACAATCTGATGGCGGCCGAGGTGGGGCCGCAGGGGAGGGGGAGGGGAACTGATCACTTTTCCGAAGTATTTTTGGTCGAATTTCATTTTACCGAAAACTATTGCCCGACGTCTTTTTTGCTATATGCATTATTTGACATATTTTTAGATCATCGAAGTATCATGTGTCATAGGTATTATTTTACCGAACTATATTTCGCCGATTTACAAAATAATTTTTTGCTATTGACCGAAGCCTTTTTTGAAATCTTTTCATTTGCCAAATGATTTATTTGCCATATTTTCACTACACCGAAACAACATTTTACGAAATATTATTTGGTGGTGTTTGGTTGGTTTAGTTATTATTATTATCTCCTTTATTCAATTAAATTCTTATAAATTATATTTTTAAATATTAGTATAAAGAAATATAAAAACATTTAAAAATATAAAAAATAGTAGCCCACCGGTATCGGGAACAGGGTCCAAGCTACCGGCGGTCAGGGCTCCAGAGAGAGGAACCTCCTAACTATTCGGGCCGTGTCCAGAAGTACCGCTTTCTGGATCAAGCCCTTGATCCAGCTGCCCAACGAGAGCCTCCTCAGGTGTTGGTCGAGGCTCTTGGCTATTAGACCATTGGCTGTCACGACTATCGGCACAATGATCGCTGAGTATCCTACATGTCGACAACCTCGTGAGCCAAGTCAAGATCGATTTGTTATCGTTGTTTGTGGTGTGTTTGTGTGATCGAGTTGTTTGTTGTTGTTTGTTTGTTTGTTGTTTGTTGTGATCGGTTTGTTTGGAGATTTGTTTATCTTTCTCGGCTTTCACGACCTTCCCATCATGCGGGACGGTTATGTCAACAATCATTGCGCGCCGCTCTGATCGATCCACCACCACTATATCAGGCTTATTGGCAACAATAGTCCTGTCAGTGATGATGGATCGATCCCAATATAATGTGATATCACCATTTTCGAGAACTGGGTCGGGCACATACCTGTAGTACGGCACCTCCGATTCCACAAGGTTGTATTTCAGAGCAAGTTGCTGATGGATTATCCTGGCTTCAAGGTTGTGTCTATGCAAGTACTCTTCGTTAGCTAGACGAGAACACCCGGAGATAATATGCCTGATTGATTCTCCCGGCCGGTGGCATGCTCGACAGATGTCAACCGTGCCGTCTTTCACAATAAATCTCCGGTAATTGTTCGTCATCATAACTTCGTCCATAATTGCACAGACAAAACCTTCGGTTTCCCCAAAGAGGTCACCGAAACGCATCCAGGCTACGGACGCTAGTAGATCAACATCGGGTCCATGTAGGGCCCGGAAAAAGCGTCCGTGAAGCTCCTTACTCTGCCATACCTCCATGCGATCATTAGTGTCAAGCACTACTGGTTTGCGCCAGTTCTCTTTAGCCAAGGAGAGCGGGGTGAGGCCCTTGTCCACGGCGACTACATCTCGATGCATCCCCACGTCGGTTTCTAGAAAATATTCCCTGAGACTGCATATCTCGCGATTGTGGAGGGTCTTAGCGTTTAAAAACCCTCGACCTCCACACTTTCGCCGGATATACAGCCTCATTACCGATGACCGTGGGTGATGCATTCGATTTGCAGTCAGCAACGTACGGACCCTCCTATCCAGGGCGTCGATTTCGGTCTGAGTCCATTTGAGTATGCCAAAAGAGTACATCAGAGACCCAACCGTTGAAGGCGCGCAATTTATTTCCGCCTGATAGAAGACTATTAAGTACTTTTTTCAGGCGGCCAAAGAAGCGCTCCTTCAACGATTGCTTCATGTCAGTAACATTGATGCCTAACGCTTCCGACATACCCAAATACTTATAGGTTTCGGATGCGGAGAGGGTTCTAAGGTTTGTATCCGAGGTGTGAATCCGAGAGTTGGGTTCCCACGGATTCAACAATCTCCCCTCGCTTTACATGCATGACCGCACATTTGTCCACACCAAATTCCATCCTGATGGCGCTACTGAAAGTTTGAGTTACTTTCAGTAGCTCCATCAGTTGCAAATTGTTGGGGGCAAAGAGTTTTAGGTCATCCATGTAGAGGAGGTGCGATATAACCTGACCACCTCTCCTCAGCCGATAGCCTAGACCTGAATCCTCCAGCAGCGTGCTTAGAGGATTCAAGGCTAAGCAGAACCAAAGCGGACTCAAACTATCACCCTGAAATATGCCTCGCTCGATCCTTCGCACTCGCCGCTTATACCGACGAATAAGGTTCGCCCATGCATACACTTTCTGCTTCAGGAAGTCGATGCGTTCCGTGACACAAGACATATAGTCTTGAGGACTGATATCAGTCCCCAAGAATGCCCGTCTCACAAAGCGCATCACTCTAGGGCGAGTATTGCCCTCCCTGAAGCAGATTAGTTTACCAATGAGCGCTCTGGCCCCACCAATACGGCGTTCAATTCTGCACTGCCAAGCTGGTACGGCTGGTTTCGGTCGTGTAGCTCTAGAGTCATTGGCAAATTTGACGTGAGCTACACGACATGCCGCTACAGCCGCGCAGTACAGAATCGATTATTATTATTTATTACTTGCGTTCCTGTCGGTTTTGTTAGGTTACTTTAAACCCTTTTCACAGAAATAGGGGCCCCGCGAAGCGGTGCTCCGTCGACATAGAATGCAAGAGCGAGCGAAGGGCACCCCGAGGTTCGGTTTTGTTAAGTTACTTTAAACCCTTTTCACAGAAATAGGGGCCCCGCAACGGGAGGTCCGTCGACGTAGGATGCAAGAACGAGCGAAGGGCACCCCGAGGTTCGGTTTTGTTAGGTTACTTTAAACCCTATTCACAGAAATAGGGGCCCCGCAACGGGAGGTCCGTCGACGTAGGATGCAAGAACGAGCGAAGGGCACCCCGAGGTTCGGTTTTGTTAGGTTACTTTAAACCCTATTCACAGAAATAGGGGCCCCGCGAAGCGGGGCTCCGTCGACATAGAATGTAAGAGCGAGCGAAGGGCACCCCCAGGTTCGGTTTTGTTAGGTTACTTTAAACCCTTTTTACAGAAATAAGGGCCCCGCGAAGCGGGGTTCCGTCGACGTAGGATGCAAGATCGAACGAAGGGCACCCCGAGGTTCGGTTTGTTTAGGTTACTTTAAACCCTTTACACAGAAATAGGGGCTCCGTCGACATAGGATGCAAGAGCGAACTTACCAAAATCGTTATTTACAACTGCCTCTTTAAATCAGTGCCATTATTATAGAACAATTCGGACTTTTACCGATGACACTTGGTAAATCTTAGGATTTACCGGTAAATCCTAAGATTTACCGCAGTTCGGGCTTTTACAGTAACATATATAAATTACACCGATAGTGGTAAAATAAAATTTTAGAAAAAAATTTTTTTTAGTATAGCTCCCCTACATGTGAAGTGGGAATGAATATTTTTTTCGTCGTCTACCCCATAGTATGGGGTATCGTTGAATAGGTCTTCTAAAATGACTTGAGGGTTGCTAAAGATATTTTTCGATTTAATACTCCATTTACGAAATATTAAACTTTAAAGTGAAAATTTTTGTTCCAGTAGGGCGTCCCCCCCCCCCCTCTAAAAGCTAAACTGCGGGCTTGAAAAATCTGGAAAAATTCAAGATGATAGTGCAGTTCATGAACTTTAAAGGAAAACTTTAGGAATTAAGATAACTTTATTAGTTTAGCAGTAATAGTCGTTGAACTTGGGTGTTGGATAATTTTGTACCAAATACAAAATCCTTAGCATTAATCCTTTAAAGTGACTAAGACGAAGTAGTTACTTGTTTATGACGGGTAAAGACTTGTATTTAAAAACAAAATATGAAATAAAAAAGCCATAATAAATTATCATGTTTTACAATACTGCCGCTAGATGGAATGATGGAATTACAATTTTGTGAATTGAAATAATAACTTGGCAGCAATCGTACTCTTATTTTTTAGCTTTACAAGGAAGAAAGTGGTTCTTATTAGTTAATGTCTACGCTGTTTAAATAATTATCTTCAAAAATCAATATTTTGTTGTGTTTAGTATCGCTATTCGATAACAGATGGCGTTGTGCCGTGACGTCACTTTTGTAGATCGCGGTGTTAAGATTTTCTTGCAAGGTATGACCTCCGTGGTTACTTTATGTGTTAAAGTTTTGTTTTACTCTGGACATCCTTGCATAAATATATTGTTATCCAGACTCGACATAACGGGACTCGAAATAAAGGGAATAAATCATTATAACAATTAACTCCTAATATCTTTACCATTACATAATTATATTCATTATATTCAGAATAAAGAACAACAGAATCGTACTATATAGTGATAACGGGGCTACTACGGAACCCTACACTGCGTGGCCCGACACGCACTTGGCCGGTTTTTAATTATTATATGGATATGAAATTTATGCCTAAAGATGATTCTGACTTACAAAATTAGGTATGAGTTTTGAATGTATGATAAGTGAGTGTATGTATGCCAAACGATTTTCTGCGAAATGAAGTTTATGCTATAAGTACGCTGTTATGCAAAATAATATTATGACATAAAAAGTTCTGCTATAAAGGGGGGACCCGGGTGTTAGTTGTCGGTGTGATAGTGACACTCACTGAGCAGGTGCACGTCGGCGCCGGCCAGCAGCTGGTACAGCACGTGGAAGTTGCGCTCGCCGTCCAGCACGCCGCACACGCGCTCCTGCGACACGCGACAGTACAGTACGCACACTACGCTCGACACGCACCTCTAGCTATACATTCGACTACACTCAACTTATGGAGTACGCTACTTTATGTAATGTGAACACGTCCTAGTCGAGGCCAGCCTATAGTTTGCGAGCGAGCCAGTTTCGAGCGACTACCTAAAAGCCAAGATCAAGATCTAGAAGCTGTTCTGAGAGAGACGGAACATTCACATTGCTGCGTAGTAGCTTAGAGGTTCTCCGTTCTACCTCTGACACATTGACAATGGAGGATCGATGAAATCGCGGTGACAACTAAATAAAACTAAGTTTCTTAAACATTCGTTGAATATAAGCGCATACTTGAATACACAATCTTAGATAATATAATTTACATGTATTGCACTTAATTAACTATCTACTTAAAGAACAATGGCCATTTATTTTTGTTTCTTTCTAAACTATACTTTATTGATAAATTTTTAACTTTTTTTTTTAAACTCCTAGTAATAGATGTCCGTTGGTGTGTCCAGCGGGCTCTATGAGAATACCAGTGCTGCGGTATTATTTAAACTCCTAGTAATAGATTTCCGTTGGTGTGTCCAGCGGGCTCTATGAGAATACCAGCGCTGCGGTATTATTTAAACTCCTAGTAATAGATGTCCGTTGGTGTGTCCAGCGGGCCCTATGAGAATACCAGCGCTGCGGTATTATTTTTTAATTATCACAGCATTATGCTGAGATAGGAAGGCTTTTTAGCCTCGCACAGGTCTTTTTTTTTTTGGTTCGTTTTAATTTAACTTTTAACCTGTGGAGCAATTACAATAAAAAAAGCCTGCAATGCTCTGCGCGTCCAGGGGTTTGTTGGGGCTCCCAAGGCGGTGCAGTGCCTCCGGCATGTTCGCCGACCACAGCACGGACGGCTTCCAGGCGGTGCTTCGCTAAAGAACGGCCTCCCTGTTGTCTCGGGTAAGGGGTAGCACCAACACGCTTCTGTGCGTGCTGTCGCACAGAGTGGACAGCCAAATCCTGAGGCATTGGTCGCTCATGCATGTCCAAAATAATAATAATTTTAAATGTTACTAATATAGCTATGAATATGTACCCACCTTCTAACATAGGAATATGTACAGTCGACCCAAACTAATTAGTTTACATTTTACATGTGTGGGTGATGTCATAGTTATGCACACAAACACTAAATAATACGAACGAGCTCTGTTTTTATTATTAGTGTGCGTATGGCATACCAATTACCATAATATCAATATAATCTACATCTACACTAATATTATAAAGAGGAAAGATTTGTATTTTTGTGTGTATGTTTGTAATGAATAAACTCAAAAACTACTGTGCCGATTTAAAAAATTCTTTCACCATTAGAAAGCTACATTCACCCTGAGTAACTTAAGCTATATTTTTTGCTTGAAAAGATAGGGATCTTTACTAAAACTTTAGTAACGTAACCCAAGGTGTAAAAAAAATGCCATAATACATCTTTCGTCGCATGCGCTGCGGAAACTATTGATGATAGAACAAAAGTATGTTCTACAATATTAAAGAACATATCAATAACTACAAAAAACTTCGCGATACTATATGTCCAACTATTACCGTTGTCACAATAACCACTTTTTACATTTTAAAAGTTGATAGAAATACCGACCAAAATTAGACTGTGTTAGTCTTCGGTGTTAGTCATACTTCTGTTTAAATCCTTATCCAAATAAATCATATTGTTTTCAAGACTGTCTCAATTCATGTATATTAATTTTTGAATTGTTAAGAAACGAACGTACGAACGTTATGTTTACGAATTTAATAAGTCATAGAAATAGAAAAAATAAACACATCTATGAAATAGGTCCCTCTACGCAGCGGACGTAACCGACATTGAACATTTTTTTGGCTATTTTATTTGCAATTTTTTTTTCCAAGTTAAAAATTTCTTCTCAGAACTAATTAAAAATTGTTTATTCACGCTTTACTGTTTATTTTTTATAGTATTCTCTCACTTTTTCAATAGTAAGTATTTATCAAAAGTTCTAAGTATTCTTATTTTATCTGATTTAAAAAAAAGTAAACAATATGTAATCCGGTTAAATTTTATATGGGTGTGTATACCTGAAATAAAATGATTTGATTTGATTTGATATGCCTAGGAAAAAAGGTCTCAACTATCTAAAAGTTGCTCCCAAGCGAGATTAGCAAAAATACGACGTATTGGAAAATCATCTTCTGAAAATTCAGATTGTCTCGCAAATCAGAGAGCGTATGCATCGTAATCGCGGGCCTCAGAATCTAGCGCCGAACGTTCACAACGCCTTGCTGAAAATAGTGAACGAATCTCACGAACACGTACAAGGGAATCTAGCGCCGAACGTTCGCAACGATTGTTCAAAATAGTGACAGAATGTCACGAGCACGTACAAGGGAATCTAGCGCCGAACGTTCGCAACGCCTTGCTCAAAATAGTGACAGAATGTCACAAGTACGCGCGAGGGATCTAGCACCGAACGTTCGCTTCGTCTTTCAGCACAAAATGCCCGATCTTCACAACTACACGAACGACAATCGAGTGCTGAACGCTCGCAGCAACTTGCAGAAAATAGAGCTAGAAACTGGCAAGCACGGGCAAACGAATCTAGCGCAGAATGTTCGCTTTGCCTTGCAGAACAAAATGCCAGATCATTCCAACTATACGAACGATAATCGAGTGCCGAACGCTCGCAGCGCCTCGCTGATAATAGAGTTAGGAACTCGCGAACGCGTGCCCGGGAAACCTAGCGCCGAACGCTCGCAGCGACTTATTGCAAAGAGAGAAAGACAACAGTCGTTAACAACTAGGACGCGTAATAGAATTTTAGCTCATAGTAAATAGATCGGCATTCAGTTACGATCCACATATTGATTATGCTCATCAGAACAGCATCTAAAATATAAATAAAAGGTAAAAATATTATTAAAAAAATCATGTCTACCCGTGCGAAGCCGGGACGGGCCGCTAGTGTATAATATAGTAATCATTCATTTATTTTCCTGAATGAGATATAATATTTCGCATGATATTACTATAGCAACCTTGGCACAATGGCTATAGTATTTGGTCAGGGAACGAGAAGCCGTAAGTTCAAACCTTGGGTGCAGCGATATACTCTTTTTGTATTCATTATTTTGTTAAAACGTTGCTTAAAGTTGAATATATAACGATTCGATCCCGTTCATGGATGAGTAATGAAGTTTGCAACGTTTAAGACAACCACGGAATTCTCAGGCCATTTTATTTTGACTGTTTAGAAAATAACTACTTACCCACAATTAAAAAAAAATGTTTTCAAACACTTTCATTCACAAAAACCGGGCAAGAGCGAGTCGGACTCGCGCACCGAGGGTTCCGTACCATCATATGTTTTTACCCGACTGCGCGACGCAAAGGAGTGGTAATGTGTTCATCAGCCTATGTATGTTTGTATGTTCCTTTGAAGCACTATACAGACCAAACGCCTGGGCCGATTTTTATGATTCACATGTCAATCGATTCCTCTTAGCCTAAACGGCTTGATCGATTTCAGCTTGAGAGGTGCCGTTAGATTCGTCTTTATTGTGCGAGTGACACTGGGTATATCAAAATTAAAAAAAAATTAAAATGGCCGATTTTTGGCGCAATGTTGTCTTCAAAAAAAAATTTTTTTTCTCAAAACCTATCGTGTGGGGTATCAAAATAAAGGGTTTTAAAAGATGATTACAAAAATATAAACAACTTATATGGTTAAAAGTAATTCGAAGTGACAAATCGTAAAAAACACGTACCAAGAACTAAATCGTCAGTGAAATCTTTCACATTTGTAAACTAAAAAGCTGGAAATAAAAAAAGTTATTAAAAAAAATAAAACCCGACTGCGGTAAAAACTTAATTTAAAAGAACTGAAAAGGAACAGAGAGTGCACCTGTGTTTGCGCACACACTTATGCACTATAATATCTCCTGCGTACCTGGCTAATCTCCATTGAGATTGGCCACCGTGACCGGAAACGGTCGGGGAGGCTATTATTATTTATTATTATGTTTTTTTTAGTTTTATCATTCTCTTATTGTAGAAGTTACAGGGGGGGACACATTTTACCACTTTGGAAAAGTCTCTCGCGCAAACTATTCAGTTTAGAAATAAATATATTAGAAACTTCAATATCATTTTTGAAGACCTATTCATAGATACCCCACCCCACATGTATGGGTTTGATGAAAAAAAATTTTTTTGAGTTTCAGTTCTAAGTATGGGGAATCCCCAATTGTTCTTTTTCTATTTTTTTGTGAAAATCTTAATACGGTTCACAGAATACATCTACTTACCAAGCTTCAACAGTAAAGTTCTTATAGTAGGTATCGGAAAAAAGTGGCTGTGACATACGGACGGACAGACAGACAGACATGACGAATCCATAAGGGTTCCGTTTTTGCCATTTGGCCTACGGAACCCTAAAAAATTGCGTTCTTAGTTGTCAATCTACGAGTATTTGAGTTTATTGACTATTACCTACTCATACTCGTGTGCGGATTTATCTCTGTGGATCCAACCATGCAACATTTATCAATGTTTAGAAAGGCAGAAATTGTTGTTCTGAATGAGCAAAACATATCTATAAGTGAAATTGATATCGGTGAGTAACAGTTAGATATTACGTTGATATTATATCTACTTCAACTTATTTATTAATTATTTATTTATTTAACTTAATAACTAACTCATCTCACCTTTCAATGTTTACCTTTAGGAGTAAATTAATGTAACTTATGTGCAATACCTACCATAGTTAAATAATAATATAATGCCTGTTATCATAAAATGTATTACAGTTTTTTTTCACAGCCCACACCAAATTTAACCTTAAAACAACTATTGTAAAGAAGGAACTATTGGAAGAAACTAGAGGGATCATTTGCTAGCAAGCGTTAAGCTCATGCTCATTCCAACCAACACCAAATAATAATAATAATATGTTTACCTGATAAAAAAATCAAATTATTTTAATGCTTTTATTTAATTTACCTTTCTACTTTTTTGCTTGAGTAATTTTATTGGCCACAAAATTAATTTAATAAGCTATGAGAACTATGTTATACTATTCTAAAATGTTGGGTCAAATTCATTCATTGTGATCCCGTTTATTAGGGTTCCGTAGCCAAATGGCAAAAACGGAACCCTTATGGATTTGTCATGTATGTCTGTCTGTCTGTCTGTACGTCCGTATGTCACAGCCACTTTTTTCCGAAACTATAAGAACTATACTGTTGAAACTTGGTAAGTAGATGTATTCTGTGAACCGCATTAAGATTTTCACAAAAAAAAACAATAAATTTTCCCCCATACCTACTTAGAACTGAAACTCAAAAATTTTTTTTCATCAAACCGTCTATGAATAGGTCTTCAAAAATGATATTGAGGTTTCTAATATCATTTTTTTTCTAAACTGAATAGTTTGCGCGAGAGACACTTCCAAAGTGGTAAAATGTGTGTGTGTCCCCCCCTGTAACTTATAAAATAAGAGAATGATAAAACTAAAAAAACTATATGATGTAAACAGCCAATTTTCAAAATTGCCAATTTTTTTAAATTGGTTTGAAGGAGATCTAGTAAGTAGCTCGCCGGTGAAAATTTAAAAACATTATGATGGTACGGAACCCTCGGTGCGCGAGTCCGACTCGTTCTTGCCCGGTTTTTTTTACTGTTTGTATTTCCTGTGTGTCCCAAATAAAATATTATACTTTTTTTTTTTTCGTTTTAAACTAAGAAAAAAATTTGTTAAATAACGTACATTGTTAATGTAATTTGGATATCATTTATTCATTTTTTGTGTATAAACTCATTACAATTATTTCAAAAGCTAAGCCACTAGCAGACTTTGATGTTACTGATAATTTAAAGAATTTTAGTAAAGTGAAGTCAATTTATTCATTAAAACATGATTTAACTTTTAAAAGCCGGTACTGACATAACAGATCGATAACGTAGCCTATTTTTGCCAAGTAAAATTGATCAAAGATTGTCATTTTTATTTTGTAATTTCGTCGCAGCTGTGTTCTGTGTGGTCTTGTGTTATTCCGCATTATTTATTATTTTGTGTTTAACGATTCTCTGGGTACATATTTGAACGTCGAAAAATAAAATACCTACCTACGGTTAAAATGTCACTGTTCAAAACATCAAAACTTAAATACTTATCGAACGACCATAACACCGAAAATTAAAATAACATAAGTTTATATTGTCGAATGGTTAGATAACCTACGTCCAATATAATGTAATTATATCCAATATAATCTAAAATCTAATTACATATCTACAAAAATAACATTGAAAGACCATCTAAATATCGAAGTACAGAGTATCGAGTGTCCTAAATATCGATATTTATTTATTTTGTACAAGTCATGGATAGTCTTAGTTCATGGATGGTAGACTTCGTAAAAAGGCAATGAGAACTTAGGCTGCAAGAGCGAAGCGAGCTCGGGACTTGGGGCACCCCGACTCGGACAGGTTAGATTCGAAGGGGATGACGGGGGCTCAAGTGAGCGAACGAGCCCCTGCAGACGGAATCGACTACGCCTTATTATCATTGGAACCCGAGGAGGGGCCGCTCGTCAGGGCTTTTGCCGACAAGCCGACGACGCATATACGTCAATATTCCACATTTACGCGGCCAAAATTATTTGTTGACTTATATCACGTCTGCATGATATTAAATATCTCTTAAGAGTATTTTTTTTATTTAGTTAAGTTTTTTTTTTTAAATAAGGTAAAAAATCATAAATTAAGGTAAAAAAAAAATATTATTTCACATAATTATTTATTCAAACCAAAGAAATATACACAAAATAAAACAAAATTTGTACAATATTACAAACAAATTAATACAACAAGAATTTTGCACAAAAATAAAATATTATAACGTAATGGATTCATCTTGCTGCTCACTATCCGAGTCTGGTTCGTCGGGATATTCTGGCATTAACATGTTTATTGTTTCCGGGCAAAATGTACCGGAGATTGATCTCTTCTTGGGCCTCATTGGGCCTCAGGCTGCTAATAAGTGGATCCGAACTCAGTAGTAGTAGTGTTTGAAGTATCTAAAACAACGAAAAGCTAAGAACTAATATAAAAATGGTTATATTTTCATACAAAATCTTAATGGTTAAAAAGGTCCCCCGTTTTGTCATCTGCACTCTTCCGCAGCTGGTTTTTGTATTTTCTTTTAGTCAAAGGCATAGACTTATATCTATGGTCAAAGGATTGTAGTTTCAAATAAAAAAAGAATGATGATCGTATCTCATCGAGAAATACAACAAATTGATCTTTGAAGTTCAAAATTACTTCAAAATTTGTCTAAAACAACCCATGTGTTTGAACCCCCCAAATTATTCGAATTGAGCATTTTGGGTAAGTAAATAATAATAAAAATAAAGATCCATACCTGTGTTATTGGAATCCATCACTTTCACTTCAAAAACTGATACAGAAAAAAATAATTAATGTTGTCACTTTTGTTGTGTTTGTAACTTTAGGCAGCAAAAACGAGCGCACGGGTTGACGGTCAAGTACCGACTCCCTAAAAGCGGTCGGGGTGTATCGCAGGTAGGTGGTGGGGCTCAGTTAGGATTCTTGGAACTGTCTTCTAGCTCTGCATGTGCTATTTTATGTGTTTACCGTAAGTTTTTAAAATTCAATTTTGGCCGCGTAAATGTGGAATATTGACGTATGTGCGACGTAGCGGCCAACATGTAGGTTGCGGTGCCGCATGGGCGACATCGCAACTGAGGCGGGCCGCGACGTCGTATCGCAGGCATCGCGGCTGAGGGTTGGAGGCCGCTGCGGGAGAGGAGTGCCGGTATCACGGAGCGCCGCTCTCCCTACCTTCCGCGGCCTTGACGGGGTCGCCACCGTCCGATGGCGGACGCGGTGGGGCCGCAGGGGAGGAGAAGTGTTGGTATGACGTTGGCCACTCTCCCTATCCTCTGCGGCCGAAAATTGGCAGGCGGCGGGGTCAATGACCTGACCAGTCGCAGGGGGACCAAGAGTGGCAGAGACGGGGTCGTCTGGCGCCCATGTGCTGGTTTGGTCCCTGGGGTGGTCACGGCGTGCTATGTGTTCCGGTGCGCCGGTGATGGGGAGTACTCCCCGGAGGAGGGTCCGGTGACGGACAGCCGCGGCGGGTTCACGGATGAGTGCTAACGCGTGCCCGTGTTCCCGCCATAAGCGGCAGAGGAGGACACCGTGGAGTTTTAGTGGGTTAGAGTCCCACATAACTGCACTATCTCCCCGTGGTAGTGCAGAATGCATGAGCATTTCTCCACGTAAAAAAAAAAAAAAGTAAAAAAAGGGGGTTAGGACGGAGGCTCAAGTGCAGAGCGAACGATATTTTAACTAGTAGGTATTTTTAACGTAAATATAATGAACTAAATAGGCTATTTGACAATGTAAAAAATAAGGTCATAATTATTGACACTCGTATAGATTATCGCTTTTAAAATCGATTTGCATTAATTTTACTACAAAACAATGTATTATTTATAAAAAAAATCCCGAAAAAACTTCATCTTTTTAAATCTGGCGCCACGTAATCGAAAACGGTTTGGATTGGCTGAACTTAAGATGACGTCATGATTTAGTAAATTTCTGTCTATCGTTGACAGAACAGATGACTTTTGTCTAGTATCTCGACCGTTTCAACGTTTGTTTACGTGAATCGTGACGTCATGACGCCATATTGTTAAAGATAGCGTTTTGGCGGCTTATTTAAACAGTACATTTTTATTTACTATTTTTTAAAAGAAATACATTATGCAATTTGAAGTAATAGGTTTTTGTGGGCTCGTTAGACACCATTAAATAATTTATTACTATAGACATTTTTAATCATTCGATATTTTAATCAGTCGGCATTTCAATTTAGACATTTTAAGTATCGAAAATTGTTTTATACCTAAATAAAACAATTTTCGATACTTGGATACAATCGATATTTAAATTATCGATGTTTTGAACATTGACATTTTACCCGTGGGTATTTTAATTTTCGACGTTCAAATAAATGCACCCGATTCTCTACTTACCTAATTGAAAGTGAAAAACATCTTTATTGAAAATGGCCACAGATTAGAAATATACCACATTAAACCGCAAAAAACATTTTGCGTAATTACATAAGTCGCCGTATTTAAAAAAAAAATTGAATGCCGTACTAAGGTATAAATGAATAGGAGGATATAATAATAGCAGCCTATTATTGTCCTGCTGCAGGGCAAAGGGCTCCTCTCGTACACAGAAGACACGAGCATTTATCACAACACACCACGAGTTGGCGATGTTAACTTTACTATAGGTTTCCTCAGAATGTTTTTACTTCACCGACGACAGTAATGTCCAAGATAAACTCGAAAAAGTACATATGGATTGAAAAAAATGAGATTGGTACCTACTTGCCCGGATTTGAACCCACTACCTCGTGCTGACTCGTGCAAGCGAGAGGTGGCATTAAGTTACGTTTGAAATTGGCCATTGTTCATGTTCAAAATGTTGAATACAGAACTAGACAGCTACAAGGCATGTTCAAGAACTTGCAAGAACTGCAAGGCAAGCATGCTTCTAGTCGCGATATCGCGCGTGCATCGCTTGAGTCGCGGCGATGACATCGGTGACGTCGGTGACGTCGGCGACGCGAGGTCCCGACGACTATCCTTAAATTTTACCTTTTCCAGAAGATCTGCTTGCAACACAAAAACATATCATATAATCATTGACACAACATTCCATTCGCATGCACTGTTGAACAACACGTAAAAAAAAGTTATTGATATTTGCTAGATAAATGGTATTTAATTATCAAGTTTACACAAATAAAAAAACGACCTAAAATAACCCTCTGAACCAAAATTCAAGTTGCAACTACGCTTTTGTATTTGTGCCACCACTTTTTATTATCTCCCCAAAATTCACATTCGTAAATGGAGTAGTTTCATAGAAATCGCGTGTGACACACAGACAAACAGAAACATCTGGCTTGTGATTTAATAGTGTACCGCTTTTCCTACTTGGTAAGGAACACATAAATAAATTCCAGCGTACATACAGGGTGAATTTTTCAAGTGGGCGTGGATGGCCAAATCCGAAACTACGAGGAATAGCGAAAAGTACTCAAAGGAGTCGCGGGCTCGATTTTGATAAAAACTAAAACTGCATCATTGGATTTTTTTTTATTAATATTTCTAGCCAGGAATCGAACCCGTTGACTTTGATTTTAAAAAAACACACTGTATTATTACACCACTCGATAGTGTTCCTAATAAGGATTAAATTCTGGGAAGTAATGACATACGGCAAACTTAAGGAAAATGTTGGATTTTAATAAACTGCTTCTTATTACCGACTTCAAAAAAAAGGAGGTTATCAATTCGATACGTATGTATGTAATATTATTGGAATTGCATTATATTCACATATGATGATCTATTAGGGCTTCCAAACAAATATACAAAATTTCATAGACGTATGTATGTATGTATGTATGTATGTATGTATGTATGTTTGTCCACGCATATCTCCGGAACTATTAATCGGATCGTGACCATTTTTTTTTATTGGCTTACATTTTCTTCAACTTAGGGAACAGTGCAAGTTTCATCAAGATCGATTCAGTAATTTTCAAGATATGGACTAATACGTGTAAGTGTGACGGCCTGGCTTATTGATAAGAGCTACGGGTGTAGTGTCAAAGGGAAAACATCTCAAAACCTTGGTCAAATACTAGTGCAAAAACTAAAAATTACGAAATAAAAAATAATTTAAAAAAATTAAACCGACTTCAAAAAGAAATTAACTCAAAATTATGAAATAACTTTAATTTCGGAAGTCGGTGGCATAAAACTAAAATACAGATCCCAAGACACCGACTTCCGAAATTAAAGTTATTTCATAATTTTGAGTTAATTTCTTTTTGAAGTCGGTTTAATTTTTTTAAATTATTTTTTATTTTAAAGTATTCATACCGACATTACCTACCAGCCGGTCGATTGTGTAAAAATCTCACCGTGAAAACTTAGATGAAGTGAGTTTATTTTTGCTAAGAATTGACACTATTGTCAGCTTACTCCACGCTCACTCCACCAAAATTTTCTCACGGTGAGATTTTTACAGCTCATTTGATGCTCATTACACCCGAAGCGCAGTCACCTTCACAACATTATGTTCTAAATTCAAATTTTGAATGCAGTACAATCACGAAATACAGATAGTACAGAAGGCAATCCCATGTATGTACTTCACTTTTCATACCTATGCTCGGCGGTCGCGCTAGGGTTGTCAACTTTGGCTTATGCACAAAAGACTATCGTGGTAGTGGCACTCGTATCTAGATGTTTGATTTATTGTTGAGCTTATTCTACATTATTAAAACAAAACAATAAACATAATATTACAATACAAAAAGTTTACAGAACAAAATTTAAGTTTAAGTGTTTTTTGTTACACCAGTCGATTCTTGTTAAAATAAAATTATTAATTAAAATATTTTACAACCCATCTCTCATGCCATCTTGACATCTCTCTGCACACGTACAACTATCATAAATAATATCTTTGGTGTAGTAGACCAAAGAGTATTAATTAAATAATAAGAGTTATACTTTCTTTACATACATACATATAAAATTTTACATTTGTGAATTTTCACTATCGAAAATCCCTAATAAATAACTTCAAAACGGATTACCCTATTTACACAATTTATTTTGCCCTATCCGTTTTAGATCTAAACCAATCAAATGACACTAAAAACAACACAATACGAGTATCTACACAAACAAAAAATCATGTTTTCAACTTACGTAATAGTTGGTGGCGTGAATTTACCTTACAAAAAGTTACTTCGTTTATACTGATTCAAAATAGGAAACTATTATATAAGTAAATCGAGCTTAGATAGGCATTTTTTTGTTGGTCCCTTTTTTGCACTTCACAGACGCGTGTCTCAAGCGGATGGCACCCGCGCTCACACTACTACCAACCCGTCCGCGATAACGTGTCCGTGCGCGTTGTCTATGTGTGCGTTGCTCGAGCGCACTTTGTATGTCTATGTAGATTGCCTTCTGTACTATCCTTGAGACGTCGAATCCAGCTATGTATTGAAAACAATGGCCATCATTTTGAACAATTAATCAGTTAGGCCCGGCGCCCACTATCGGCATCGGCACGGCTGAGGATTTTTATGTGACAAATAGAAATATAACTTAATAGTATGACAATAAAATTTAAATTTCAATGACACGGTATGTCGGATACCCTTTCTTTATTTTTGCACCTACGATGATAATTATCATTGAAATTTCAATTTTATCGTCATACAATTAAGTTACATTTTTATTCGTCGCATAAAAATCCTCAGCCGTGCCGATGCCGATAGTGGGCGCCGTGCCTTAAGGTTTAATAGGTAGGTAACATGAAAAATAAATAAAAATGAGCTCTTTTCTTCAGTTTCCCGTATGTCATTACTTTCCAGAATTCGACCCTTATCAGCGACACTATCGAATAGTGTTATAATACAATGTTTTTTTTTTTCAAAATCAACGGGTTCGATTCCTGGCTAGAAATATTGATTTTTCAAAAATCCAATGATGCAGTTTTAGTTTTCTACAAAATCGAGCCCGCGATTCCTTTGAGTAATTTTCGCTATTCCCCATAGTTTCCGATTTGGCCATCGACGCCCACTTGAAAAAAAAAGTGTCTAGGGATAAAGTACGTTTTAGAGTTTTTTTGGATCGTAATTGATTCTTTTTAACCGACTTCAAAAAAGGAGGAGGTTCTGAATTCGGATGTTTATTTTTTTTTATGTATGTTCTGGCATAACTCCGTCATCTATATATACATATAAAAGAAAGTCTGTTAGTTACACCACTTATAACTCGAGAACGGCTGAACCGATTTGGCTGAAAATTGGTGGGGAGGTAGCTTAGAACCAGGAGACGGACATAGGATACTTTTTTTTTTTTTTTTTTTTTTTTTTTTTTTTTTTTTTTTTTTTTTTATAGTAGGAGTAGGGTAGGAGTAGGGTAGAAGTAGGGTAGGAGTAGTGTAGGAGTAGTGTAGGAGTAGGGTAGGAGTAGTGTAGGAGTAGGGTAGGAGTAGTGTAGGAGTAGGGTAGGAGTAGGGTAGGGTAGGGGTAGGGTAGAAGTAGGGTAGGAGTAGTGTAGGAGTAGTGTAGGAGTAGGGTAGGAGTAGTGTAGGAGTAGGGTAGGAGTAGTGTAGGAGTAGTGTAGGAGTAGGGTAGGAGTAGTGTAGGAGTAGGGTAGGAGTAGTGTAGGAGTAGGGTAGGAGTAGGGTAGGGTAGGGGTAGGGTAGAAGTAGGGTAGGAGTAGTGTAGGAGTAGGGTAGGAGTAGTGTAGGAGTAGGGTAGGAGTAGTGTAGGAGTAGGGTAGGAGTAGGGTAGGAGTAGGGTAGAAGTAGGGTAGGAGTAGTGTAGGAGTAGGGTAGGAGTAGTGTGGGAGTAGGGTAGGAGTTGGGTAGGAGTAGTGTAGGAGCAAAACAACGTTTGCCGGGTCAGCTAGTAATATATATAGACGGATTTGCAAAATTATTTTTTGTTCGAAAGAGGTTTATCCGAAATGGTCCCATTTAAATTTCGTAAAGATTTGATTATGAGTTTCGGAGACGGACAATGGACCTCTTCAATAAATATAAATGCCAGCAAATCAGCCGCGATTGCTGCTATCGCATAAGTATGCATTGTTTACGATCTCACACATTATAGCATCACGCCTGTACTCTCTAAAGGGGTACGCAGATGTGTTTAATAGCTTCCTGTCACTGATATTCACATAGCAAGTAGTATTATATGAATTTGGTGGGGTACAACTAAAAAGTGAAAAAAAAAACTACAAAGTGAAAAATAACTTTAATTTCGGAAGTCGGTGTAAAAAAACGAAAATGCCGAACCAACGACAGCGACTTCCGAGATTTAAGTTATTTTTCACTTTGTAGTGTTTTTTTTTTGGAAGTCTGTTGTTTTTTTTTGTAAAAAAGTTTTTTGTTGGTTAATTTCACTAGGTATTTGAATAAAGAATTTTCTTTAAATTTTGATTAAAAATAGAAAATCAACTTTCAATCAGGATTCCTATAAACGTGTGTGTGTGCGTTTTTACAAAACCATTACAATATCTGCATCGGAACTGAAAAAAATTGCATCGATATGGAGCGACGACATCATTTGACACGAGAAGAGATGATGAGAGCCGTCGGAATGTTGCAAGCTAGTTCCAGGCAACGTACTGTGGCTGTCGCTCTTGACACAGAGCATATACACACACACACACGGACACGCTATCGTATCACGAGTAGCGTGGCCGAGCGACATGGAGGACGATCTCGCATCGCCACTCGCAGACAGGACCGGTACATCCAAAATAGGTACTGCTCGACGGAATCGTACCATGGCCGCCATGATGTTGGCTGCGAGGCTCCAAAGCTCTTCAGGCTTGCTGGTAAGCGACCAAACCATCCGAAATCGTTAATGTGAAATGGGTCTACGTTCCCTGAGGCCGCTGAAAGTTCCACCTATAGCACCCCGCAATAATAGGGCCCGTTTACAATGGGCTCGCGAACACAGGAATTGTGAGGAAGACTGGCGTTGTGTTTGCTTTTCCGATGAATCTCTAGTTTGTAGGACCTCTGGACGTCAAGAACGTTTGAATTTTGTCAGGAAGTTCATTCATATGGAGGGGGAACAATAATATAATGGCTTGGGTTGGTATTTGGATCGGTGGAAGAACTGATCTCGTTTGGATCAGGGGCAACCTCAATGCTCAGATTTATGCGGAGAAGATTGTTTCAGACGTGATCATCCTTTTGTGAAGCCAGTTGGGTGGTTCGTTTCGACTAATGCACGACAATGCACAACACGCGGCTAGAATCGTAACACGCACTCTTGCCGATGCTCGCACCAACGTTCTGCCGTGGCCTGCTCAATCGCCAGACCTCAACCCAATTGAGCACGCATGGGATATGCTCCAAAGAGCTCTGCCGAGCGGGGATCCCGTGCATACCCCCACAACAACTTTTTGACTTGTTAGAAAGAACTTGGGCGACCATTCCTCAAAGTGGTTTTGATGAACTGATTATAAGCATGTCAAATCGCTGCGATTGTGTGATTCGGAAGCACAGACTTTTTTTTATTAATATTTACATTAAAAAAAAATCTTATTTTTGACTTTTTTGTCATTTAATTGACGACATTAACTTAGGTTAATTTCCCACAATTTACAATAATTGCAATTTTTCTTAATCTTTACAAAATATAGGGATAAGTTGTTAACTTAAACATAGGAATTAATAATTTCGTAAATATTAATTGGATAATAATTATATATAGTTAAAAATGTAGGTACTTGATCCCTAGACACTTTTGATGTGTGTATATATAGGGTGACTGGTAATTAGTGACCGATACTTAAACACGTGATTTTACTCATCATTATGAACAACTTTTACTATGGGACCAAACCTGAAATCGCGAAAAAAAAATCAGCTGTTCCCTACATTTATGTTCGTTTAACTGGTCAAAATGTAGAGAACAGCTGTTTTTTTTTTCGCGATTTCAGGTTTGGTCCCATAGTAAAAGTTGTTCATAATGATGAGTAAAGTCACGTGTTTAAGTATCGGTCACTAATTACCAGTCACCCTATATACAACATTATTTTTTAGTATAGGTATGCGAACCCTGAATATAGTTTGTTCAGAATAAGTAAATGGATTGATTCCAATAATTTTTACCCCATGTTATATTTGTCCCAAAAATATTTAAAAAAGGTTAAAAGTTGGACATCGAGCGACACGAAGTAGGTTATCCAATCTCCGCGCCGAACGGTTAGGTACCTACCGTTCGGCGCTAGGTCATAGGACCTAGGTACTATTATCAATGAGCGCAAGACGGCGCGGCGCGAGCGGCGCGGGTGAGGATGTTTTTGTACGGACAAACAGGTAACTTAACAAGCTTATAACTTTGTGATTTTTCATGATACAGTTTTGAAATATTAAATAGATTCTTTACATAAAAATACTAGACACGTGTTTCGGGTTTCGCAAATACTAAAAATAATGTTGTATAATCCTTCAGTACACACATCAACACAATCCAGGGATATTTTAGTTATTCATGTATTGAAAAGAAACTACTTCGAAAATCTTATAGCATACTTATATCAGAATGCGCAGTATTTTATTCTGTCATAGTAAATGAAACAAAGTTAACAATGTGTGGCGGCATCAGATGATAATTAAAATATCCCTGTATTGTGCTGGTGTGTGTACTTTAGTTTACCATGTTATTACTTGATATTAAACATTTGTTTCTTATTTATAAACAAATATGTGTTCCCATTGATTAAAAGCAGATTTTACGTCTTTCCATTTCAATGTAGAAAATAACCAAGTTATTCTCGAATCTTTTTCGCTGTTCACTGTCTCGTCGGTGTAGTGAAGGCTGAGCTTAAGGTCCTGGGTCCAATTCCCACGTGACCAGGTCTGACCAAGTTTATTGGGTTTTCAATAAGGCATTTCTCAGTAGCAGCTGAAGCCTGGATTTATGCCCGATTGATGTCACTAAGCTCGCCCTCCATTACATAGGAATTAAATATAAGTGGCGACACGCGGGTGCACTAGACACCTCTGCAACCCTTCGGGTAATATGTTGTTTAAATAATAAAGGGTGCACTCACAGTGCGTGATGTGTCCTCCCACCGGCTCGCCTTTGAAGTCAAACTCGATCTCCAGCAGCTTTCCCTGCGAACGGAAACACGAGCATTGTACTGGGCGGCTGGGCGACTGGGCCACCGGGCCACTGGGTCACGCATGCGCGTGGCGCGTGCGACTACTGTCCGCAGTGAGCGGTGCGTAATGTACTGGACCACCGGCCACTGGGTCACGCATGCGCCTGGCGCGTGCGACTACTGTCCACAGTGAGCGGTGCGTCATGTACTGGGCCACCAGGTGACTGGGTCACGCATACGCGTGGCGCGTGCGACTACTGTCCACAGCGAGCGGTGCGTCATGTACTGGGCCACCGGGTGACTGGGTCACGCATACGCGTGGCGCGTGCGACTACTGTCCGCAGTGAGCGGTGCGTAATGTACTGGACCACCGGCCACGTGGTCACGCATACGCGTGGCGCGTGCGACTACTGTCCACAGCGAGCGGTGCGTCATGTACTGGGCCACCGGGTGACTGGGTCACGCATACGCGTGGCGCGTGCGACTACTGTCCGCAGTGAGCGGTGCGTAATGTACTGGACCACCGGCCACTGGGTCACGCATACGCGTGGCGCGTGTTGTTGATTATGACGAGCCGACTTGTAGAAAATTTACAAAAGTTGTGACGTCAAATAAGAAATCACAAGCGTCTCGCTTAAGAATAAGTGGAATGAACGTGATATGATATGCTGAAGTTTGTGGAGTTACAGGAAAAAGAAGTTTTGTGGTTTTGTGGTGTGGTTTTGTGTGAACGTAATATTAGAACGTATCCTTACGAACTACATTATTACTACTTGAACTATCTTGAAAACTGATGGGAAGGCTCATTGGGTGGTATGATGCAAGGAGACAATAATGCCACTTGGACATTCTGACTGCACGCGGTCGGTCCAGGCGCGCTCGTAACGTGACAACGCGTCTCTAGCTACATTAGAAAATTATAGTCACAAATCTGCTGGCGTTGTGGTTGCGCGCGGTGGCTGCGTTGCCGAAGGCCTCCAGCAGCGTGCCGGCGGCCGTGAGCGCGCCGGCCGCGCCCCCGCCGACCGCGTCGCCCGCGCCCCCGGCGCCCCCCGCGCCCGCGCCCCCCTCGCCCGCCACCACGGCGCACTGCAGACAAACGCGCGCCGCCTCCGTCTTGCCCGCGCCGCTCTCGCCTGAAACACGCACCGGAAAAGACATTATGCTACGTTCACACGCGCGCGTTCAACTCGACATTCAACGTGCACATTCACATTCCCGAGCGTGTAAACGGTACGCCCGAGCCCGTAAACGCGCCTGTGAACGTGAATGCCGCGAACCGGGCGAGTGACGGTTTTTTGGCAAAGTTCAAAGGATGAATGTGCGGGCGCCCGGTGACTGTTTTCACGCGCGCGGGCAGTCAGTCTCTCTCGCGCTTTCGTGACGAGTGGATCTTCTTTGCAGTCTTTTTCTCCGTCGTTCATCATTTTGTTTCTTTTTACCGACTTCACAAAAAGGAGGAGGTACTATGTTCGGGTGTTTGTTACCGACTTCACAAAAAGGAGGAGGTACTATGTTCGGGTGTTTGTATGTTTTTTTTTTTTTTTTTTATGTTTGTTCATCGTTTACTCCGCCAATTGTCGACGGATTTTCAAAATTCTTTTTTTGTTCGAAAGTAGATAGTTCTGAGGTGGTCCCATTGTCACCAAGTGAGGATCTGATGATGGGATCATAGAGAAATCGAGGGCAACCCTAAAATTTTATAGGCTCACTTATTGTTTTTCGCATATTTTATGAAGTATCTTGTGTATTTGTGTATGGTTGTCACCATCTCAGGTAGCTGGGCTGATGATGGAAGGTACAACTCCTTAACAGTAAGAAGTTACTCGAACAGGCAAGGACTGTTTTAGTTTTGATGTTTGATATGGCATTTGCCACATTTGGTCTCATGATCATCAAGTCATGACCTGATGCTGCAGTCAGGATAGTCTGCAGAGTACCTAACTCCTCGACAACTAACAGCAGATATATCGTGTTTAGGCTCATTGAAAAGGGCTCGATGTGTGGATAAACGTACTGTTACTGAGGAACACCGAAGACCTGATGCTGAAGCCAGGAGCATCAGAAAAAGTTAAACCTTGAAATTACAGCACCGTAGTCGTGTTTGGGCTCATTTTAAACAGGACTAATTTTATGTTCAATGCAATGTTGACATAAGTTTGGCCTGATGCTGCAGCCAGGATTATCAGCATCTAATCTAAAAACTAATAAAAGGAGGACTCCTCAACAATTAACGTCCCTGCATCGAGAAAAGGAATATTTTATAAAAAGGCGATGGGCAAGTTGACATTAGGCTATTGTAACTTAGATAAATTATAAATAGACCCACTAAAAAGCGAGAAATAAAAACTTTTTAACAAAAAAAAAACCGACTTCCAAAAAAAACACTACAAACTGAAAAATAACTTTAATTTCGGAAGTCGGTGGCAAAAACTAAAATACTTATCCCTAAGACACCGACTTCCGAAATTAAAGTTATTTTTCAGTTTGTAGTGTTTTTTTTGGAAGTCGGTTTTTTTTTTGTTAAAAAGTTTTTTTCCAATAAAAATAAGTTAAGCCAAAGGATATGGCAGCAACAACACCGAGATCCTCGCTGCCCGCCATGCTGGCACTGACTGACACGGACTGACACGACGGCGTGCGTGTGAACAGCTTGAATTTTCGCCGACCTGGGGCGGGCTGCATGCCGCGCAGCCCGCCAGGCAGCCCGCCGGTCTGCACGGCGTGCATGTGAACATAGCATTATTATAGTATGGTCAAATATCACATGAAGTAATTTGTTTTGAATATTTAATCTGTATATCTATATATAGACTGGGTGATTATATCAACACACAGCCCAAACCGCTGGTCCAAGAGACATGAAACTTGGAGGGTGTGTTCTTTGTGAAGAGTAAGTATCCACTAAGAAAGGATTTTTGGGAACTTCACCCATAAAGGGGTAGAATAGGGGACGGAAGTTTATATGAAAATCCGTCAATTTTGAAGTTGGGATCTTCTAACTTAGTGTTTAGGCTGACGATTGAAAATTCATTTATATGTGTCTCAGCGGTTTTGATAATTCCACCCCGAAGGGTTAAAAAGGGGGATGAAGTTGTGTATGGAAAGTCATTAATTTTCGAAGTAAAAATCACTAAATTTATTATCTAGGCTTATGGTTGGAAGCTAACGCAACGGTGTTGTTAGAATTTCACCCTTAAGAGGGGGAAAAGGGGGATGAAATTTTGTCCTGACTGACTGATATATCAACGCACGGCCTAAACCGTTGGTCCTAGAGACATGAGTTTTGGAGGGTGTGTTCTTTGTGAAGAGTCGGTATCCACTAAGAAACGGTTTTTGGAAATAAATTTAGACTTGAAACTTGGCACAAATACATACTTAACTAAGTAAATTATAAAGTTGTACTTAATTTTTTGCAATTCTAAACTAACCCAAAGGGAGATTAGGGGTGTCAAATTTAGTATGGAAGAATTTTAAGATACTGGAGGAGAGCTGGTAACACTGGCCCAGTGACATTTGACTGCATATTTTTAATTTTGCAAAAATATAAATAAACATTTGAAATTGTATAAATAGTAGTGCGACAGACTGCAGTAACCATAATTTACATGTGATATTATTTGTGACTCTTTGTGATAAGTGTGGAAGTATTTAAGACAATAGTCAAGTTTTTTAGTGTTCAATGCTATCTTATACAAATTATTCTATAATCACAACAACACGATAACACTCATTTACAAACAGTGACGATATCAATAAGTTTAAGGGAGTATTATACTTCTACAATGAAAAAACGTCTAAAATAAAAACAGTTAAGAAAAATATTTCGAAATTTGGACTTTGATCTCTGCTACTATCTAACAACTAGCGCTATATTTTCCTCAAGCAGTGAATAGACGAACTAGTAAGTAGTACTACTAGTGTCATTACAGCCTCAAGCGGCAAGTAGAAGAACTAAAGTGTTACCATAATAAAAATAAAAACAGTACTACTAGCGCCATTACAGCCTCAAGTGGCAAGTAGAAGAACTAGAAGTAATACCACATAAAAATACATTTGGATTTGGGAGAAATTGGGTAAATTTGTTGTAGTTGAAGATCATACAAAAACCAGGAAATTATTTCAAGACAAATAATCGAGGAACATGGCTTTGCTTTCTTAGATATTCATCAGATATTAGTTACTACTTAGTTGCTTAAAGTGAAAAAAAAAAAAAAAAGTAAAAAGAAAAAATAAAAAGGGCCAATATGATTTTTTTTAGAAAATATTACGTTTCGCCGGACTCGGACCAAGTCTCTGTCCGTAATGTCAGCGATACTACACAAACACCTAATTCAAAGTGCAATAGTGCACCGGAATTGTCGGATGACGAAGATGATGAACTTGTTAAAAAATTGTGTGAACAAATTATTAATCTTGAAATGGAATTGCAGAGTGCTCATTCAGAAATTGAAACCCTTTCATTAGAAAACCGTAACTTGAAGAGCGTGAATGAAACTCTAATGGAAAAAAATTATATTTACAAAAAAGTTACCCGTACTCCAGTTAAACGTAAATCAATATCTACTCCAAATAAGAATTTAAACAATAGTAAAAAACAGACTCAAACCGAAAAGCAAGATAACAAAAATACTGCAAAAGCAAATGGGACATCACCAACAACTCAAAGTATCAAGCTACAAGAAAATTATGATGAGGAACGCAATAAAATTTGTATTCTTAGTACTGACAATAAGAAAAACATCCTACAAATTGCAGAAAACACATTGGCTAAGTCCGATATTTGCCATTATCTGCACCCCAACGTACAAGTTCTTTCTCAAGTTTGATGAAAAATCATGGAAAGAGATACTAGTGGGTTATGAACCAAACGGCTATAAAGTTTGGAACCCAGAATGCGAAAAATACATAGTAGTCAGGGATGTTATTGTTAATGAGACTGGTTTTCTTAAATCCAGGCCAGACCTCAAGTCTGAAGGGAATATTAAAAAAAAATTCTCACGGCAAAACTGATGATGTAATATCCAAGTCAGTGCCGGTAAAGTCTCATAACTCTGATAATTTAATATCAGATACATCTAAACCTGATGGGCACGAGTGTCCTAGTAAAATTCGCAAATTAAACCATGATAATTAAATTGAATCGGAACAAATAGTTGATACACTTTCAGTCTGATAACCCGTCTTCACCAAAAGAAAACACAGATAATAATCCTGAGATTAGAATAAGCAATAGACTCAAAAATCGTCCACGTATTTCGTATAATGAAGACGATGATGATGTGTGATTGTGTCATTTTGTGTGCTCAGTCTATTCTATGTAAAATACCAAATTCATTACAAGAGATCAAAACTCGAGTCGATAGATCTCAGTGGGAAAGCGCAAATAGGGATGAATTAAATTCTCTAAAGTTAAATAATATTTGGACTTTAGTACCAAAATACCTGAAAATAAAAACATTGTCGATTGTAAGTGGATACCTATTCATTATAAAAAAAAAAATATGAAATTGGAAAACCTATAAGATACAAAACACGACTTGTTGCAAGGGGTTTCAGTCAAGAATACCTCACGGACTATAATGAAACTTTATTTATACTTAGTTTTGCGAATCAATTTAATTTGCTAGTTCATCAAATGGGCGTCAAAACTGCCTTCTTAAATGGCGAATTAAAGCAAAAAAAGAGATGTGAAAGTCCCTGAGGGTATCTCTTGTCCAGATAATTATGTGTGTAAATTAAATAAAGCACTTTACGGGCTGAAACAGGCAGCTAGGTGTTGGTTTGAAGTTTTCGAATAAAGAAGAAGGTTTTCAAAGTTCTTCAGTCGATAGGTATACCTATATATTTGCAAGACAATGGAGATGTACATAAAAAATATTTATGTCGTTCTTTATGTAGATGATTTACTTATAGTATGCGCTGGTATAATGAATAATTTTAAAAGATATTTATCGAGTTAATTTAAAATGACTGATTAGAAAAAGAGATAAAATTATTTCATGGTATAAAAATTAAAAGGCATGCAAATGAAATTACATTAGATCAAAGTGCATACATAAAGACGATATTAAATAAATTTAATATGCACGACTGTAAACATGTTAATACACTCATTGAAAATAAACTTAATTATGACGCATTAAACTCTGAAGAAAAATATAACGCGCCATGTCGAAACGTTATAATAGGATGTTTAATGTATGTCATGTTGAGGCATTCTAGCAGTTAGTATTAAGATAGACATTGATAAACCTATCATAATTTATGAGGATAACAATGGCTGTTTAAGCATTGCAAATAATCCAACCAATAGAATTAAACTCTTAGAATAAGACTCTGAGTATTTTTGTGTTGTGATTAATTTAATTATTATTTAGTTATGGTCTGATTAAGGTTTTCTGGGTTTCCCTTAATCCTTAGCAACAAATGTTGGGCCATGAGATGTATTTCCCAGCAGCCACTAGGAAGTGAATATGTTCCGATCAATTAGGTATTGACTTTAATTTATTTTATTTGTACAATTGGTAGATTAATTTTTGAGGGGGCGTGTTGATTTATTCGATTTACTTATTTACAAAAATCAATCTTTAGTCGATTCTGTAATAATCGATATGAAGGTACTTATTTAAAAAAAAAAAAAAATCTACTTTAACCGCCATCTCTAATATGCTTCACTTGCCTTTTGAGCCTTATAAAAGATGGATGCATATCCTTCCTAGTGACTTTCTAATTGGCTAATAATATACTTACAGTTATAAAAAGCCTATAACTCGTTTTATTGAAGTGCCGGAACCTAGATTTCCTACAAAATGCAAATGCAAGTTAACTGGTTTAATGTCAATAACCTACTTCTTAACGGAAAAAAAACGAAATGTATTAAGTTTACCATACCCCACGTTAGACAAGTAGAAACTAGTGTTCTCATTAAGGATGAAGAGTTGAAACCCGAAGATACCACAGTACTCCTAGGCATAACGTTGGATGCCAAGCTTCAATGGGGCCCCCATATAGATAAATTGTCAAAAAAGCTTAGCTCTGCAGCATACGCCGTTAGGAAAATTTAGAGACAGCTCGTTTAGTATACTTTAGTTATTTTCATAGTGTGATGTCGTACTGTATTCTGTTGTGGGGAAATGCCGCCGATATTCAGCCAATTTTTATTTTACAAAAAAGGGCAATTCGTTCCATTTATAAATTAAGTCCCAGACACTCAGAGACAAATTTAAAGAGATTAATATAATGACTGTGCCTTCTCAGTACATTTATGATAATCTTTTGTATGCACATAAAAATATTAATCTGTTTAAAAAATACAGTGATATCCATAACATAAATACTAGGAACAAACACAAATTTGTTGTTCCTACAACAAGGCTCAAAAAAATAGGTGGCTCGTTTAGATGCCAATGTATACGTTTTTATAATAAACTTCCTAGCCACATTCAAGAACTAAGCCTTAATAAATTCAAATCTTTTATAAAGCGAAAGCTATGTCAGAAAGCCTATTATACTGTAAAAGACTATATTGAGGACAAAAAGGCTTGGGATTGAGCTGCTCCAATAGGTTTAGAATGTTGTTTTTTTTTGCTATGTTACACTTTAATAATTTTCTTTTTTTTTTAAGTATCTATTTACTTAAATAATGACATGTACATTTACTGTATAAAGTATTATATGATTTTAATTATTATGAATGTGAGGACTATGTGGGTAATTTTTTGTTTTTTCTCTCTTCGTTTTAATCATAATCTGGCAGTTTGAGTAGTTTATGCGGCCTACCCAAATGTCCTGTCTTTGGTATTGTTCGTCGAATCGTTGAGCTCCTTAAGTTCTGAGTTGAGCTGCACGGTTACTGACAAATGCGTGCACTGACTGGACAGGTCCGCTCAATCTGTGTGGTTCTTTCCTCAAAAGACCATTTCAGACACTAATCTACATGGTCCTCAAAGATTATGTCCGGATTTTTTATATACACATTGACATTGATGAATTTTATTTAGACAATGACATGAATATTTACTTTGTAAGTAATTTTTATTATTTTTTATTTAATTATTGTGAATGTGAGGACTATGTGGGTCATTTCTTTTTTTTCCTTCTTAGTTTTAATCATGATCTGGCAGTTTGAGTAGTTTATGCGGCCTACCCAAATGTCCTGTCTTTGGTATTGTTCGTCGAATCGTTGAGCTCCTCAAGTTCTGAGTTCAGCTGCACGATTTTTGACAAATGCGTGCACTGATTGGACAGGTCCGCTCAATCTGTGTGGTTCTTTCCTCAAAAGACCATTTCAGACACCAATCTACATGGTCTTCAGACGATCTGACCAAGATTTTGTCTGGACTTTAAAAGAGACTGTGACTTCTGAGTTTGTTTCGGCCTTTCTTCTCAGAATAGTCAGTTAGGAAACGCCGACCTCATCTAGTTTAAAAAAAAAATATGATTGACGTGTAAAAGTGTTTGTACAAACCTACTAACAGAAATAAAAATCATTTATCATTATGATTCTGTTGTTCTTTATTCGGAATATAACAAAAAATTAAAAAAAAAAAAACATATTTTGTTTTTCAATGCAAGTCTTTACCCGTTATAAACAAGCAACTACTTAATCTTAGTCACTTTAAAGGATTAATGCTAAGGATTTTGCATTTGGTACAAAATTATCCAACACCCAACGTTCAACGACTGTTACTGCTAAACTAATAAAGTTATCTTAACTTAACCGCTAGGTATAATTTTCCTTTAAAGTTCATGAAATGCACTATCATTGTGAATTTTTCCAGATTTTTCAAGCCAGCAATTTAGGTTTTAGAGGGGGGGACGCCCTACTGGAACAAAAATTTGCACTTTAAAGTTCAATATTTCGTAAATGGAGCATTAAATCGAAAAATAATTTTAACAACCCCCAAGTCATTTTGGTAGACCTATTCAACGATACCCCACACGATGGGGTAGACGACGAAAAAAATATTCATCCCCAATTCAGATGTAGGGGAGCTACCGTAAAAAAAATATATTTTTGAAAATTTTATTTTACCACTTTGTCGGCGTAATTGATATACACACTCCTACAAAATTAAAGCTTTCTAGTACTAACGGTCTCTTAGCAAAACCTCCGACAGACAGACAGATGGACGGACATGACGAAACTATGAGGGTTCCTTGTAGGAACTACGGAACCCTAAAAACTACCTATAGCTAAGAGAAGTAACGAAAAGTGGCGCGTTACACCGTGCGTGGCGCCAACTTCGATAAATAGATAGTTCGACACGTAGGTATGCTAGTATTTCGCTTTCTCGTTCTCTGAAATGTGCGTGCACTTTTTCGAGTAGAAAATAAGTTGTAGGTACGGTCTGCAACAAATTTGCATAGGCACAATAAAGTTGAAATTTCTGTGAACACGCGCCCGCGCCGCGCAGGCCCGTACCTACATCTGTGTGTGTACAGTCACGAGCACTAATATGTCAACACTTGGCCACTTTCAATTGCGATTTTTTCGTAAAATAACGAATGCAACGTTGAAATACGACACTTTACACAAACCTATGGGTTCGAAAATACGTTGTTCGTAATAACATAAAATTTCATTCAAAACTAAAGGAGAAAATCGTCTTTGAATAAAGCCAAGTGTATACATACTTATGCTCGTGACTGTACACTGGCTAACGTCGAACGAAACAAAAAATAATTATACCGTCGCTTTTTCACACGCGCGGCGTAATTACGTATGACCTTGGTTGATTCATACGATTGCTAAAATTCACATCTTCATAACAAGTACCGCTAGCGGATAGCGTTGCGTATTGGATTATTAAACAAGTTGGCCTAGGTTCGAATCTCGAGATGAAACTTTAATTTATCTTTTCAACAATATTCTTATCTTTTTTTATTATTATTCGATTAATTAATACACGAGAATAATAATGTAATATTTATTTTATTTGTATTATTATATTTTTATTGAAATATGGGATAAAAAAAAAAGATTTTTAAGTGATTTTCAAAATTTTATTCGTTATAATTTTATAAATAAACTTTTAAAACAGTTTATTTTCTCATAAAGAACAATTTATTGAAGTAAAGCATGTGAACTACTACCATTAGACTTAAAATTTTGTAAGTATCTTTAATAAAATAATATTGTTCTATATATATATATTGCGGTTATAGCTTAAGTATTCATTTTCATTATGAAAAGAAGATTGAAACTATAAACCTCAAAATAATCCTTAATACGGTTAAGACACAATATTATTTTAATATTACTAAAATCAATTTGTAATTTATAACTTAATACGTTGTATAACCCCCATTATTATCCATGCTATCAAAGTAAACGCTGGCGTATGGATCCTATAATATTTAAACATATTTCTGCATATTTCCTTGCAATGCAACTTCATCTGGTAACTGGTTGGTTAAAACCACATTTCTTTCTTATTCACTGACCAGCTGGGGCCTTCCACTGTCGATCGCGTTCGACTGGCACGGACCCTCCGACCTTTTGACCTTCCTACTCACAGTAGGTAGGTAATTTCTCTAAAACAAAAAAGGAATATTGTAAGGCTACTAGCAAAATGATAAAATATTATTAACTACTATTTTGAAAAAAAAATATTTTGAAAATAGTTCAAAAGATAAGATTATAATTTATACTTAATGTTATATTCATCATTCCAAAAGTAAATAAATAAACTCTTGGAAATATATATTTTTTCTTCTATTTAGACCCTATGGTAAATATAAAACGTTTAATAAAATAACTACAAGGATCAGCAGTTATACATTAATTAAATAAATGTTCGATAAAAGAATTAAATCATAATACTCACAGTCAGTCCGGTTTCATCAAATATTTGTGGTATAATATTAAGTCCACTTTTACGCAGCGCGATAATATCCGCTTTCATCTCAATATTTAAATTTGCTTGCGTTTCAAAATGAATAACACCTCTAATAGATTAAACACACTTCACTAACCCACAATATCAAATTATTATCAACCAACAAAGAACCACAACATTCTTTCGCGGTGAATGGTGCATCTGTCCACCTTATAATTAATTTATTTATTAAGATTTCTGTGGGTATAATCATAAAGTTTTACGAACTATGTGAACAAGACGAACATGACACGGAACTATATTCAATAGCGTGATTATTCGAGTAATATGCGGGTGTGTGTGTCAAATTACTCATTAAAAGAAGGTCGTAAGTCACTAACTAAACTTCAAACTATAACTTTGCGAATTTGCTTAAGGACTTTTGATCGACACTGTACATAATTTTATAAACTTTAATAAATAATAATAATAATAATCATTTTATTGTCAGGCAACTAAGGCCCATAGATAAAATACACAAAATAAAATACATAATTAAAAACCTTAAAACTATGAACTATAGACGTAACATTGTCGGCGGCGTTAATGTTTTGTACCTATAGCTTCATGTGGTGGGTCGGTGTGGAGCTACCGTTAACGTAGTAACATTATGGTGATTCACTCACCCGTAATGACTATGCACTGGCTCTCGTTCCTGTCGCGCACCCACCGGTACGCCGTCGCCGTGATCGCGTACCTGCAACCGAGAACGAGTTAGCAAAGAGAGCTAGTAGCGAACACTACGTCGCGGTAGGTTACCGAGTACTGACAGGTGCGGCGGCAGCTGGTAGGGCGGGCGCGCCAGGTACGCGCGCACCAGCTCGGCCGAGTACAGCGGCAGCGCGCGGCACGGGTTCACCGACACCAGCGCGTTGCCCACGTATGTCTGCAAGCACACGAGAGCGTCAGCATCACCCTGCGTCGCGCACGCAACGCCTCTCCACTACTCACGTATATAATGTCACGTTTGTAGCGGACGTGCAGGTTGTGCAGGAACGTGTCCTCGGACAGCGGCGCCAGCAGCACCGCGTCGGGGTGCCCCGCGCCCTCGCCCTCCGCCATGACGGCGCGGCGCCCGTCACCGACCCGCACACAAGTGAACCATATGCGCCATCACCAGGAGACACGTCTCCCCTAATAACAAACACACAATTAGACAAATTACACACAAATTACAGGAGAAATTCTTAGTGTGAGGCAAAGTTTAAAAAAATATATATGTATATATAATAATAATAATCACACCAGTGGTGATGGGTGTACCGTGAGACCCAGGGGGCAGGCGGACTGCTTGCTAAGCAGACCTTTAGATCCCCCCCCCCCACTCTTTGGCTGGATTTACCCACTTAGGCCTAGGGCTGGGAAAGCCCATGCCATTACCACATTGGCCTGTTTGAAGATTGAACACGTAATTCCACTATAAATTAATGTGTGGTTAGCTTTTAAATTAACGTTATTAAAAATGCACAATTATAGGCCAATTTACATTTTATTAGTTGGACAAACAGTGTGTATAAAATGAATGTACATACACCAGCACATCAAGCCACTACAATCTGAGAAGAGTAAAGTTGAGGGAAAATTTAACAGTGTCGGGTAGCTGTTGTGACAGCATAGTTTGTTGGTAAGTAATCCATACTTAATAATATTATAAATTCAACAGTAACTCTGTCTGTCTGTATGTTACCTTTTACCCACCTAAACCACTGAACGGATTTCAATAAAATTTGGTAAGGAAACGGACGGTATTCTGAGAAAGGACATGGGCTACTTTTTGTCTCTCCCTGAGTGGAGGGAGTGGGTGGAGTCATATACGGGATAAACGTTTGTATGGAAACCCAGCATTTCTTAAGTTAGGGATATGAAAATTCATGCTTTTAGTAAGAAATAAAAAATGATGTGTTTCAGCATTTTTGTAAAATCATCCCCCGAGGGGGTAGAATAGGGGATGATTTTAAAATTCACATATCTATATAAATAAACAAAGTCGGGTTAATTACACCATTTATAACTCACGGCTGGACCACTTTTTGTGATCTTTGATTTGTCGGATTTGTCTCCGCCCCGAATAGCAGATTATCTATTAAAAATAAGATAAAAAATCAAGATTTTTTTTTTATATTCCCTATTCTGAAGCGGTATGAAGTACACCAGGTCAACTAGTTTTTAATATTTTTTATAGATTGGAAATATAGTCTGTTTATTACCTTTTCATACCTTACCCGCTGAACAGAATTACATGTAAGGCATACAAATATAGTCTGTTTATTACCTTTTCATACCTTACCCGCTGAACAGAATTACATGTAAGGCATACAAATAGGCCATGACCTGGTTTAGGACAGGATACTATTTTATCCCGGTAGCAATTAACCATGGGATAATTTCCGACAAAAATGCACCCGAAGCAGCGGGCAAAAGCTTGTTAGGATATATCTATACTTATAATAAATCTGTAGAAGTGAAAATTCTGTACATTTTTGTCTGTCTGTCTGTTTGTTCAGGCATCACGCAAAAACTACTGGTTCGATTATGATTAAACTTGGTATAATTATTCTTTAATATCCTGGGCACCACACTGGGTACTTTTTGTCCTGGAAAAGTATCTATATATATATAAAATTCAAAGTCCTGACTGACTGACTGATATATCAATACACAGCCTAAACCGCGGGTCCTAGACACATGAAATTTGGAGGGTGTGTTATTTGTGAAGAGTAGGTATCCACTAAGAAAGGGTTTTTCGAAATTCCACTCCTAAGAGGGTGAATGAGGGGAGGGTGAAATTTCACATGGACGAAATAACGGGCAGAAGCTAGTACTTAAATAAATATAAAAAAATAAAGGTGACAAATAAAGTGGCATTGAAATAGATGCTACAAAGATTATTAATTTATAAATAGTATATAGTAAAGATTCTTTTCATGTCTGTCTGTGTGACTGTTCTTCTAAACTACACAATAGATTTTGATGCAGTTTTCAAGATCATTTCATTAAGAGAATTTATTCCGGAAGGTCTGTGTTTATACATACCTACACATTTACCACTGACCGAAATATCAATGTTTTGACAATACTTGTATCAATTCTAGCATTTTTTAGATAATTACTAAATTTAAATGCAAATTAAAATTTTGTCATTCGAGCTCCAGGACATACCTTGACATAAATATCCCAGATAAATATTTATTTAGTTCTTTAATCACTTTATTCTAAATTCTAAACATTTTATTTAGAAAAAAATATACTTAATCAACAAATTCGTTTCCCAGTCACCACTTGCTTGCATTTTCCATAAAATGCACAATATCAATCTCAATGAACCAATGCCTTCATCAATTCACAGAGCACCTATTTAAATAAAATAAATAGAAGATATGATAGGACACATGAATGAATCACATCACAGAACACTATTACTACTAGCTAGCCAATACTAGCCAATCATTGACATATAGCATATAGAAAAGGTATGGACTGTAAATACCTACAAAAAAAAGGTGCATACCAACAACACGTATTGTCGCATAAAATGGCTGCCATTGCTAGGGTTGTGTCAATCAAGGAACATAGGGTTACTATTATCGAGTATCGATACTAAATATGATTCTTACTAGATAACACGTTTGGATCATAATAACTTAGACGGAGGTTACACGTTCATTCTGATGTCAGTTCAGTCTATGATTTATGTCAGAATGACGGGAAACTGATTGTATAACACGTAGACTGATGGAATGATGGTCCAGAATGATGAGTATTTAAATATTTTAATAATTTTTGTCAGTCTGGTCAGACTGATGCCAGACTGAACGTGTGTTTATTAGCTATCAGTCTGATGTCAGTCACTGCTTAGACAGCGATGGAGTCGCACGACATGTCGCTGCCTGCGGCGACTCCCTCGCCGCTCCCGACGTCCCCATCTCTACCATTAGCCCCGGAGAAAGAATTTATTCTTACATTAGAAATGTTACCTATTCTTTGGAATAAAAAAAAATTAAATAATAATAATATTCCACAACTATCACACAACGCCGTCTAGTCTCAAGCTAAGCAGAGCTTGTGTTATGAGTACTAGACAACTGATAAACATACTTACATATTTCTAAATATATACATATATAGATAAATTACACCCAGACACAGAACAAATGATCATGCTCATCACACAAACATTTGTCCTGGGTGGGAATCGAACCCACGACCTCCAAATTAGATTCTATAATTCGATAATAATCAGCATAGTCATCTTCTTCTCCTGTGTCTAAATATTCGGAAACAATATAAATATGACATTAATTTACCAGTTATTAACAATATGATGTAATATAAAAGTACCTATGTTACTGCTATTCGGGTGTATGTACAATCAGTTACCGCCAGCAATTAAAGAATTAAATGGAAATATGTTTAAAAATAAATTGAAGAAAATGTTAATTGATAAGGTATTTTATAATCTGCATTAGGGATGTGACAGTATACATAAAAAATCGATTATTAATTAATCGATTATTTTGCCTAGTAATAAAATCGATTAAAAAATAATCGATTTTTTCCTTTTTTTTTGATAGCGATAATCACTATCACAGCACTCAGTTTTATTAACCCGTCGCATGAAATTCTATTGTTATCTGTACATACCCTGTACACGCGACATGCGAAGGGTTAATAATAATAATATCAACAAGCGAAACATTAATTTTACACAAAAAAGGTTTTTTTTTAATTTCTCCTTTCGCAGGAAGAAATTTCTTAGGGTGAATGGATAGTAGTAGACCGCGAAATTAAAATTTTCTTAAGTTTTTTGCAATTTGCAGGTCAGTGTCAGGTTGTATCTTGATCAAAATATTATTCGCGACAATAACAGGTACATATTTAGAGAATTTTAATCCTAAGAATCATTAATACATCTTTCTAAGTTAAAGTTTTGCGCGCCCGTAACAAATATGTATTTACAGAATAAAATTATTATAATCATTAAAGTCATCAACACAACTCTCTAAGACCATGTAATCCCCAAGAATGATATTTCATGAAATCTTGACATTTGGGGATTATACTAACTTAACAAGTTGTATTACTGATTGTAATGATTATAATTCTGTAAATACATATTTGTTACGACCGCGAATCATATTTTAATCAACGTACAACTTAATACCGACCAGCAAATTGTAAAAAACGTAAGAAAATTTGAATTTCGCAGGCCACCTTAGCGCTTCCCCTTAAGATACAATATCGCTCGCCATACAATTCAATGGACACGACGAAGATAATATTATTTATTTCATATTTATGGGGATTACAAAAGGATTACAAAGATAAAATATTATAGTATCTTAGCCGTGTGGAGCGCCCTTTAGCGTCATTCATTTATTAGTTAGTGGTACACTTCGCGGTACTTTGCGGCTTCGCGCTCCTGACTAAAAAGCTGTGTTGCGCGGCCGTTCTAAATTCTAGGTGAAAAAAAAATCGGCAGTGAATAAGAAATCGATTTTTTATTAATCGATTTTTTGTAATATGTAAATCGATTTTTATAGAAAAAAAATTAATTATTAATCGATTTGTTCTATAATCGATTATTTTTTCACATCCCTAATCTGCATGAGTTTTTTTGATAAAAAATAGAATTTGTAAGTAGGTACCCAATTTCTTATTACTATTGCATATCCGACTCGGGTAGACTGTTGAAACAAACAAAAAAATATGTATAAGAACTTTATGTACACAGTTATGCAATAAATATATCTTTATCTTTATCCGTCTCATATCTCATTCAGTTAATTTAAGTGAATTTATGGTCTTTTCATTAGCCACTTTTTATACCACCGCTTTCTTTTTCTACTAATATATATATAATAATATTATAATATTAGCCCTGTCTACGAAGGCAACGGGAGCATATTATTTTTCTTGTTAAAATCCATATCAAATGCATAAGCGTGTTATCGCGTAGAAGTTTTCGGTTAGACTGATCGTCAGTCTGACTTACCGTGTAATACCGCGCGTCATTCCATCATTCTGCCATCATTCTAGACGTGATCAAGGTCACAGACTGAACTGACATCAGAATGAACGTGTAACCTCCGTGTTACAAAGTTCGTTGTTGCCAACCATACTTTATATAATAACGTATCCTACTTTATTTCGATAAATATACTTTATAATGTGCGAAAATACTTTATTTCTAATCTTTTGTGATGCGTAAAACGAAAGACACATGGTTAATTACTGAACTATTTATCAATAGTTACGGTCGGCCGCAAAAATGGATGGGCAGTTCAGATTCAAATTCAGATGAATCAAGAAATGACGCCATCTAGCGTAAAACCAGTTAATTACTAACAAAATTTACGTATATCCTTACTGCACTTCTAACTAGCGCTGCAGAGATGTCGTTGCTTTGCTATATACGACAAAATATATTTTGTAGTTTCTTTTTGTCTCTTCAAACATTCAAACAATTTATAATTAATAGTTTACACAATATATTTACATTTCAAATCTTCCTTCATGCTTAAATTATAATTGTAAAATTCTCCAGTATGCTGACGACATTGCATTATTGGTCTCAGGCAGTTCCATAGAGGATGCCGCTCTATCTTTGAATGTCTCTTAATCTTCATTAAACCAATGGCTGCTCGATCACGGGTTGTCTTTGAGCGCTCCTAAGAGTACAGCAGTTATTTTTACTCGCAGACGTCATATCCCCAGGTTGAAATTAATATAGATGGACAAGCTATCCCTATCAAGGAGAAGGCCAGGTTTCTGGGAGTTATCCTGGACTCCAAAATGTCGGGTGTGGATCACATCAATCACATAGTAAAAAAATGTGAACGCTCAGTTTCAGTCCTAAAGGCTTTATCTGGAGTCTGGTGGGGAGCCCACCCATACAGTCTTAAATTGGTGTACAATGCTCTGGTCAGAAGTGTGATGGACTATTGCTGCTTCTTACTTGAGCCCTGTAATAAAGAGGCGCTTCGCAAACTGGACGCCATTCAAGCCAAATGCCTAAGGATTGTCTTAGGAGCAATAAAATCCTCCCCTATAAATGCCCTCCAGGTAGAATGTGCAGATCCTCCCCTTAACCTTCGAAGACAATACTTAGCAGATCGTTTCCTGTCAAAAGTTTTCGCCCTTTCGTCCCATCCCTTACTTCCCATCATAGAACAAATCCACCTCTCTTTAGAAGTATCCACTTATTGAAAACATAAATCATTTCCCCCATTGATGAATAGGTACAGAGAACTTAAAAACCTCTCATCACCTGTTTGTCAGTATCCCACCATAACATATTCTCTTCCGCATACGAGGTGGTCCACTTTAGGCCAAAAGTCGTTTTGGAGCTTGGTATTTTGAAAAGTTCCGAGGACGTTAAAGGTGACTTTGATCGGGCCATTGAGAGGTACTGGAGGGGTTGGAATCTATTCTACACAGATGCTTCTAAATTAACTCCAACAGGATGCACAGGAATTGCAACATACTTCCAGAATTCCAGGATTGCCCTCCTCTTTCAGTGCCCTCCAGAGGCTTCGGTTTTTACAGGCGAATGTATTGGCATTTTAGAAGCAATAAATTTTATAAAAACTCATAATATTAAAAATTCGGTAATTTTTTCAGATTCTCGCAGTAGCATTCAGTCTTTAAGTCAAAATCAATTAAAATAAAAAAATCACAGTAAAATGATTTTAGATATTCAGAATTTACTTTTCACTTGCGACGGTTTAAACATTGAAATAGCTTGGGTTCCCAGTCACTCGGGTATAGGTGGCAACGAGTGCGCAGATTCCTTAGCTAAGTTTGCTACATCCAACCCTGTTGACCAAAAACACTATGTCGTCCATAGCTTCGACGTCCGGGCTGATACCAAAAATAAAATGCATAAAGCGTGGTCAGGGGTGTGGCAGGTAAGCTCAAAGCTCAAGGGGGTGTACTACGCCAGTATCCAACCCGACGTCCAACGAAAACCTTGGTTTTTTAAAAGTACTAAATTGTCCAAAAGAACCATTTCATCCTTGTGTAGACTGAGACTCGGCCACTGCTGCAGTCCAGTATTCCTGAATAAGATTCGTGTACGTGACAGTTCCCTGTGCGAATGCGGTCTTGATGATGGTACTCTGGATCATATATTTTTTTCATGTCCTTCAAATTCCCAATCTTTTGATTTGTACCATAAGCTTCCCAAAATTAAAATCACACTTCCTACTAACTTCCATTCCCTCCTAACTAACTTTTCTCCTAAACTAATCCAAGTCCTATCAAAATTTTTAAATGACAATAACATTAAAATGTAACTTGGTGTGTAATAATAATTATAATTGTAAATATCTGTGTAATTTTATAGTAGAGTAATAGTATTTTATGTATTAAAAAAATCATGTTAACTAACAAAACTTGTATTGTCTTTTCAGCTACTAACATTAAAAATTAACAACTACCACAAAGTGCAACTTTCGATGGCTCCATCTTGCTGTCACTACATGACGCTGGCAGAATAGTCGACATCGGCTTTGCCAAAATTGAAAAAAAAAAAAAAACCATATTCCATTTGACATATTATTGTAAACAAACGAGTGAATTAATAAAATATACTAAAAAGGTCTGTTACACGGAAATGAACCCATATCAATACTTTAGCCATAAATTCATGATCGCGTTACAATTGTATCATCGAACGTGTATTATTTTAAGTATTATTGCATGAAAACCGGCTATTAACCTGTGTAAAGACAATAGAGGTTGATTTTCAGTCTTATTTGCACCACACTTCACAATACAACACACAGGCATGTTGAACTTAAAATATTGTTGTTTCTTTTATCAAATACGATTATCTTAATAAAAATAATGAGACAAAACGATATTTCATATTCTGAATCATATTTCACTCATATTTGTATAAGCAAATGTATGTGTAGAATAACGCGGCGTCTCCTTGTTTTTCCTACTCTACTTCCTAAATTGGATCCAATCTAGGATAGTGTAATCACAGCGCTACGATTTAGAACGACTAGTCGGCGTCACAGAACACTATTACCACAGTATAAAGATATATACAGTATTTCGACTTCATAGAAACCATGGACGTAATATATAGAAGATCATGGACGTAATATATAGAAGTAACCGTCCATGATAGAAACGGACGAAACGCGAGCTATACCTACGCGCCTCGACCTCGGAACCACAGAACACTTTACATAGGTCGCGACTGTGCCGCGTGACGAACGGACGGTGTGTTGTTTTTTAACCCCCGACCATAGATAAAATACTCGACGCAAAAACGACGGGGTGTTATAAGTTTGACGTGTCTGTGTGTGTGGGGGTGTGTGTGTGTGTGTGTGTGTGGGGGTGCGTGTGTGTGTGTGTGTGTGTGTGTGTGTGTGTCTGTCTGTGGCATCGTAGCTCCCGAACGGATGAACCGATTTTGATTTAGTTTTTTTTATTTGAAAGGTATATTAGTCGGGAGTGTTCTTAGCTATGTTTGATGAAAATTGGTCCAAGATGGCCGCCGCTACAAAATGGCGGATAACATATTTTTTCACAATTCCCTCAATATGGGTATCAAATGAAAGGGCTTCAATAGTAGAATATTATACACTATAACAAATTTTGAATCCAAGATGGCGGCCACAACAAAGTGGCGAATTACATTTTTTTTTCTCAACTCCCTCAATATGGGTATCAAATGAAAGGGCTTGACTAGTAGAATACTATACACTATTAAAAATTTCAAATCCAAGATGGCCGCCACCACAAAATGGCGAATTACATTTTTTTTTCACAACTCCTTCAATATAGGTATCAAATGCAAGGGCTTGACAAGTAGAATAATTTACACTATATTGAAAGGGAATGAGGAATATTAACTACCTAACGAAATGAAAACTAAAAACTTGAAAAACATAATAAAACAAAAAAATCTGTTTAGTCTTAAAAATTATTCTTAAACTATAAATTAATCAATATTTTTTGACGGATAAAAAACCTGATTAAACACCAAATTACCAGAATCTTAAAACGGAAGAAAATAAAAGAAATGAAATACAAAAATTAAGGAGTCCCTACAAAAAGCATGAAATAAAAAATTAAATTTAAAATTTAAAAAACCCCCGACAAAAATAAAAATAAGGAATCCCTACAAAAAGCATGAAATAAAAAAATTAATTTGAAAAAATCTTATGGAAGTCGGGGGACCTCAGAAGCAGAATAGAAGGTGTTCCACAGAACGGTCCCCCGACTTCCATAAGATTTTTTCAAATTTATTTCATGCTTTTTGTAGGGATTCCATATTTTTATTTTTGTCGGGGGTTTTTTAAATTTTTTTTTAACAATAATCGCGCGATATTTTCACTAAAAATAAATTGAAGTAAGTACATATTTAATATGACGAGTAGGCTATATTGTGCTGTTTTTGGTTGCATGAATTCGTCAATAACGCATCCAGAGATAACTTTTTTTACCGACTTCAAAAAAAAGGAGGTTATCAATTCGATACGTATGTATGTAATATTATTGGAATTGCATTATATTCACATATGATGATCTATTAGGGCTTCCAAACAAATATACAAAATTTCATAGACGTATGTATGTATGTATGTATGTATGTTTTTCCACGCATATCTCCGGGACTATTAATCGGATCGTGACCATTTTTTTTTATTGGCTTACATTTTCTTCAACTTAGGGAACAGTGCAAGTTTCATCAAGATCGATTCAGTAATTTTCAAGATATGGACTAATACGTGTAAGTGTGACGGCCTGGCTTATTGATAAGAGCTACGGGTGTAGTGTCAAAGGGAAAACATCTCAAAACCTTGGTCAAATACTAGTGCAAAAACTAAAAATTACGAAATAAAAAGTAATTTAAAAAAATTAAACCGACTTCAAAAAGAAATTAACTCAAAATTATGAAATAACTTTAATTTCGGAAGTCGGTGGCATAAAACTAAAATACAGATCCCAAGACACCGACTTCCGAAATTAAAGTTATTTCATAATTTTGAGTTAATTTCTTTTTGAAGTCGGTTTAATTTTTTTAAATTACTTTTTTTAATGGATAAGTATTTCCTTTTATCTCCCGAAAAAAAAAGATGTCTGGATTAATAAATAAAGTGAATTGAGTAAAGGTAAGTGATAGACATGAGTAATTAGTACCAATTGAGTACTAATTATTTACAAAATATGGAAGCGATTGGTGTCGGTAGTCCGGCGGTAGTCACGGACATAAAATACTGGTATTTAGCTGCATCCGGTTAGACTAGAAGCCGACCCTAACATAGTTGGGAAAAGGCTAGGCAGACTGTTGATCGAAGTAGGCAGATGATGAATCGATAATAGTAACACCTATGTTCCTTGATTGACACAACCCTAGCAATGGCAGCCAGTTTAGTTTATGCGACAATACGAGTTGTAGGTATGCAACCTTTTTTTGTTGTAGGTATTTCCAGTCCATACTTTTCTATTCCAAAGAGTATGCACAAACCGTGCGAAGCCAAAGAAAAAAAAAAAGAGTAGGTACTCCTCATAGATATAGAATACCGGGGTACTATATCTATGGTACTCCTCTATGAGTAATAGTGTTCTGTGGTACTCCTACTCTGTGGTGTGTTACATAAACCTTTCATAAAATAATATTATAGAAAAGTACTCTGTCTGTGCCAGCCAGAGCAGAGTTACTTTACTCCTCCGCTAGGAGTAATAGTGTTCTGTCTGTGCTTTACTCACAGAGTACTTTTTGATAGACTAGTAAGCTTTACTTACTCTTTGATAGACCTATTAAAAACATTAGAACTTACTTATTTCGTTTCGGCACATGTAAAAAAGGCATATTTGTATTTGTTCGCAGGTAATGGCTGTAGCTATTATAGGGCTGTTTAACAACATCAGACGTGCAAGTTATCTGTCATTTAATTTACGCAGCTTTAATACTACTTCAACAAGCATGGAAAAAGCATTAGAAATTTTAAAAACAAACCCATATTATGAAAAGTACGCGACACGTATCGCAGATCTACAAAAAACCTCTCCTGAAGAGTTTATGCAAAGAGTAGAAGCTCAGCAGAAAACTAACGAAGAGGCAAAGAAAAAAACTATCGGCTCCGTCGATACGAGGTTCGTAAGTATTGAGTTTAGCACTATTGCGACTTTGCTACTTGACTGCAAATGTAAGATAGCCTGTTTTATCTAATTTAATTACTAAATTGATTTATTTCATGTATTTTCAGACAGTTCTCCTCAGTATTAAATCCAAAAAAAGCCATAGAAGAAGTTTCTGACAGCAAGGAGAAAAGGCTCAGTGATATATTCAAATTAGATCTTGTTAAAGATAAAGATGTAACCGAAATTCAGATAATTTGGGAGGAGTATCACAAGAGTAAACAAGTGATTTCAGCAGCCATTCCAAAGGATACATATTCAAGCCTGCAAGGCAACATGCAGCAGTCGCCCATGTTCCTGTTGCCCCTGCCGCGCTCGCAGGGCTATGAGTTCTTCATATGTCAGAGTTGTGGACACACTGTACACTTTACACCTCTTCTTGCTTACCAGGTTTGTAAAATTGAGCCAATTGATATAATATGCAACTCGGAAAATGGATTATAATGGTACTTGCTCTAGTCCCATTCATATTATATTATATAATATAGATTATTGGACCAACAGAACTGATGTAAGAGAACTTCAAAAGCCACAATATGCATAACACCTTTGTGAATAAATGAAATTAAATTCAACAAGTAGTCTCGATACACTCTTCACATCATTATTGTAACTACTTTCATTAGAAATGATACTGACAACTATGATATACTGATTGATGTTTTTGTGCTGACTACCATTTTTATATACATATATCTCAATCAATCAATCAACTCAGCCTATCGCAGTCCACTGCTGGACATAGGCCTCTCCCAGACTGCGCCACATCCAGTCTACCCCACCCACCTTCTTTAGGTTGTCCGTCCATCTAGCTGGGGGTCGTCCCACACTATGCTTGCCGATACGCAGTCTCCACTCCAGGACTCGTCTGCTCCACTGGCCATCGGTCCTTCGACAGACATGGCCAGCCCACTGTCACTTCAGTTTGCTTACTCTGCAAGCTGTGTTGGTAACTCTGGTTCTTTTCCAGATAATTTCATTCCTGATTTTATCCTTCAAAGAAACTCCGAGCATAGCTCGCTCCATAGTGCGCTGAGTGACCTTGAATTTGTGGACCAGCCCGACCGTCAGTGTCCACACTTCAGCACTGTATTTCATGACGGGCAGGATGCACTGATTGAAGACCTTAGTCTTCAAACACTGCGGGATAGGCGACGAGAAGACTTGACGGAGTTTTCCAAATGCTGCCCAACCCAACTGGATCCTTCTGTCGGCCTCTTTCTCAAAGTTGTGTCTACCGAGCTGGATGACTTGGCCTAGGTAGACATAATCCTTCACAACTTCGAGAAGCGACCCTTCGATGTGAATTGGACTCGGCAAGACGTGCGAATTGTACATGACTTTTGTCTTGTCCAAATTCATGCCGAGGCCAACCCGCCGGGAGGCTCCATTTAGGCCGTGCAACATTTGGTCTAGCTGTTCCAGCGTCTCTGCCATTATGACTATGTCATCGGCAAACCGAAGATGTGAGATATACTCGCCGTTCACGTTGATACCCTGTCCAGTTCAGTCCAGCGTCTTGAAGACGTCTTCCATAGCATTAGTAAACAATTTAGGGGATATTACATCCGCCTGTCTCACCCCCCTGACCAGTTGAAAAGGGCAGGTTTCCTGATCCTGGATCTGGACAGTCATTGTTGCAGTGTCATACAAGCATCTCAACACTTCGATGTCGCGCCAGTCAATTCGACATCGTTGCAGAGAGGCCAGAACTGCCTATATTTCGATGGAGTCGAAGGCTTTCTCGTAGTCCACAAATGCCATGCACAGCGGCTGATTGTACTAATCGGTCTTCTGTACAATTTGTCGAACAGTATGAATGTGGTCTACGGTACTGAAGCCTTTTCGAAAACCGGCTTATTCTGGCGGCTGGAACTCGTCAAGTCTTCTGGCGAGACGGTTCGTGACGACCCTCGAGAACAGCTTGTATACGTGGCTCAGAAGTGAGATGGGTCTATAGTTCTTCAGCAAGGATTTATCACCTTTTTTTACCGACTTCAAAAAAAAAGGAGGTTATCAATTCGACACAAATATAGTATGTAATATTATTGGAATTGCATTATATTCACATACTAGCTACTACTAGTTTTAACATAATATTACACTCAGCAATACTGTAGCTTCCCATTAGTGAAAGAATTTTTGGAATCGGATCAGTCGTTCCGAAGATTACCGAAGTGCTCTTGACTGCTTAGGAGCGTTTACGCCGTAGGTACGGCATTTCATACAAACTTTCAAGCCCTTATTTTTCGAAATGAATGAACCGAAACTTTAATGAAACTTCATACGCATAAGCAGTATACAAAGGTCTAAAAAGTTAGTAAAGAACATTTTGCCACAACGCCAACCAAAGAGAATGTTTGTCCCTGGGACTTGTTAATAGCCAGGGCGAATTATGTTTCTATGATGACTGGCCTGCCTGTATAGTATAGTAATATTATAAAGTGATTTTATATTTAAAAAACGGTATTTTACTGTTACCTATGTAGTGAAACTTATTAGTTATTTAATTTTTTTATTAAAAAAAAATATTCTAATACCGGGATCCCGGTATTCGAAACCCCTACTCAACACTTTAATTTCGTTATAACTCAGTCACAGTCACAGCACAGGTCACACTTAATTATGCAAAAATATGTTATATTTCGATTACTTAAGATTTGGAAAAGCTTGATAAGACTTTAATAAGTTTGTAGCGATACCTACAACTCAACATGCGAACAACGCGTCATACTGACGTCACGCAATCCTGCATCTCGCAAGCAGAGTTTACCGCGCAACTAGCATAGATACAACAGCCCGACATGAATCATCGGGCAGTAGCCTGCCAGACGCAACACCCGTCTGGTCGGAGGGTCCTCCCTTTTCTATGGAGTATGAGTGAACTTTACACCCTGTTCCTCATACCTCTATAAGTTTTTAAAATAACTTACGACACGACTGCACTGTGCGCTCGACTGAAAGTTTATATCTATGAATGCAGTTAGCAATGACTCCTAAGACGGGCTTAATGTCCTGTCTTAACAATCCACTCTGTATTTACAAGCGACACATTTTCTTTTTTGTGCTGTAGCGTTGTGTTTGCCACGATACCACTAATGCTAATATGATTTTTCTTCTATTTTTTTGAGGACAACAAGCGGCATCATTTATTTTATACCTACATGTTGTGATTTATAAACACAATGACTAATTTATAATAAACTAGTAGCACCCCGCGGTTTCACCCGCATAAGTGTCGATCCCGTGAGAATATCGGGATAAAAGCTATCCTATGTTCTTTCCCGAGACTCAAACTATCTCTATACCAAATTTCATCTGAATCGGTTGAACGGTTTGAGCGTGAAGAGGTAACAGACAGACACTTTCGCATTTATAATATTAGTATGGTATGGATATGATATTTCTTTTTCCTCAGGTGCACAAGGAGAACGCGCCCGAGTGCCTCACCATGGTGCACTACACGGAGCTTGCCGACAAGGGGCTCATCCTCATGCGCGGTGAATTTGACAAGGTAACACTTTAATCATAATCCTTATGAGTACAAAAGAAAAGGTCTCATATGACAATAGTGTCCATTAGCCATATCCTACTTAGAGGCATGCAAATTTACAAATACACAGGAATCTACGAAACTGGAATTTAAAAATAAAAGACATTATTTAAAATATCATTTATGGAGTAATATTATATAGGTAAGAGTTTATCCTGTAAATGTTTAGTGACAGAGTAATATCCTTATGCCCAAGAAGGAGGATAATGATTTTTGAGTGTATGTGTGTGTCTTCTGTCCTTTAGCACGTTCTGTAGCCTAAGCAGCTTTAGATTTAAAAAACCGGGCAAGAGCGAGTCAGACTCGCGCACCGAGGGTTCCGTACCATCATAGGTTTTTAAATTTTCACCGGCGAGCTACTTACTAGATCTCGTTCAAACCAATTTTCGGTGGAAGTTTACATGATAATGTACATCATATATTTTTTTTAGTTTTATCATTCTCTTATTTTAGAATTTACAGGGGGGGGGACACACATTTTACCACTTTGGAACACTTCTCTCGCACAAACTATTCAGTTTAGAAAAAAATGATATGAGAAACCTCAATATCATTTTTGAAGACCTACCTATCCATAGATACCCCACACGTATGGGTTTGATGAAAAAAAAATTGAGTTTCAGTTCTAAGTATGGGGAACCCCCATAATTTATTGTTGTTTTCTACTTTTTTGTGAAAATCTTAATGCGGTTCACAGAATACATCTACTTATCAAGTTTCAACAGTGTAGTTCTTATTGTTTCGGAAAAAAGTGGCTGTGACATACGGACGGACAGACAGACAGACAGACATGACGAATCCATAAGGGTTCCGTTTTTGCCATTTGGCTACGGAACCGTAAAAATGGTGTGTGGCTATGTCATGGACACGGCCGTGTGTTGTACACACAGCGTCAGTATGTGCTAACCCCTCAAGTTTTAAAATGTTACACTGCTACAACATTGAATTCCTTACGAATAATCTAAAGAATACTTCAAAATCATTTCTATTTAGTTTTTATTTGACGTTCAAAAGTGCCTTTAATGTGCCTATTTGAAATAAATGATTTGACTTTAAAAAGAGTTAATTGTTTCGACTCGGATTCGAACCATCGCATCACCGAACGTCGTCATACTCATACCGCGCGGCAGTTTGACGAACTAGCCAGCGAGCCAGCGAGCCCACATGAATTGCGATGAAATTATTGTTATCTACTATCGTCCGAGTCATTTTATCTTTAGGTCCCTGTCTAATCGATAGATGTTTTATTTTAAGGGTATCCTTAACGTAAGTAAAAAAATTATTACTTACTTACATTGTCTTTATAAAATTAATCCATACCCTCAACTCAAGTTATAACTACAACGTTTGACAACAACGGTCCTAGACAAGTTGCAAACACTTCAAAACTTATCTCTTTCGATGTCGCTTGTTAGACTGTCAAATGTCAAATTTGTATGCTGAGACGACATGACAGGTCACATGACATTTCGTTAGCTTATGTCAATCTAAAATATTTCTACCGCTTCCTATTTTATCGTTTGCGTTAATTGATTGGATGCCATTAAGACTTGTCTAGGAACCCATTTGTGTCAGTTGGCATAATATGTATGTCGGATCAGGTGTGATTTGAGTGAAATTGAGTGTGTCTGTCTCGATATCAGGTATATTACAACTACTGCTGTGGGCGTACTGATATCGGAGCAGGTATAGTGTGTCTCGATATTGTCAGGCATATTTAAATAACAGTGGGCGTACTGTGGGTATTGCGCAATAGAAAAACGGTTTGCAGTTCAAATCAGATTATAATTTCATGAACAATTAATTACACTAGCAAATCACACACGGTAGGTACATGACACAACTAGATACACAGTAAAATAATTATGTACAGTGACAAAGTAATTGCGAACAAATCGTAGGATCGATTACTGTTCGTATAGTGACAGAGTCACCCAAATATAGCGTATTTACAATACAGTTAAGTCTGAACTTTAGTAAACCGACAGGTTTGTCGGGAGCTAGTGCTCTGTTAGGAGTTGAGTCCGAAGACCGTCTCCGCTCGCACAATTATTATTATTTTTTTTTTTAATTAATGGCATCTCGCAGTTCAACCATAGGGGTTGTCGACTGCTCAACCGGACTTTCCTGTGAATGCCACAATAAATTGGGCCTCCAGCCAGGGCATAAAAACTTAAAAACTAAGCGACTACACGCTAAGGGCACCCCCCGTGGGGTTCGGACCTCGGCTTAGGGCGTCGCTGGGAGAGGACAGCAAGGGACAGGCTGGATCGGAATTAATTAATGGGGACGAATTTAAAGCTACAGGCTCAGCGGCGCGGGCTGGCTCGAGCAAGGGTCGGGGTGGACATGGTACGGGGTGTCGCGACGGGCCTCGACGGCGAGGACGGAAGGACGGATGTCGGGACTTGTACTTCTTGAGAGTACTGGTGGACTTACTACTCTCCTGGAGGAGAGTAGTGGCGTCGTCGGGGGTGGTGAGGGTATGCCTTGGTCGGCGAATCCTACTTATACGGGAGGGAGTGTAACGGGAGGCCGCCGCAATCAGGGGATTGGGATGCTTTATAGCAGAATCGAAGTAGCGCTTGGAGAGGCGCTTCATGAACTGCTGGACGGTGGGGAGTCTGAGATCGACGTGGAGATTCACGTTTCGGACATAGAAGGGGGCACCCGTGACCTTTCTGAGGAAACGTTTCTGGAGGGTCTGCATTTTATGCAGGAAACGAGGGTTGGCGTGCGCGAAGATTACGCAAGCGTATGTCATGATGGGACGGATGACCGCGGTATAGAGGCGCAATTTGCACTTGAGTGACAATTTGCTGCGGGCGGTCAGTAAGGAGCGGAGCCTACTGAGAGCGAAAGAGGCACGCGAACGCGCCGTCTTTATGTGCTCTTTGAAGTTGAGACGGTGATCGAGAATGACACCTAGGTATTTGGCTTGCTTACCCCAAGGGATCGGCTTGCCATACATAGAGATCGGGCTGGGGGGGGGGGGTGAATTTGCGCGGTTTTGAGAAAAGTACCGCCTGACTCTTGTCGGGATTGACCTCGATTCTCCATTTCCGGAACCAATCGCCTAAGGCGCTTGCGGAGGTTTGGAGCTTGCGAGCGATAGAGCCCTGATTGGGACCTGAGCAGTAAACGTCAGTGTCGTCGGCGAAGAGAGCCAACTGTGCCGAATTACTTTTGGGGATGTCACTGGTGAACAGGGTGAAAATGAGGGGGGATATTACGGAGCCCTGGGGGACTCCGGCACGGATCGGGTGGGGGGGGGGAGAGAGCACCCTCGATGCGGTAGCGGAAAGTGCGATCCGACAGAAAGTCTCGAAGGATGAGTACGAGACGGTCTGGCACACCGAGAAGGTAGAGCTTATATAATAAGCCATTGTACCAGACTTTGTCGAATGCTTTCGCTATGTCAAAGAACAGAGCGCCTGTTGACGCACCGCGCTGGAAGGCAGCGCTAATGTGCTCAACGATGCGGTGGACCTGATGGATGCATGAGTGTTTAGTTCTCCGCTCGCACAAACAAATGCGCTCAGTTATAAAGGGTTTGTCCCCACTATGCATTCGCCCCACAACAACTCTGTCCGATGACGCACGGAAGTACGTCAACGTGTTTACTTGAGTTGATACAAAACACTAAAATGTTATAAAATTAATAAGATAATGTAAGTCCTACATTATAAGTAATAAAAAATTACAAGAATAATTATCGTAAATAAACAATAGTGATTACATTACACAAAGTAAATCATTTTAAAATGAAAATAACTTGTCAATTGTTTTGAATAAAACCATCGGTAACAATAATCAAGACAAGTTGCCAAAAATCAATTAGTGCGTACATCGAGTACTCAATAAACTATGTTCCATAGACAATAATCTACACTAATATTATAAAGAGGAAAGATGCTTGTAATGAATAAACTCAAAAACTACTGTGCCGATTTACAAAATTCTTTCACCATTAGAAAGCTACATTCACAGGGTGAATGTAGCTTTCTAATGGTGAAAGAATTTATAGTTTAAGTAACATAGGCTATATTTATTGCTAGAAAAGATTAGGGATCCTTACTAAAACTTTAGTAACGTAACCCAAGGTGTAAAAAAAATGCCATAAAACATCTTTTGTCGCATGCGCTGCGGAAACTATTGATGATAGAACAAAAGTATGATCTACAAATTTAAAGAACATATCAATAACTACAAAAAACTTCGCGATACTATATGTCCAACTATTATCGTTATGTCACAATAACCACTTTTTACATTTTAAAAGTTGATAGAAATACCTACCGACCAAAATTAGACTATGTTAGTCATACGTCCGTCTGTTTAAATCCTTATCCAAATAAATCATATTGTTTTCAAGACTGTCTCAATTCATGTATATTAATTTTTGAATTGTTCAAATTGGCTATTCCATTCAATAGATATTACGAATTTAATAAGTCATAGAAATAGAAAAAATAAACACATCTATGAAATAATAGGTCCCTACGCAGCGGACGTAACCGACATTGAACATTTTTTTGATTATTTTATTTGCAATTTTTGTTTTCCAAGTTAAAAAGTTCTTCTCAGAACTAATTAAAAAATTTTATTCACGCTTTACTGTTTATTTTTTATAGTATTCTCTCACTTTTTCAATAGTAAGTATTTATCAAAAGTTCTAAGTATTCTTATTTTATCTGATTTAAAAAAAGTCAACAATATGTAATCCGGTTAAATTGTATATGGGTGTATACCTGAAATAAAATGATTTGATTTGATATGCCTAGGAAAAAAGGTCTCAACTATCTAAAAGTTGCTCCCAAGCGAGATTAGCAAAAATACGACGTATTGGAGAATCATCTTCTGAAAATTTATATCGTCTCGCAAATCAGAGAGCGTATCTATGCGTCGTAATCGCGGGCCACAGAATCTAGCGCCGAACGTTCACACAACGCCTTGCTGAAAATAGTGAACGAATCTCACGAACACGTACAAGGGAATCTAGCGCCGAACGTTCGCAACGATTGTTCAAAATAGTGACAGATTGTCACGAGCACGTACAAGGGAATCTAGCGCCGAACGTTCGCAACGCCTTGCTCAAAATAGTGACAATGTCACAAGCACGCGCGAGGGAATCTAGCACCGAACGTTCGCTTCGTCTTTCAGCACAAAATGCCAGATCATTCCAACTATACGAACGACAATCGAGTGTCGAAGGCTCGCAGCGCTTCGCTGTTATTAGAGTTAGGAATTCGCGAACGCGTGCCCGGGAAACCTAGCGCCGAACGCTCGCAGCAACTTATTGCACAGAGAGAAAGACAACAGTCGTTAACAACTAGGACGCGTAATAGAATTTTAGCTCATAGTAAATAGATCGGCATTCAGTTACGATCCATGTTGAGTTGATAGTTAAATTAAAAAGGAATAGTACTTTACAAGGGGTTTATTGAGAACATTATAAAATTTTGCGTAACGACTGATCGCGAGTGTGCTTCATGGCGGAGTGGCGGGGCGTCAGCGCAGCGGCGGGGCGTCAGCGCAGCGGCGCGTCCTGCCCGCGCGCTGTCATGGCGGCCGCCGGCGTCGGGGTTTATTGAGAACATTATAAAATTTTGCGTAACGACTGATCGCGAGTGTGCTTCATGGCGGAGTGGCGGGGCGTCAGCGCAGCGGCGCGTCCTGCCCGCGCGCTGTCATGGCGGCCGCCGGCGTCCGCGATAGGGATGGGACACACGGCGTTAACAATCCACATATTGATTATGCTCATCAGAACAGCATCAAAAATTATAAATAAAAGGTAAAAATATTAAAAAAATCATGTCCACCCGTGCGAAGCCGGGACGGGCCGCTAGTCTATCTATATATATAAAAGAAGAAACTGACTGAATGAATGAATGACTGACTGACTGACATATCAACGTACAGCCGAAACTACTGGGTCTAGGAATGTGAAATTTTGCACACGGCTTCCTTTTATAATGTAGGGGAGCTTTACGAAGGGGTTTTTGGAAATTCAACCTTTAAGGGGGTGAAAAGGGGGGATTTCGTTTGTATGAAAAATCTTATTCCTTGAGTTAATAAACTTGAAACTTGGCATGAATACTTATCTAAGTAAATTATTAAGTTTGGCATTTTTTGTTTTTCTTAGTTCTACCCCCTAAAGGAGGATTGGGGGGTGTCAAAGTTTGTATGGAAGAATTTTAACGGGCTGTCCGATTAACTCGAAACTCCGTATTTATACTTGAGACCAAAAATAGAGAATAACGTGTATCAGGGTTTTTCGAAAATGTACCCCTAACGGGGTGAAAAGGGGTAGTTAATTTTATAGGGGAGAATTTTACTGCGTGGCTTGATTTACTCGAAAATTGGTATATATAAACTTTGAGTCAAGTAATGAACACATCACACACACGATTTTTCGAAATTCCACCCCTGTGGGGGTGAAAAGCGAGGATACAGTTTATATGAAAATCTTATTCATTTGGTTAATGAATTTAAAACTAAAGGGAGATTGGGGGTGTAAAATTTTGTATGGAAGAATTTTAACGAGCGCGTCCAGAGTCCAAAATAAATAATAAAATATTTCAAAGTTTTAATTGGTATAAATAATCTTTATGTCAAACTATAGTAACATCCCAAACGATTTTTCAAAACCCTTTACGGATAAAAAGAGGGGATACAGTTTATACGAAAAATCTTATTCATTTGGTTAATAAAATTGAAACTTGGCAATTTTTGGCTCAGTATAAAATAAATAATGTCACTTTTAGTTTAAAAAAATACCCTCACAGAGGATTCAGGGGGTGACGAAGTTAATAGGTTAGAAACATATGTAACCCGCTGTCGAATTAACTCTAAACTCGGTAAAAAAGTAGGTATGTGTTTTAGGGTTTTTCAAAACTCGACTCCTACCAAGGTGGAAAAGGGTAATAAAGTTTAAGGGGTGGATTGCTGGGAAATGTAGTAGGAAATGCTGTATCCACTAGCAGGAATAGCGCCACCAGTGGTTCGCAGAGCACTGGCTCCAGCGAAAGAGCCAAAATGGTCTCCGACACATGACCCTTTGCACGACAACATCCTTGTGCCACAAAGGTTGAAAAGCCGAAACAGTTTTTTAAAGTGTGTTGTCCCACTCACTGGTGAACCATGACAAGAAAGACTGAAGCTGTGGCGAGACAGTCCTTCCTTACCCAAACCGTTCGTCCCACCCGCTGAAGACCTCCCACCTGGACATGAGTAACCTGGAAGTCTTTAAACAGACTCCGGACCCAGGTTATCTGAAGCAAGGAAAATCTGTTCAGGTGGAGATTCATAGACGACTCCGCCTTGGAGTGTAAATGTGGTGCTGTTCTACAAACGATGGTACACTTAATATCGTGTCCTGCATGTCCTGTCAGCTGCACGTTGTAGGAACTGGTGGACGCTGGTAATGGCGCCAAACAAGTAGCCGAATTCTGGGCCGAGTTCATTTAGATTGCTATCGACACGCTAAGAAGAAGGGGTGGAGTTTACTGCTTGCTTCCATTAACTCGAAAATGAGTAGGTCAAGTTATGGACACGTCATCCCAAACGATTTTTCAAAAATCCACCCTTGTGGGGGTGAAAAGCGAGGATCCTGTTTATTTGAAAAATCTGATTCCTTTGATCTACAAACTTAAAAATTGGCCCGAATACTTATTAATCTAAATGTATGATAAAGATCATAAACATACATATTCGAAATTTTTAGAGGAAAGTACGAAATACACGCGGACAAAGTCGCGGGCAAAGTGCTAGTTGATAGTATAAAATCAGTTAAATTCATAATAAGAACAACAAATCATAACAAATTATGTGGACTACCCACAATTATAATAATTCCGAACCAACTCCGACATGTATAAGTATTATGATATCTGTAAATAAAATATTATTAAATGATTATTAAAGTATTTTATTTTTCTTGATTTTTAAATTATTTATAAATAATTACTAAAACAAAATAGAAACATGTATTAAAATAACTAGCTTCTGCCCGCGACTTCGTACGCGGATCCTGTTGCTTATGCCAGCGACAACGGGGTCGTCAAAATCGAAGATCTGAAACGTCTGATGTCGAATTCTAAGAGCCCGGGGACTGGAAAATAACGGGATGCGCGAGACGATTCGAGACGTTCCAGATCTTTCATTTTTGTAAGTCAACAGGAAATGCCCATTAGACTAAACAACTTTTGCTAAGACGTCATTTCTATAATATAGTGTCGCTGGGCTTTGGAGTTCCACAACAGGTGTTCCAGATCTTCAAATTTATTCTCACAGCAGAAATTGCTCTTCACGTGGAATAATTTTTGCTATGGCGCCATTTTTATATCTCTTATACTTTAGATGGTCTTGAGTATTATTGAAAGTTGGGGAAGGTTTCCTTCCTGAAGATAATGGTCTGGTGAATACTCCTGAAATACTTTGAAAAATGTTGCCTCTGAAGAGGAACTGATACGATCGGTATTTGGAAACACATTCAGAGTATACCAAACCAAGATAATTCATGGTTATGCGAACGCGACATATTGACCCCAAAAAATGATCAAGCTGCAAAAATTAATCAACTATATCTTGAGACACATCCGATTCTTCAGATGATATCGACATTCTGTTCAGAGAATGTCGAAGTCGATCAGAATTCAAACGTTCGTTGCGCTCTTCTTCTGTCTTTTCATGCCGTACTCTAGCAATTCTTTCACTCTCACTTTCGAACTGATTATGAATATTTGGTTTTGTGCGTGTTCAGGACAATGTATGATAATCTCGATCAGCAGTTAGTCGCGCATCACGTTCATCACTCGTTTCAAAAGACCTGTTAGTAGATGTGCGAATACGCTGAGAACTCAAGCGTGATTCTGTATCGGTAAACGTTTCCGATTCGCGAGACAATGCATGTCGCTCACGATCAGCGGACAGTCGCGCATCACGTTCCGCACTTGTCTCTAGAGACCTAGAAGCAGATGCGTAGATACGCTTGGAACTCAAGCGCAGTTCTCTACCCGTGAACGTCTCCGACTCGCGAGACAATGCATGACGTTCACGATCAGCGGTCAGTCGCGCATCATATTCTTCACTGGTCTCTAGAGACCAGCAGGGTAATTGCGTAAGTCACTATCAGTAGCAATGGGTTTCATTTTGACAGTTCAACAACATTCATTGCGTTATTTACGTTGTTGAGCAGACACATTTTTCGAACATATGGCGCAATGGATTAGCAATAAGCTTCAAAATGATTCAAATTGATAGTAATAGTGTGTTACACAATTAGGGTGCTGGATTTAGATGCGTAAATACGCTGAGAACGCAGACGTGCTTCGCGATCCGAAGAGGTTCCACGGAGCGAGTTGCAGCCTGATGTTCTCGAACAGCATCAAGTCTCTCCCTGACGCTCTTCGGTAGATTTAGATGCGTAAATACGCTGAGAACGCAGACGTGCTTCGCGATCCGAAGAGGTTTCCACGGAGCGAGTTGCAGCCTGATGTTCTCTAACAGCATCAAGTCTCTCCCTGACGCTCTTCGGTAGATTCTTGGGATCATAAATGATCCTCAATCTTTTAGCTCCTTTGGAACATTGGGAAAGATTTGACCTCTTTCTAGGCATGGTTATAGTTTTATTGTGAAGATACCTGATCAATTTAAATCTAAGTGACTGCTCCCCTGCGTTACCGGGTAGGCTACCGTGTCACGAAAATAAATGGAAAAGGAAATTAAACACTCAAATAACATAAGCCCGAAGGCATATTTATTCGATAAAATAAAATAAATAAATAGGAGTTTTGGCCAGTAGAGTCAAATTTTCAATGATATACCATCGTCATCGAAAACTAGTCCTAAACTGTTACCGCCTTCACCGCGTGGAGGTACTCCCAGCTTATGTTAGTGATAGCTTTGATTTCCACATCAGATGTTTCTGATCTTCGATTTCTATAAGTCAACAGGAAATGCCCATCAGACCGAACAACTTTTGCTAAGACGTCATTCCTATATGTGTTATGGTGTAGCTGGGCTCTTAGAGTTCCACATCAGGTGTTCCTGATCTTCAAATTTATTCTCTCAGCAGAAAATGCTCATCACGTGGAAGAATTTTTGCTATGGTACCATTTTTGTATCTCTTATAGTTTAGCTGGTCAGTTGCGGTTCTGAAAAAAAGAAAGAAGAAAGAAAGAAAGAAAAACATCAGGAGGAGGTTAGGAGGTTCTGCATCAGGTGTTCAAGTTTCCAAGATAAATTATAGCCTATATGTTGCCCAGACATAATACCTATACAACAAAAAAAAAACCATTCAAATCCGTCCAGTAGTTCCGAAGATTAGCGTGTACAAACAAACAGACAGCATTTTTTTTTTTTGGATTCGTGCCCTACTACTGTTTCTAAACCCCCCCCCCCCCCATTTTATTTTTTTAATATATTCAATGTACAGACAGTTTTTTTACTGTTTTATTATATGTATATAGAATATAATAATTATATGTATAGAAATAATGAACAAAAACCGGCCAAGTGCGTATCGGGCCACGCACAGTGTAGGGTTCCGTAGTAGCCCGTTATCACAATCTATTACGGTTCTGTTGTTCTTTATTCTGAATATAAAAAAATAAAAATAAATAAAAAAATAAAAATTTTCATATTTTGTTTTTCAATGCAAGTCTTTACCCGTTGTTCGTGACCGCTCAGTAGCCTAGGCCTAGCATGCAGTATAAGCTATCGGGGTGTGGGGGACGTTGGCGTAGAAGATCTGAGGGGGCTGAAGACTTGGCAGACGCCCTGGTCTATTTGCATACTCTTGTCAATAAAAACACTTTGTTACTGTTTCTGTCTTCTCATTTATTTTCTTGTGTAGGTACTTGTTGACTGGATGCGGATTGTCTGGTTGCCTTTTTTTTTTTTTGACATGACCACTCGCAGATGCAACTCTAGAAGGTTGCCTTTCTGCTTAACCGGACTATCCTGTGGTGGCCAAAAATTACTTCAAGCCAGGGCTTACAAACTAGGATTTTTCGTTAAATGAACCGACACTAAGGGCACCCCCTGTGGGGTTCGGGCCTCGGCTTAGTGCGTCATTGGGGGGAGGACAGCAATGGTCAGGCTGGGTCTGGTTATTATTATTTGGAGAATTTAAAGCTACTTGCTCAGCTACGCGGGCTAGCTCGTCGAGCAAGGGTCGGGCTGTGATGTTACAGGGGAGTCGCGGAGGGCCTCGGCGGCGGGGCCGGATACGCGGTTTGTATCTGTTTTTACGTCTGGTATTAGCTGGTTGCCAAAAATGACCCCTCTTTTGTAGTCTAGTGTGGCTAATCATAGCCCTTGAAATTTGCACACGGCACTACACATTTTTCCGTCGACCAATCAGTGCTCGCGGAGTTTGCACACGGCACTAATTTACTTTTTGTATGGGAAACCTTCAATTGGTCATTTTTGGTATTTAGACTATACCGATTACATTGGTTTGACTTTTGTTACATAGGTATTTACTTATTCTAGTTATTTACAAAAGATCTTAACATTATTCTTAGATTTAAACTAAAACGGTTCTCCCTATACTGAAGTTTGGTCATACTTATGCTTTTTGCAGCTTGTATACAGGTGGTGCCACCTTGTGGAGGCAGTAAAAAACATGAGGAATGTTTATTTATTAGACAACATAACACTTATGAATCTTATGTTTTAAACTTATTTACCTTATTTACACATTATCTATATAAATAAAAAGAAAAGTCCTGACTGACTGATTGACTAACTCATCAACGCCCAGCCCAAACCCTTGGACCTAGAGAGCTGAAATTTTGCACAGAGGTTCCCTTAATAATGTATACAAGGAATAAGGAAGGATTTTTTGAAATTCAACCCCTAAGGCAGTTAAATAGGGGATGAAAGTTTGTATGAACAACCTTATTCCTTGAGTTAATAAAGTTGAAACTTGGCAGGAATACTTATCTAAGTAAATTATGAAGTTTAGCATTTTTCGTTTTTCTAAACTACCCCTTAAAGGGGGATTGGGGGATGTCAAAATTTGTATGGAAGAATTTTAACGGTCGGTGCGATTACCTCGAAACGCTGTATTTATACTTAAGACCAAAAATAAAGAATAACGTGTATCAGGGTTTTTCAAACTCAAACTCAAATCATTTATTTCAATTAAACCTTGTACAGGCACTTTTGAATTGTCAAAATTAAATAGTCTGTCAGTTAGTCAGAAAGTTGAAGCTAGTTGCCCATTCCAAAGCGTAGATCTCTATGGAGAAGAACGGGCAAGAAACTCCATGGACACTCGAAAATCTACCCCTGACGGGGTGAAAGGGGGTAGTTAATTATACATGGGAAGATTTTACAGCGTGGCTTCATTAACTCAAAAATTCATATAAATAATCTTTGAGTCAAGTAATGAACATACCCCAAACGATTTTTCGAAATTTCACCCCTGTGGGAGTGAAAAGCGGGAATACAGTGTATATGAAAAATCTTATTCATTTGGTTAATAAACTTGAAACTTGGCAAGAATACCGATCTAGGTAAATTATGAAGTTTGGCATTTTTGTGTTTTCTAAACTACCCCCGAAAGGGGGATTAGGGGGTATCAAAATTAGTATGAAAGAATTTTAACACGCTGTCCGATTAACTCGAAACTTGGTATTTATACTTAGATCTATATAAAATTCAAAGTCCTGTCCTGACTGACTGATATATCAACGCACAGCCTAAGCCGCGGGTCTTAGAGACATGAAATTTGGAGGGTGTGTTCTTTGTGAAGAGTAGGTATCCACTAAGAAAGGGTTTTTCGAAGTTCCACACCTAAGAGGGTGAAATGGGGGGTTAAATTTTCTGTGAATAATTTCCGACCTCCACGCGGGCGAAGCCGCGGGCAAAAGCTTGTAAAGTATATAACCACTGAAATGTCGGTGCCGACACTATAAAATATGCAACATAAGAGGTAAACACTTTGAACAGAGTTTGAACTCTCTCTGATGACTTGTTAAAATGAAAAAGGAGAAGCTAAGGGCGCCTTCAGCGGTTGCCAAGTCGCAAGTACTAATAACTAACATGGAAGTTATGATAGCAGAAGTTGGTTACACATAAGGCACATGGTTTTACCTTATGTGGTCGTGCACACCCGTTATAAACAAGCAACTACTTAATCTCAGTCACTTTAAAGGATTAATGCTAAGGATTTTGCATTTGGTACAAAATTATCCAACACCCAACGTTCAACGACTTACTGCTAAACTAATAAAGTTATCTTAACCGCTATAATTTTTCTTTAAAGTTCATAAAATGCACTATCATTGTGAATTTTTCCAGATTTTTCAAGCCAGCAATTTAGGTTTTAGAGGAGGGGGGACGCCCTACTGGAACAAAAATTTGCACTTTAAAGTTCAATATTTCGTAAATGGAGCATTAAATAGAAAAATAATTTTAGCAACCCCCAAGTCATTTTGGAAGAACTATTCAACGATACCCCACACGAAGGGGTAGACGACGAAAAAAATATTCATCCCCACTTCAGATGTAGGGGAGAGATGTACCATAAAAAAAATATTTTTGAAAATTTTATTTTACCACTTTGTCGGCGTAATTGATATATACACTCCTACAAAATTACAGCTTTCTAGTACTAACGGTCTCTTAGCAAAACCTCCGACAGACAGACAGACAGACGGACTGACTTGACGAAACTATAAGGGTTCCTTGTAGGAACTACGGAAACCTAAAAAGCACATTTCGTGCCTAGGATTTGAACTTCCAATCATAGGCACGGCAAGAAATCTTGAAACCTCCAGTCTATTTAGACCAGTGTTTCTTAAACTTATTGCAGTCACGGAACCACTAACCGAATTCAAAAACCTCTACGGACCCCTGTCAAAGCATATTTTAGGAAAAAAACATTTTATGCCTTTAGTAGTTTTAATGCACAAAAGACTTTTATTGGTAGTTTACCTACTTACACTTAGGCACTAATACTTAATTTAAAACAAAACTAAATTAAAGAGAAGGATGCTCTTATTTGGCCTCAATAAGCACGTTTTTTATTGTGGACTTGTCTTCGAAAAGGCAAGGCGCATGTCATCTTTAACGTTCAATCGATTGCGATTTTTTGTTTTTATTGACACTAGAACCGAGAATCCTGCCTCACAAAGATATGTAATGGTATCACAACGGACATAGCTCGTTTGACCAGAATTGGGTAAGCTTGAATTCAGCTCTCAACACTTCTTTAGATCTCATGTCAATTAAATCATCTATACATTAAATATCTTCCGAAACGCGCTATGTTCGTATTGTACACCCGCACTAAGACGCGATCAAACAAGCGATGCGTGCGTTTACTGATTACTGTACAGTTTTCTGATAAATATATTAATGTTTACTGAGCTGCTGCGGACCCCTGGCACTCATGTTACGGACCCCTAAGGGGTCCGTGGACCCCACTTTAAGAAACCCTGATTTAGACGATGAATAAATCATCGTAAATGTTAACCCTATTATTGCTTGTCGTTTTCGCAATGATAAAAGTATTAACGTTTTATTGAAAAAAAAAAAACAATAATAAAAACAGAATTAAAAAAATAAATACTAACTTAAACTTATTTATTCACTAAAACAATACATTGATTAAAATAAATGTTTTTGCAAAATACAAAAACCAACTTGGGCCTATCACGGATTTGAACGCACATGTCTTTTTGGGGGTAACCAGTTAATGGAGCTGTGTGTACGTGAATACGTTTACGTAACGGGGTTGATCCGCTCGGCCGCATTCATTCTTTCACGTTCCCCCCGGCACTGCTTGACTGGGTCATTATGGTGTTTTATTGGTACCACTCGATTGCTCTTGAGAAGCCCTTTCCAACCGTATACGATCTCTGTATTTGGCTTTTTGACGCGTATAGGCCGACATATATTTTTGATATTATTTTTCTTTTTATTTTCACTGTCACTATTTTACACTCATGTTTTGTATACAATCGATAGATTTTATTTTATTTTTAGACGAGAGCTGACGATTGAAATTTAAAAGAACGTCGTAGTTTTTCCGAGTCAAAAGTTATACTAAGTTGAAATCAAAATTACCTCAAAATGGCGGCGCTTCCTCCTCAACCGCGCGCGGTGCGTCACAGTCCTCACTTGGCGTAATGAATTCTTTGATCTTTTAGCATGTGCGTGTGGATTGAGAGATCTTTTCGAAAAACTCTTCCAATCCCAACCAAATTATAAGAGGATTTAGGAAATAATTGTGAAAACTTCAAGGTAAATTTGTGAAACCTAAACAAAGAAAGTTAGAACTCATTAACTGGATCTCTCAATCTGGACAACTGAAGAAAAAGCCATAACGCGTATCCAAGAATATACTGCCTATGTGTTTATAATTTGCATTTTAATTAATTGTGAAGGATTTGTGAAAGCTGCTAAACAAAATTTCGATTCGTTTCAAAGCCACGTTTAAGATTTATAACGGTTTATATGAATCACTCAGAGTGGACAATTTTCAATTGAGTGATCTTGTAAAACACGACCTAATACTGAAAAAGAATGAATAATTATCATGTTTATTGCAAAATATGCTTCTGGGAAAATTTGTGAAACAAAAATCGTGATTGAAATCTTACTGGTTCAAGAGAAAATGAAAATCTTGTTTTTTGGTCGATCGTCCCAACTGAGAGATCATTATTTTGAACTATATTTAATAAACCAAAACTTATATGTAGAAGGTAGTTACATCAGAAATTGTGAAAAATGTTGTACTAAAATTTGACGAATCAGTTATACTTAAAAAGATAATCATTTTTTTTTACAATCAAAACGTTGAGTAGGGTAGACATACTGTTTTATTTTGTCCGGAAAAATGTATAACAGCAAAGAAGAACCAGTTATTTTACATACTTTGTCCTACGGACTTATTGATTAGGTTACATCCTATTATGTAATTACGAGTATGAGTGAAATTAAAAAAAAGTTTAAATTAAAAAAGGTTTTTTTTTGGTTACCTTAAAATTTCTGAACTTTTTGTGTGTAAGAATTACTTAGAATTACGAATCGGCGTTCTGTAGTTTCTTCAGCTTATAGAGGGGGCTTAAGTATATGTATTTTGATTGCAAACTTTAAACCATATTTTTATGTGCACCATTTCTATTTATAACAAAAAATATGTTAGGTTAGGGTTTTAGTGCTTTTAGCAAACGAACACACCTACGCGTCTATTAGAGGTGTGCGCCGTTTTTTTTTTTCATCGGCGGCGGCGTGATACCATAATTTAGACGGTGGCGGCAGCGGCGTCGTAAACGGCGTGAAATTGGCGTCAGGACTTTGTCAATCCTTCTACTTAAAACACTCGCTCACTTGGTGTTGACGTTGCAGGAACACACAAGATAGATTGCGGGTATGTGCATAAATAAGGGAAAGGAAATCTTCGTTCACGCCAGTACTTGAGATGGTCTCCATCAGAAAGATCTCCAGCATCCTCTCATCATTTCAGCCGAAAGACGTCCACTGCTGGTTCCTGCGGCCTTCACAAGGTCGTCAGACCACCTTGTGGGAGGCCTTTCAACGCTACGTCTTCCGGTACGCGGTCGCCACTCCAGAACCTTTCGGCCCCATCGGCCATGTGTTCTGCGAGCAATGTGCCCTGCCCACTGCCACTTAAATTTGGCAATTGTTCGGACTATGTCGGTTACCTTGGTTCTCCTGCGGATCTCCTCATTCCTGAATCGATCACGCAGGGAAACTCCAAGCATAGCCCTCTCCATTGCCCTTTGGGTGACTTTCAGCCTTCTAATAAGGCCCACTGTAAGCGACCACGTTTCAGTGCCATGTCACCACTGGCAACACGCACTGGTCAAAGACTTTCGTCTTGAGACACTGCGGTATGTGGGACGAGAAGATATTGCGTAGCTTTCTGAACGCTGCCCAGCCGAATCGGATTCGACGATTGACCTCTTTCTCGAAGTTGGACCTACCTTTGGTATTGTTCGTCGAATCGTTGAGCTCCTTAAGTTCTGAGTTGAGCTGCACGGTTACTGACAACTGCGTGCACTGACTGAACAGGTCCAATCAATCTGTGTGGTTCTTTCCTCAAAAGACCATTTCAGACACCAATCTACATGGTCTTCACACGATCTGACCATGATTTTGTCTGGACTTTAAAAGAGACTGTGTGTGACCTCTGAGTTTGTTTCGGCCTTTCTTCTCAGAATAGCCAGATAGGAAACGCATCTAGTTTAAAAAAATATTATTGACGTGTAAAAATGTTTGTACAAACCTACTTACAGAAAATAAAAACATTTATCATTTACCTAACTGGACCGTTTGTCCTAGGTAAACATACTCGTCCACAACTTTGAGAGTAGCGTCTCCGATCGTCATGAGAGTGGGTGTTACATGGGCATTTCACGTGACCTTCGTTTTGTCCATGTTCATTTTCGGACCCACTCTTTCGGAGGCTCTACTGAGGTCATCAAACATTGTACTGAGGTCCTCCTTAGTCTCAGCCATGACTACGATATCATCGGCAAACAGAAGGTGAGTTATGTACTCGCCATTGATGTTAATGCCAGCCCCTTTCCTTGAAGACATCCTCCAGTGCAGCGGTGAAAAGTTTCGGAGAGATAATGTCTCCCTGTCTCACACCTCGCTGTGGCTTCGAGGTCTGGTCCTGGAGTCGGACTGACATAGTGGCGTTTTCGTACAGACATTTCAGCACCTCGATGTACCGATAGTCGATTTGGCACTGTTGAAGAGACTGCAGTACAGCCCATGTCTCGATCGAATCAAAGGCTTGTTCGTAGTCCACAAACGCTAAGCAAAAAGGCAGGTTATACTCTTCGGTCTTCTGTATAACCTGTCGCAGCGTATGTATGTGGTCTACGGTGCTAAAGTCTTTACGGCATCTGGCTTGTTCGGGAGACTGGAAATCTTTAAAAATGCGCGCGAGAGGGTTGGGATGACTCTTGAAAACAGCTTGTAGACATGGCTCAGAAGTGAGTTGGGCCTATAATTCTTAAGAAGGGCATTGTCGCCCTTCTTAAAGAAAAGTATCACCACACCCCTGTTCCATGCCTGTGGTGTTTTACCTTCGAGTATGACGGAACCAAACAGCTTCTGAAGGGCCTTAAGAACGGGTTTTCCGCCGGCCTTCAGAGTTCGGCCGTAAGGCCCCCCTCACATTAGGCGTGCGCCGGGCGCGAGCGTTCGTCCGGCGTGTGACCGACGCGCGTGCGTGCCGCAGTCAATTTCACTGCGCGGCGCGCACGTCGGTCACACGCTCGAGGAACGCTCGCGCCCGGCGCACGCCTAATGTGGGGGGGGGGGGGGCCTAATTCCGTCATCACTGGGCGCCTTGTTGTTTTTGAGCTGATTCAGAGCCATCCTAATCTTGTACAGGCTGACGTCCGGGATGTCTTCGGTTTAGTGCGTGTATTTCTGCGATTGTATTTTCGAAAGTCTAAATAGTTTGTTTTGTCTTTTTTATTTCCTACAAAAGTATCTCTAAATAGCACACTTTTTCAGAAAACATCAACAAAAGTTACATTAGTTCCACTATCGGTCAAGAGATGACGCTGACACAAATCTGCAATATTCTACACCGCAGTGCACAGTGTTAAAATTCTCTGATGAATATAGGCCTCGCCGATGAAAATTTAAAACATATGATGGTACGGAACCCTCGGTGCGCGAGTCAGACCCGCTCTTGCCCGGTTTTTATTTTCATTTGAGCCCAATTAGAAAGCACTGTCTAATCCCGTTGTTACGCCTAAAAATTCCGTAATCCCGGGATTGAAAAACATGCTCGGGATTGTACGAGTGTCTACGCAACGAATTTCCATTTAGAGAATTTATTCCGGAAGGTTTATGTGTATAATAAGTTAATATTAAACTTAGCATAAGCATAATCAGCCAATAACGTTCCCACTGAACGGACACAGTGACACAAGCCTCCTCTCTGGTAGAGGGAATAAGCCATAATCCATCGCGTGGGCCCAGTGCGGGTTGGCGGATGTCACATGTCTTCGAATTTTTGGTTCTAGGACATAATAATATTAAACTTACATAATAATAAAAAATCTCCACGTTTTGTCCAGTCGTAAAAACCATGTGAAGCAGTTCGCTAGTAATTATAATGATCGAATGTTACACTAAGTTGGATTTTTGTTTTTACAGAATGTACTGGATGGTCAAGAGGCTCGATGTCTAGCAAATCAATTTCAGATGTACTACGGTGGAAAAGATGCTACAAAGTTGCAACTGCTTCAAACATTCACAAAGAACCCAGATATATTCAAACACATGGACCTAATAGCACAGCTAGAAAAGATAGGTTTATAATATAGTGATCTACTTATCATGTATGACTGTATGTAGTAAGTACATAAATAAAAGACAAAGTACAGATTTTGTTTGAATTCATAATATATATATATTGATGGCCACTCTAAGTTTAGTGCTGACAGAGGCCCACCAATACTGAAGCCCTGCAGATTACATAAAACACACGCTGTACACCTGCGGTACAGACAGCAGAACTATGAATAGCGAGGTCGTAGGTAGTATCAATTCAGTCTGTGAGGATAGTAGGTGTAATCAGGTGTGTCATTTACGATAACATTCAACGGAGAGTCCGGCGATGTTGCTGGTAAAGATGGAGCTAGTAGAGGCGAGTGAGGGATACTACATCCTTCATCAATGGTTACTCTTAAACTGGATGGCCTATGAAACAGGCCCTGCTGTTGTACATGTCCTAGCCTGATGTAGTCGATTGGATTATGAACGATCATCTCACTAGGAGGGGTATAATCTTTTTTATTTGTGGTGATCCCTTTTTTGCATTTCAACACATTTTCTTCACATTCTTGATAACAGCTTTCTATAAAAAGATTTTGTAAAAAAACCTTTGTTTTCTTCATAACATCTTCTTCTATGAATGTGACATTCCGTTTCAAATATGTGGGGAGTTTGGACATAAACTCTTCGTACAAATTGTAACCGAAATCATCGTGAAGACTTTGGTTAGATGATGTCGTAAGAGTTGAAACCGATTGCGCTCCTATACTGTCCGGAGATTTATCGGTTACTTCGGCTGAATCCATAGAAGTAAACATATCAAAATTGCTAAACTTCTCTTCTTGATGACACATGTTTTTAACATCGGATTCTTTGAACGTAATTGATTCTTTTAGAGCGCTTTTATTAGAAAACTTAAAATTTTCGTTCTTCAAATGCTCAATGCTATTATCATAAGTATCAATTAATTCGGGCATCCTTACATTGGTTGAACTCAACGTACTTATGGCTTTAGTACCCTTTACCAACTCATCCAAATTCAAGTTTGGTTTATCTTTCAAATCTGCCAACGCAGGTCTTGTTATTGTTTCGGATCGAACAGCTTTTGGAAACATTCTCAATGTTAGCCGACCATTTGTTACAAAGCAGTTATTTGCAGTATTATATTTCGAAAAATGATCACAAACTTTACCGCTGTCTTTCTCAAACAAAATTTGTCCGGTACGACGTGATCTTTTTCTGATTTCGTCTAAGCATTTACGTGTTTTCCGCTTTTTGCGTTTAATCGTATTGGACAACGATTCCATCGCAAACTGTAAAAAGTAGTCAGATATCTACCTACTTAATAAAAACCCAATCAAATGGTGTTTCCCAAGCTCCTGCAGGTGCTTATAAAGAAAAATTGGTTTGGTCCACCAGGTATTTCAAAAATATGTTTTACTTAAACCACATTTTATAATTAGGTACTTGATAATGAAAAGAATAACTGTCACCATAGAAATACTTACTTACTAATGAGATAAATACAGATTTTTGCGTTTTCGACTACAACATTTTCAGGAGAAAACGAAATTTAATATACGTACCTACCGTGGCAGTACCTCTATGCAAGTTGTCAGTTTGTCATCAAAAAGTTTTTAGAAAAAAGTTCGAAATTCAATTGCTTTCACTCCTCCAACTATGTGTACCTTACCTACACACTGACCTCGTACTTGTACTATAAAGGTCAGTGTGTGTACATCCGCTAGGAGTATTATGTGTTCTGTGGTGTACACAATCCTATATTGAAATGGCTCCAGTGTTACCAACTTTCAAAAATATTTATCCCTAAAGTTTGTGTCAAAAACCCCTAAAATCGCCTTAATTATTGAGTTGTCCCCCTAAAAAAATATAAATTCATAATGATTTAGAAATAATATGCTGTAATACATATGTTTCAAGTCTTTTTATTATAAGTTATTTAATACATAAAATATTTCGTCTTCATCTGAAGATTCAGATTTTTTTAAATCATACATGTTGACATTGAATAAATTTAACATTTTATTGGATGGATTAAGCCAGTGGCGCCAGTATTGCCGCCAGTCACCACAGAGTGGTTGTAGAATTACGTACTAGATGTCGTTATAAGTCGCTAGGTCAAGAAATAAATATTAATATTACCTATCAATTAATTTATTATTTTGTTTATTAGATCATTACTTTATGTACAGTATTAAAATAATAATAAGAATATGTACAAGTATATAATTATAAATATATTGCCACAGGAAGAAAATAACTTAAGATTTGATATAAACATGACATTGCACAATTTGACATACACACTGCACCGTCTAGGGATATTTTGCATAAAGTTCTTAAACTCAAAAAATACTGTCCAGTTTTAAATTCTTTTGATGAAAGCTTATTTTGTAAACCTTTTTGAACGATTCTAAATTTGAATTTGAAAAAATAAATTAAAAACAAAAGATTTACGCGGCATAAGGCAGCAAAGTCCGAAGGTTTCATTTACGTACAGTAGTTTTTGGCTATTTTTTTGCATTGAGCTAAATAACTAGAGAAGCAAACCTCATTAAAATGTGTCAAAAAAATGTAACCACTATTTAAACGCGACGATGTAGCTTTGAAACCACTACACATTTAAAAGTAAACATATATCTGTCTCACTTACACAAGTCGCAAGAATAATACCGTCGCTTAGATTAGACAAAGACCGCAATATAAACATGCAATGGCGGGAGGGTGTTGCCTAGCCATGCGAATTTTTACCCAACTTTTTAAGCCATAAAAACGCAAAAAAAAACATTAAACGTTATGAACGTTATTTTTGAATTATGTATTTAAATATTTAAAAACAATTATTTTTATGTTACAATGTTATTTTTTTGTTACACATTGTCACACATTTAGTTTTATAAAATACTAGCTGTTCCCCGCGGTGTCACACGCTGCGCGGCTCCTAAGGGTCGTAGCGTGATGTTATATAGCCTATAGCCTTCCTCGATAAATGGACTATCCAACACAAAAATAATTTTTCAATTCGAACCAGCAGTTCCTGAGATTAGCGCGTTCAAACAAACAAACTCTTCAGCTTTATAATATTAGTATAGATTTTAAATCACATACTCTATAAATTAAAAACTCCCACATAATGTGGGAAACTAAAAATAAGTTTTTAGTGGCAACATTGAACCTAATTTACAAAATTCTACATTTTATTTATTTTTATTGCGTTTTTACGTTGATATAAACACAGAAACAATAAACTTACGCGTGGAAAGTAATTCCGATTAATTTATTGTGTTTTTGTGACCTCGAATTGCACTTACTATAATATCAAAGTACTCTGTGAATTGCACTCTTTCACTACGCATTTTCCCATTTTGGCGGTAATTTTCACTCGGCTTACTTCGGTTGGCGTCACACAGAGCACTGAACTGCTGAAGTGCTGACATTAGCTACGATTGAGGCTGTGGCCTTGATCCCAGTGGCAATGCCTTGACGCGGTAATTGCTAATCTAGTGTATGTATATCAATGTTTTTTTGTGTCAACTTTAAGTTTTACAACAGGTTATCGGTTAATTTCGAATTAATGGTATTGTGTGCATCATGTAGCGGCGCCATTTAACCAGAGAGGAAATGTTAAGGGCAGTAGGCATCCTCCAAGCTGGGGCTATTCAACGGAGTTTTGCTGAGGAGATTGGAACAAGACAAAACGTGATATCAAGGTTATGGCCACGTTATCGTGCTACTGGTGAAGTGGCTGAAAGACACCCAGGCGGGACGCGCATAACCACTCAACGACAAGACCGATTTTTGCAAGTTGCCGCGAGAAGACAACCAAATGTTACGGCCGTGCAGTTGGTTCAGAGGCTCCAGTCAGAGCACCAGTTGCTTGTGAGTGACCAAACTGTGAGGAGAAGGCTGCATGAAGCTAACCTTCATGCTCGCAGACCGCTTCGTACTCCAGCACTACGTCGAGGAAATCGTGGACGACGACTAGAGTGGGCTCGTGAAAATTTGCTCTGGGAAGATAACCAGTGGTCTGTAGTGCTGTTTACCGATGAGCCCCGGTTCGGTTTCCATCCCGATACACGTAGAGTACGTGTTTGGCGAGTTCCTGGTCGTGAGAGCCGTCTGCAACATCCTCAGGAAGTCCATTCATACCACGGCGGGACAATTATGGTTTGGGCGGGAATTCGTGTTGGTGGAAGAACAGACCTCGTTTGGATCAGAAACACCATGACGACTGAAAAATACCGTAACGAGGTGCTAGTACCAATAATCTACCCCCATCGACTACAAATGGGCCAAGAATTCACGCTCATGCACGATAACGCCCGTCCGCACACAGCGAGGGTGGTGACGAGCTGGTTGCAGGAGCACGACGTATCGGTCTTAGGCTGGCCCGCTCAATCGCCTGACCTAAACCCCATAGAACACGCGTGGGACATGCTCCAAAGAAGGGCTTTGAGGAATTTCCCTGCAAACATTGCGACGGAAGAGCAACTTTTTTTGCATCTTAGTCGGACCTGGGACAATATACCGCAGCTAGACTTGGATAACTTAATCCAAAGCATGAAAAACCGTTGCAGGACCGTTATTAACGTCATGGGTGGTTTTACTGACTACTGATTTTTCACATAACTGTTAAAAACAGATTAATTTTTCCTTATTTTTCACTTTTTCTTGAGAAACACATTCATTGTTAGTTTTACCATTATTTCAAGTTTTTTCTATAGTTGAATAAAAATTTGTTTACACAAAAAAAATTGTTTTCTTTTATTCTGGAGTGTAGTCTGATAAATGGGCTTTATAAAAATATATACATGTTGTATGTTATCTATACATATAATAAATCTGTAGACGAGGCGTTTCTGTACAATGAAAATAAAAATAAAAAAAATAGTTGGGCTGTTATAGGATAACCAACCGATGCCATTTCTTCAATTTTTGGAATTTTTGTCTGTTTGTCTGTTTGGATGTGACAGATTTTGAACAGGCTCAACGTAAAAAGTACCAAACCAATATGGTTCATATTTATACTCAAATATAGTCTAGAACTCGGAGCAGTGATTAGTCTTTGTTTCATCGCAATCGCTTCAGTCTATCAAAAGATATAATCAATTTGAAGCATTCTATAACAATTTTTATTGCAATAAGTGGAAACATGTAACGACATCTATTGGCGCGATATAGTACTAACGAAATCATATTGTTATCTTTAAAACATTATTATGTTTAATCACGTCGTAAAGGCTTGCCTTTATGACGAAATAATTCTGATCCTTATGTCTGTGTTATTTAAAAAAATAAATAATGATAATGTTTAAATAAATAATATAAACACATTTAAAATAAAATCGTAGGAAAGGCAAAACTGTACATAGAATATATAAAAAAATTACTTGGGGCGTGATCTACAATCGATATCGAAGCCAAAAATATAGTTTTTAGAATTTTTGTCTGTTTGTCTGTATATATGTCCGGGCTAAACTCAAAAAGTACTGCATGGATTTACTTCAAATTTTGCATGAATATTACTAAGAGGTCGGGTCAACATATAGGCTACATATTATCACGCTATCACCTACGAGGAGGAGCTGTGAATCTTTAATTTTCTTACGCATTCTGTGACAGCGTGTAATCTAACGACGCATATTTAAATGTTGTTTTTGAGTAAGTCATGCTATTATCTAGCTTTACACTATAAAAACTTTTACGCCATTAAATTAACTTGGGCAGAGAAACATAGTTTAATGAATGTTAGTAGTATAAGACAATTTTGAAGCAGCGCCATCTATGAGATTTCATAAAAATCAAATCAAGTTACATGTCAACACTTTTTGGAAATTAATAATTTTTTGATCATGTTGGTGAGGTTAGTAGTTAGTTATTTTTAAAATTCATAGATGGTAATGTGCATTTTCTTCATAAAAGTTGTATCGTATAGTTCGTTTTGACAAATTCAAGTTCCAGCAAAACCCTCAAAATCTTGAGCAGAGTTGAGGAAGACAATTTAAAAAAAATGCGGTGTTAAGTATTACAAAAAAGTTATGTTCATTGATGATGATCATTTCTTCATCAATTTCATGTTGTTAGTACAAAATAAACATTGACTGTTAATACTTTTGTTCGGTATTTATCTGTGTGATTATTGCTTGGTAATTAATATATTTTCATGTCGTATACCTAATTATAAACTTAAATTATACCGTGCATCCGAATAATGGCGAATGCGATTTTCTGCGTTTGTTACTTCACACTGTCCGAGGCAAAGTCTTTTGCCTTTCTGAGGACATTTGATGGCGTGGAGTTTCCCACTTACCGCGCAGCCTGCGTAGCACGTCACCTGCTCGACGGTGACCAAAATTGGGCTGACACCCTCGCGGAGGCGAGCGTCAGTGACAGTCCCAGCCGCATGCGTCATCTGTTTGCCGTCATCTTGGTGTTTTGTGGAGTCGCGAACCCGGTAGCTTTGTGGGAGAAGTATCGCCATCATCTGTCTGAAGATTTTCTACGAGTCGGAAGTCGGAGACGGCGAAATGACCACCATACGAAATGACCATGTCGCTTTGTTCTCTACAGAGCAAAAACAAATTTATGACACCGTCCTTGAAAGCGTTTGGCAAAACCAGGGTAAAATGTTTTTCTTGGATGCTCCTGGTGGTACAGGAAAAACATTTGTTACCACTGGCATACTTGCAGAGGTCAGGAGGCAAGGCAAAATTGCTATTGCTGTAGCGTCGTCGGGAATCGCTGCCACACTGCTTCCGGGACTGCAAGACAGCACATGCCATGTTTGAACGATTTAATCAGACATTGGAGAGGTACCTAGCCAAAGTTGTGGAAAATCGGCAACGAGATTGGGACAAGCACATACAACCGTTTTTGTTGTCATATCGAAGCGCTGTTCACGAAAGTACATCGGTGACACCAGCTTTCGCAAACTTTGGAAGAGAATTACGGCTGCCTGCAGACCTGATCACCGGAATACCACCTGATGCCCCACGCAGTATAACCGATTATGCGAATGACTGGCGGAATAAAATGAATGACATTTATGAGCACGTGAGACAATCGGGCCAGCAAATGTCTGAAAAGATGAAAACCCGTTATGACCGCAAAATGAACAATAAAGGGTTCGACGAAGGTTCACTAGTGTGGTTGCACAATCCAGTCCGCAGCAAAGGGAAATCTCCTAAGCTTCAAGCTAAATGGGACGGACCGTACCGGATTGTGACCAAGATCAATGACGTAACCTACCGGATACAGAAAGGTGCAAGAGGTACTCCTAAAATCGTCCATGTGGATCGACTGGCGCGTTACTATGGGGCCGATAATGCTCGGGACGAGCATGTCTTAGGAGGGGGCAGTGTTGCGCGCCACAATTAATGCCTGGTACGTCGTGACATTAGTTACCACTAGCGCCATCTAGTATCGAGTAGCAGAACTAGTCGAGTCACGATCGTTCTAGAAAATTCGATACTAGAACTTTGTAGAACTTTCTCGAACTATCGACACCTAGTCGGTCGGGGCCGGTATGTACTCGAACATTCTAGATGTTTCTACAATGGAATGTTCTCGAACTATCTGCGGCACTATATAAGGCCGGGATGCGCGACGACCGACACAGTCGACATGGAGAAGGCCTTCGACCGTGTGTGGCACGACGGCCTCGTTTACAAGATGGCCACATCCGACGCGCCCCGTCGCGTTGTTAAAGTGGTCTCTACTTTCCTCTCCAACAGGACTTTCAGGGTGGTGGTCGACGGGGCGCTGTCTAGCGCCCGCCCGGTGCTCGCGGGTGTACCGCAGGGCAGCTGCGTCTCGCCGGCGTGTTACTCGCGTTACACCGACGACATTCCCACCACTCCGGACGCTATGCTCGCGCTGTACGCAGATGACGCCGCGTACATTACTACATCGCTCAATGCGAAGTACGCGGCCGTCAAAATGCAGCGCGCGCTCGATAAGCTTCCCGAGTGGCTGTCCAAGTGGCGGCTGTCGGTGAACGTGGGTAAGACGCAGGCGATGGTCACCGGGTCCGCGCCTCTCCCACCACCCTTGAAGCTGCAGGGAGCCGACGTCGCGTGGTCGCCCCGGGTCAAGTACCTAGGGGTCACTATCGACCGTCGGCTCACGATGGGGCCACACGTCCGCTCGGTCGCCGCACGGGGTAGGGTCGCCCGCACCTTGCTCAAGCCAGTGCTCTCGTCCCGCATCCCGGCGCGCGTCAAGTTGGGTGTGTACAAGCTGTACGTACGCCCAATATTGACGTACGCCGCTCCGGCATGGTTCGCCCTCACGAGCGAGCCGAGCCGAAAGCTACTCCGCGCGCAGGAAAGTCTTGCGCTGCGGACCATAGTAGGCGCGCCTCGTTTCGTGAGGAACGATGTCATCCGGAGGGATCTCGGCATTGAGAGCCTGGATGAGTTTGTGCGGCGCCTCGCGACGGGCATGTTCGCGCGTGCCGACGCATCTGCCTGGCCCCATGTCCAGGACATTGCGCCCTGGCACGCGCGCCCCCCTGACGCGAGACCCTTGCCCCGCGACCTGGTAGCGGACGACGACCCCATCACACCGGACTGGACGCCTCGAGTGAGCCGCACCCAGGTTACACGCGGCCCACTCGACCCAACTTAACTGTACAATCTACATACGCTCGTCGCGTAGCGCGTGCTAAGTTAACATAGGCGCGTTGTGCGGCGAAACTCAGACATCCACCACTACACAGACGCCTATACTCACACGCGTACGCGAACGCGGGACGCGATACGCGTAGACACTGGGCGGTGTTACACAGTACAATACCGCTCACACACACACGACTGCTCCTTAACCCGGACCGTGGACGGCTCGCTCTGGAAGCGGGGCGGGCGGGGGCAACTCACCCATACTCTGTAGGAGCGTCGAGTCGGCACCTCCGTCGCTGGTCGTCCTCCGCCGGGCCTCCCCCAGGTAACTGGGGGTCTCACCTGGCGGGGACTGACCGCCGGGGTGTCGTGAAGAAAGCGGCGCTGCTTATCAGCGTCGCGGCGCCCTTACAGAGACACAACATGCAATCACTCACATGGGCGCATGTCATCTACGTGCGCCCAATAATCTTCAGGCCTTTGATGCCGCCATTATGAGGGGCCCGTATTTACGGGCCACCGTGTTGCCTTTCGCGGCCGGGGGGCACAGCCCCGGTACCGCTCGCCACGCCCCCTTACGGGGGCGTCGCGATCTCTACGATTGACCGACACAGTTTGGATAAAGCGACAAGAGCGAAAACATCTAAGCGATCTTCAAGTGCGAATTAAGAGTGATCAGTAGTGTGATTGTGTTCTTTTAATTAGTGTTTTGAGTTGTAATTAGTGTTGTCAAATAAATTGTTATTTTTGGTTATTAAATCGGCAGTTTTTATTGTCACGAACCCGAAGCTCGTAACAGTATTGTTGAATTTTTTTTTGTATAATGATTTTTTTTTTCTCTTGCCCTTATTTCAATTTATTTTAGGTCAAAGCAAAAATGTCTTCTTCCATATTTTTTTTTATCTATCTAATCTAACTAGCCTGTATTGTCCCACTGCAGGGCATAGGCCTCCCTCCCTCTTTTCCATACAATTCTGTCTTTTGCAGTCCTTTGGTAGGAGTCAAGTTCGCCCCGCCATCTTCAGCCATGTCTACCACATGTCAGATGACAAATGGGCCAAGAGAACCTCTGATTGGGTCCCACTAAAAAAATACAAACAAATAAAATATATTAATTATATAAAAAATATAAGTAAGTACTTACCTATCAATAATTTCACCAACTCTTTGTCTTTTGATTTCCAGAGGTGTGATGGACGAAAGTGGAGAACAGTTTGTGGCGTACTGTCTGCCAACTGAAGACACAATACAGAAACGTCGTCGCGACATTACAGAGAGTATACTATACATGGACGGCGATACATATGAGTATAAGATGGCTAGGGAATACAACTGGAACGTCAAGAGTAAGGCTTCTAAGGGTTACGAGGAGAACTATTTCTTGGTAGGTAAAAATGATTATATTTTTGAAAAAGGCGAATAAAAAAAGACATTTAAAAGAAATTATTTTTAAATAATGCACAGATTGAGTAAAGACTGAGTGGATTTCACTTGGTGAAATACTCGCTTAGTGCTGCCCTGCTCTAAGATTGATGATTGGATTATGCTGTTGCAATTCTAAAGTATGTGATGAATATGTGTTTTTAGTCAAGCTGGCCATACTTTTGTGCTAACATTTTTGCAAAATGCCAATATGTCTTATAAGTTTGATGTTATTGAAGAAGATACATTCCTGCTATTTGCATCAGCGAAAGTACAATTAAGTGTAAAAACGAACTTTTATTTCTTTACAAACAATTCCCCTAAGTTTCATACTTTACAATATTTTTTCACCCAAATATAACAACTAATCTCTCCAACAGGTGGTCCGCAACCACTGCGTCTACTACAACGAGTTGGAGACGCGCGTGCGACTATCAAAACGACGTGCGCGCGCCGGAGTCGCAGCACAGGCGTTGACGCGACTAGTCGTTACGCACAGACCGCTCAGTGCGCCTGAACATCGCATGTTAAGGCTGAGAGAGAAGCAGCTTGAACCGCCACAGGTGAGCATAATTTAGAGTACAGATTTGAGTAGTCGCAGCTCAGGCGTTGACGCGACTAGTCGTCACGCACAGGACCACTCATTGCTGCTGAACATCGCATGTAAAGGCTGAGAGAGAAGCATTAACTGCCACAGCATTTATTTACAGTAGAATATTAACACTCCTTGATTAACTGGTAGAGAATACTTAGGGCATTCTGCCTTTGTACCTCTTTATATTGCAATACGTTAAATTAATTCATAATTATCAAAGGAGGATGAACGCTGACTTTTTTAAAAATGCATAGTGCTTATATACCTTATATTTGTATTCCTTTTATAGTGCTTGTTAGTGATCCTAAGATTTCTACTACATTTTCTGTTTTTACCCGTGAGAACCTGTAATTGGCTTTATGTCTCATAAACGATTGTTATGCTTCTGTTATAGCTGTTGGTTCTCCTATAAATAAATAAATAAAAATAAAATAATTGGCAATTCAATCCCACCACCAATAACAACTAGACTTACATAAATTGTCCTGTCGTTTTTCGCTGGAGGGACATTTTGTCAACCGCTCCTTTGATCTCAATTGTAATTTTTATTAATGATAGGTTAAATCACACCCAATAATAATACCTCGTTTTTTACTTTGTGTATCACACACTAACCAGTCTAGGTAGTTATGCATAGCCAACCACTTCCCCGTACTGTTTTGATAAACTAAGATCACGCCATGCCACCCATCAGTTCCAGGTAGCAATATTTATTTGCAATAAATTACCAAGTAATGGTGACCAAAACAATTAAGAGTATGATCTTACATACGAGCAGCTTCCTGTTACTGGCCCACTGTGAGGTCCAGCCACCGACACACACATACAAACCTTTTCACTAGTATATAAGACCATGTAACTTAGATTTAAGGGTCTTCTTATTATAACGCTCATGCTGAGCACACGTGTATTCAATTAAATAAATATATTTTTTTACAAGTCTTGCGCGTTCATATTTGACTGGCGCAGCCGGGTCGGATTAGTAAAAGTCGCGAACAGTATCGTTAGTAGACACATACATCGGTCGTAACGTATTCTCGACGCTATAGACTTCTAATTCGTAAAGAACCTCTCAACAAATTCGTCAAAAGAACGTTACGTGTGCAGCAACAACAGCAGCAGCAGCAGAGCAGTAGTACGAGAACCGGCATGGGATCGAGCATACTGTGAGTAGACCTTTATTCGCACTGTTCCATTCCTTGTCGTAACCCCTCACGTCTAATTGGACTAGACATCGCCAACTAGCGTAGTTCATCTACTTTCGGACAAAAATCGTCGAATCTAGATTTTATTTTAGTTTATTAAGTAAATTGGACTCACATTGCCAGTTTACTAGTTTAGCGTTTCATTTGAAATACGTAATTGGACTTACATTGCCATTACACTACCTCTGTTTAAATTACTCGAACTTCAGTAAATTTAGACATTCTAGCGTAGCAAAGCGTTGTGTGGACTCAAATCGCCAACTTCGTTATTTTAATTTTTATCTTATAATTTAATTAAATATGAATATCCAACTGATACCTAAAGAAATCCAAAGCATCATCCCAAGATTCGATGGAGATGATAAGTTGCTTAACCTTTTTATTTCTAAGTGTGAATATGTGATTAGAAGCTTTAGAGGAGAGAATAACCCAGCACAACAGACTTATCTATATCATTGCATTACAAGCCGATTAGTTGGTAAAGCAGCAGTTTTAGTTAGTGAACGTGAAAACGTCACAACCTGGGATGACCTTAAGGAACTTTTTGTCCAGCACTTCGGAGATCCGAGATCCGAAGCTTGCCTTAACATTGAATTAGAAAACCTTAAGATAAAACAGGGAGAATCATTTATAGACTTTTGCCACAGAATACAGAATGTTAGGAGCTCATTAATTTCAAAGGTAAACCTTTTAACCGATGAGGGCATTAAAGCAGCCAAGTATATAATATATAACAATACAGCTCTAAACGTTTTCCTTTATAACTTACCAGAAGATATGATCAAGTTTGTTAGACTCAATAAATGCCTTACTCTAGAGTCCGCGTTAAGTGTTGTAACGGAGGAAGTTAACTTCCAAACGCGCTACAATGCCCGAAATAAGAACAAATCAACGCCTTCTAATAACACGAACCAAGCTAATACCCCTAAACCAAACTTTACGGCTCCAACTCAGTTCAAATTTGGTACTCCGGCAAATAATAATCAAGGTTTTAGACAAATATATGGTTTTAAACCCAACTTTATTTCAAATAATAACAACCAAAGAGTCGCAAATCAACCACAAGGAGCTAAACCAAGTACCAGTAACCAACCAAATCAAAAAGCTATAACTCCACAACCCCAACAGATTCCGCGTACATTTAATAATTATAAACAATCAGGCTTCTTTAAAGCAAATCCAAACCAACAATTCCGATTTGGTATAATTAATCAACAGCCAAGGCAAAACAATGATGTGTCAATGCGAACGGTTCACAATAATATGATTGAAGGACCACTCGAACTTGACTCTGAATCTAACTGCGAACAGATATGCTTAATAGATGACGAGAACCTTGTAGTGTTAATAGACGATAGTAATCAAATTAATTGCGTGCAAGATACAAACGAACCAGTAAATTTTCAGATAGAAGCCTCCACAACGGACCAAACGGACCAAAAACAGAAGTAATAAATCTAAATTACAGTGGTCTTAGGCTACCACACATATATTTACCGGAAATGGAAGCAATTTTTCTTATAGACACAGGTAGTACACGTTCTTTTATAAACACCGAACTAGCAGATCAGTATTTTAAGTATTGTAAGAGCGAGGAACCATTTGAAGTAATCAGCACCCATGGACGTAGCAAGCATAGTGAAGTCGCATACATTCCCTTAACGGATACCTTTAACACAGACATTCATCACAAGTTTTATATATATAACGTAGACAAAGCATACAACGGTCTTATTGGATCAGATTTATTAAAAGAGTTAGAGGCCACTATAGACATGAAAAATCAGGTATTAAGAACAAATACGACAGAAATTCCCATTTTATATAACCCATCTCATCAGATAGTAATACCCCCTAGATCAGAAACACGCGTTAAAGTGCCAACAATGCTAGACAATGGAAATGCAATTTTAAATCACATAGAATTCTGCCCTGGAGTTCGTATGCCTGACGCTTTAGTTAATTGCGTAGACTCTCTAGCGCACACTGTCATCCAAAATACTACAGACACTGAGATGACTATAACTTTTAAAACACCCTTTAAAGTCGATAGTGTAGAACAGGACTTAGATAATTGCCTTGTTCATAATTTAAACCACAACTGTGATTTAGAAAAACTATTACATGAAAATTTAAGTAAATTACGACTTGACCACCTAAACGCAGAAGAAAAATCATTAATAAGTAGCTTATGTACCGAGTATAAAGACATCTTTCATTGTGAACACGTACCTCTATCCTTCACTAATCAAGTGAAACATAAAATTCGCACAAAGAACGAAGATCCGATTTACATACGCCCATACAGACACCCCGTTAGTCAAATTGAGGAAATACAGAAACAAGTCGATAAACTTTTGGAAAATAGAGTAATTACAGAATCACACTCACCTTGGAGTGCCCCTGTACACCTAGTTCCTAAGAAAATGGACGCCTCAGGTGAACAGAAGTTTCGGATGGTTATCGACTATAGACGACTCAACGAGATAACAATAGACGATAAATACCCACTTCCAAACATCACAGACCTATTCGATAGATTAGGAAAGGCTTCTTATTTTACTACGATAGACTTAGCTAGTGGTTACCATCAGCTAGAAGTAGAAAAAGAGGACCAACCGAAAACAGCATTTACAACACAATCAGGACATTACGAATTCACTCGTATGCCTTTTGGATTAAAGACAGCCCCAGCTACATTTCAACGAGCAATGGACAATGTACTCCGTGGACTACAGGGCATACATTGTCTTGTCTATTTAGATGACATTATTGTTTATTCCACCAGCCTTCAAGAGCACATAGATAAGCTCAGAAAAATATTCGATAGGCTTAGACAAACAAACCTTAAAGTAACCCTTGATAAATGCGAATTTTTGAAAAAGGAAGTATTATATTTAGGACACACAATAACCAAACACGGTCTTAAACCAAATAATGATAAAATTAAAGCCGTATTACAATTCCCCTTGCCTAGAACACCAACGGAAATAAAAAGTTTCCTAGGCTTAGTAGGATACTATCGAAAATTCATCAAAGATTTTTCTAAAATAACACAACCTATGACAAACTGTCTTAAAAAGAAAAATAAAGTCACCATAACTCAAGAATTTGTAAACGCATTTGAAAAATGCAAAGAGTTACTTACCAATGCACCATTATTACAATTCCCAGATTTCGAAAAACCCTTTCTTTTAACAACGGATGCATCTAACTTTGCACTAGGAGCAGTCCTATCGCAAGGTCCTATTGGCAGCGACAAACCAATAGCTTTTGCGAGTAGAACACTTAACGACGCTGAAACGCGTTACAGCGCAATAGAAAAGGAACTATTAGCAGTTGTCTGGGCATGTAAACATTTCAGACCTTATTTATATGGTAAAAAATTCACAATACTAAGCGATCATAGACCATTGGTATGGTTAAATTCTGTTAAAGAGCCAGGAAGTAGACTCACGAGATGGAGACTTAGACTCTCCGAATACGATTACGAAATTAAGTACAAACCCGGTAAACAAAACAGCAATGCAGATGCATTATCCAGAATTAAAGTAAATGCTTTAGACGACATTTCAATGATAGTAAATACCGATGATTCAAAAACCATTGTTATTTCATCAGATGAAGATGACAATGTTACCATTTCATCCAGGAACTCTAAAAATAGACCTAGATCACCATATTCAATACCATCAATAGGAAGTGAAACAGTCACAGCCTCTGAAAGAGCAGACTCCCCTTCTTTAGTAACAATACATTCAGAGGACAATACAGACTCCTCTGATATCCCAATATTAAAGGAAGCCATCGATACGAAACCCAATCAGATTCTCGTATACACATGGCATAGAAATGAGTGCAACGTTAAAGACTTATCTAGGAATAAGCAAAAAGTATTCGAAGTACACATGCCAACAGATAAACCAGAATTAATAAAAGAATTCTTAAAGGAATATATCCGTCCTAAAATTAAATATTATATCTATTTTGAGGACGAACGTCATCGCAAAGAATTTTCAAACATTATTACAACTTTATTTAAAAAACATGCAATAAACATATACGAGTGCACCGAAAGAGTCATTCACGTTGAAGACGAAAACGAACAACGAGAAATAGTCCTAAAATATCACGTGGGAAAAACATGCCATCGTGGTATTAAAGAAACCACAGCCCATTTAAAAAGAACATACTACTGGAATAACTTAGAGCATACCGTAGCTTGCATTATCAACTCATGTGAACTTTGCAAACACATGAAATATGATAGGAAACCCTTAAAACCCGAACTACAATTAACTCAAACCCAAACAAAACCGTTTCAAGAACTTTTTATAGATATTTTCTCAATAGAAGGAAGCTATTTCCTTACAATCATTGACGCTTTTAGTAAACTAGGCCAAGCTATAGAAGTACCTAATAGATCTACACCGGAAGTCATAAGAGCACTTATAAAATATTTCGCCACATACGGTGTGCCATCAAAAATTAGTGCAGACCCAGGATCAGAATTTAATAATAACTTATTAAAGGAAATGTTAACATTTTACAAGATTAATCTACACATAGGCACGCCCCATAATCCAAACTCTATGGGATTAGTTGAACGATTTCATTCTACTATCATAGAGATCTATCGACTTGCAAAGTACGAGAGAAAAATAACTGACGCCGCATCTGTCATGACATATGCTATTATGTCATACAACCAGTCTATTCATTCAACTACTGGTTTAACGCCATTTGAAGTAGTCTTTGGGCACACTGATGCCTCAAGTACCTTTGCAGTAGATTTTAATAAAAGCTACACCCAACAATTAGTAAAGGACCATGTTAAGCGCACTAAATATCTCTATAATTACTTAACCGATAAAATGATACAATCCAAAGAAAAAACCAAAGAAAAACGCGGCGGTGAAAAACAATTTGACATTAAAAAAGGAGATCAAATTTATATGAAAGGAGTTAATACTAGACGTAGTAAAGATAAGCCTCGATACCAAAAAGCAACAGTTATAGATGAAGTTAAAAGGAATACAGTAGCTGTCCAGAGCAAAAACAATAGAACAAAGAAAATACCAGTTAAAGACATAAAACGTCCTCCACAGATTCGTCTTGGTGGTAGCGATGCAAGCAGCCCTCAGCCTGGGCCTTCAACTTCAAAGGATTGAAGACAATCCGGGAATCCTCCCCGTTAAAGAAGGACAAGCTTCACTTAGCCTGTATAACTGGCATATAGTTAAGAGACTAGACTTAAATTTAGTTCATAGGAATCTAGAATATAACATTGAAAAATATAATGAAATATTTAACTATATGAAAGATAAATTAAGTATGTACGTTTTAGATGGTAGTCTTGTTGATGCCGAGTTACAAACTCAATACATAATGAACATAACTATAGAACACTATAATCAGTTAATTCCAAGCATTAGGATAAAAAGGGGACTTATCAATCCTGTCGGATCCATAATTAAAGCTATTACTGGAAATTTGGATAACGAAGATGCACTTAGATACGATAAATGGATAAACAGTCTGCAATTGCGACAAGATGCAATCATGAATAAAGTTACTCTTGTTTCCGAAATAGTTGACACATTCGTTAATATCACTAATTCAACTAGAAACAACTTTAAAATACTTGAGAAAACTATAGAGGAAATAGAAGACACTTTAAACAAAACTCAATTCCAAAGGAGTAAGAACCTTATCTTAGATACTTATAACATGTTAACTCATAACTTTCAAATATTATTGACCCGCTTAAATGAAGTAGAGACAGCGTTGGCATTTAGTAGAGTTAATGTATTACATCAATCCATATTAGACACCACTGAATTAATTAATATACTTCAAGACATAGAGAAAAAGGATAAGTTAGCTTTTACTGTTACTGATGAAAACTTAGTTAATATCGAACATTGTATCGACATCAAAGCTTATGTAAAAGGAAAACAAATAACTTTTATTATGTCAGTACCAACAGTCCAATCAGATGTCTACAATTATTACACCCTACACCCTTTTCCTATGTATAACCCCCACCTTGGCCTATCATTCCTAATTACTCCTAAACATTCCCACATCCTTGCGAAAGGGTCGAAAGTGGTATCACTCTCCCAGCCTTGCAGAGAACTAGACGAAGGAAAGTTCCTTTGTTACGAGGACAACGTGTCTTCAGTGGAAGAAAGTCAATGCATCAAAGATTTGATGGCGTTCTCTACGAAAATAACATCGTGCCTGCCCCTTCCAGTCAACGCATCTGACATCAAAATAAAATCCATACGCCAAGACTCTTGGATTATTTTCACAGGCTTCCCTACATTTCTGAAGGAAAACTGTGACGGCGACATGAATCAACACGACATCATGGGCACCTACATCCTAACCCTTAACAATGCCTGTGAGGTAAAACTTGGGACATCCACATTAAGAAAACGCCGCTTACAAACAGGAGCAGTCGTCTTCCATAGTTCACCATCAATACATCTGCCCAGTATTATAACACCAAAGGACATCGCACTACGTAAAACTATAAGTCTAGACGAGATTGACTTGGAAAATCTACAGTTCCTATCGCACGCATTAAAGGATAACAGTGAAGTGAAAAACATTGAAAGTCATTTTGTGAATGTGCACAGTGTTAGCATAGGAACTATTGTAATTTACGTCATTTTACTTTTTGTACTAATTTTAGTTATACTATACCGATTTAGAAGTACATTGTTGAAAAAGCTTACACAAAATCACCAACCTCGTGATGCACCTTCGGATGGTGATTTTGCACTTATGGAGGGAGGAGTTATGCATAGCCAACCACTTCCCCGTACTGTTTTGATAAACTAAGATCACGCCATGCCACCCATCAGTTCCAGGTAGCAATATTTATTTGCAATAAATTACCAAGTAATGGTGACCAAAACAATTAAGAGTATGATCTTACATACGAGCAGCTTCCTGTTACTGGCCCACTGTGAGGTCCAGCCACCGACACACACATACAAACCTTTTCACTAGTATATAAGACCATGTAACTTAGATTTAAGGGTCTTCTTATTATAACGCTCATGCTGAGCACACGTGTATTCAATTAAATAAATATATTTTTTTACAAGTCTTGCGCGTTCATATTTGACTAGGTAGGTCTGCACTACTCTAATATATGCTAAAGGAGAATGAATAAGAGCGTACCTAGACACAAAGTTAATTGCAGCATTATGAACTATGTTGATATTTGTTGCCCTCATGGAGTAGTTTAATTAATCCTAAAACCTAGAGGATAACTCCTAAAGAAGTTATAGCGACCAAAATTTCAGATTCCTAAGTGTTGTATTTTAAGAGAAATTAGCTTTCATTACTTTTCCATACTAAATCTCCGCGTATAACCCGACCAAATTAAGTTGTGCTTGTGAACAAGGGAATCGGCGCCATTACCATTGACAACTTAATTTGGTCGGGTTATACGCGGAGATTTAGTATGGAAAAGTTAGGGTCAGTTCACACCGAGACGCGACGCGACGCGCAGTTTTCAAGATAGAAATACAATTACAGACCTTATCTACTACACAAAAAGGTACACAATTCAGTGAGCTACGCCGCGCGGCGGCGGCGCCGCGCTGCGTAGCTCGACGTAGTAGGTAGACACTGAATTGTGTACCTTTTAGTGTAGTAGATAAGGTCTGTAATTGTATATCTATCTTGAAAACTGCGTGTCGCGTCGCGTCTCGGTGTGAACTGACCCTTACATTACCCCAGTGCATAAGGGTGGCTCAAAGCATGACGTCGAACAATATAGACCCATCTCGATTCTGCCGACCTTGTCAAAGCTTTTTGAGAGACTTGTACACAACGAGATTTACCCTCTTCTACATAATATTATCATACCCGAACAACATGGGTTTGTTAAGGGGGAAGCTCTAAGGTGGCCCGCGAAATTCAATTTTTTTTACGTTTTTTGCAATTTGCTCGTCAGTATTAAGTTGTACGTTGATTAAAATATGATTCGCGGTCGTAACAAATATGTATTTACAGAATTATAATCATTTAAGTCATCAACACAACTCTCTAAGACCATGTAATCCCCAAATGTCAAGATTTCATGAAATAGTCATTCTTCAAAAAAACTTAAAAAAATTGAATTTCGCGGGCTACCCTGGCGCTTTCGCCTTAAGCGCCGATCCACGACTTCTATTATAATATATATAATTAACTTTTTGAAAATGTTGATAGGCGATTGCAAATAGATACGGTCTATCTATACTGACTTCAAAAAAGCTTTTGACAAGGTCGATCATGAAATTCTCCTGAGTAAAATTGCCTACATTGGAATACGCGGAAATTTATTGCGTTGGTTTGTGTCATACCTCGAAAACCGGTCGCAGAGGGTAGTGGTGGAGGGTAATTATATTTAGGTTTTTTGCAATTTGCTGGTCAGTATTAAGTTGTACGTTAATTAAAATATGATTCGCAGTCGTAACAAATATGTATTTACAGAATTATAATCATTAAAGTCATCAACACAACTCTCTAAGACCATGTAATCCCCAAGAATGACTATTTCAAGTTATTAAGTTTTATTTACTAACAAATTTGTTACTATAATTTTCTTGATGTACGCTGATCTTCAAGTGATACGTACTATGGACGACTGCCAGTCATTTCAGGAGGACCTAGACAGACTAACTGCCTACTGTACCTACTGACAATAAGCTGCATCTTAGTATCCCCAAGTGTAACTATATACACTTTACTAAGAATAATTCCATATTCAATTTCAATTACAACCTTAACTGTATCCCCTTAAATAATATATCAGTAGTGAAGGATCTGGGTGTTCTCTTTGATGGCAAACTGTCCTTAAACCAGCATATCGAAGCTATAGTCAATAGTGGTTTTAAAATGTACGGATTTGTGATGAGATCTTCAACAGGAACCCCTTCTACCAAAAGTACTATGTGCTATGTACTACAGATGTTATGGGACCAAGGGCGCTTTCCGAATTAGCTATAATCGCTCACAGTGCTCACATCATCTCACATGCGTTCCGATTTAGATATCACGATTATGACAGCTGAGAGCTGTCAACAAATAACAATTCGGAACGCCCGTGAGCGCGCTCACAGTGCTTACTCAATGTAAAAACGATATTATTACAGTATTTCTTTGTATAGACACCACATTTCTTCTTCTTTGGTTAGGTGGCGACTATCAGCCAGAAGCACAATTTCGAAAATGCCACGTTAGTTTAATTTTATAAGATGCAAATCAAAACAAAACGCACACTGACACATCCTCACACACACACTGTCATTTTTGACAGCGCTCACGGTGATATTATTCTAGGGCATGGTCGGCATTATCGCAAGATGGCGAATGTCATGACGTCATCTATGACGATTCACGGGACATCGTTATCGTTATCGCGCTCACGCTAATTCGGTTATTTCCCAATTCGGAACACATCGATTATTTCCCAATTCGGAACGCAGGGTTTGATGAGATTAAAAAAGCGCGCGTCTCCGACTAGTAAATAGTTATCTGTGGTATTACAGAACATGTGGATTAAAGTAAAGAAAAAGCACGCGTTCGTAATACACTCCATTATGGACCTAAAAGCGGTTCAATAAGAGCCACTGTGTTGAAAAATAATTTTACTTACTAGCAGGTAGGTAGGTACATAATGTGTCTTTTTAATGGATAAGTATTTCCTTTTATCTCCCGAAAAAAAAAGATGTCTGGATTAATAAATAAAGTGAATTGAGTAAAGGTAAGTGATAGACATGAGTGAAATTAGTAGTTATAGGCGGGTCATGAATCATTATACGGTAGGTACGCTTGTGTTAAAACCTCGGGGCATGTGTGTTTTGTTTTGTTAGTTTGTATAGTTCAAAGTAAAGACGTGGTTTTTATTAATAATATTTATGTACCTACACACAGTAAAATACAATAACAAAACTAAATGGAAACACAAAGTAGGCAAATGTAATTAAAATGCTGGAGGCGGGCAGCCCTATCGCATGTTTACGTACCGCGCGGCTGTAGGCATTTATTTCAAGGTTACGGCCGAGTTACAATACTGTATATCTTTATACTGTGGCATGGTCGGCGTTATCGCAAGATGGCGCATGTCATGACGTCATCTATGACGATTCACGGGACGTCGTTATCGCGCTCACGCTAATTCGGTACGGCGGGGTAATTGCGTAACACATTATCAATCGGAATCGGTTTCATTTTGACAGTTCAACAACATACATTGCGTTATTTACGTGTTGAGCAGAAAAAAATGTCAAACTTATGAAGCAATGGATTAGCAATTTGCTTCAATATGATTCAGATTCCGATTGATAGTGTGTTACGCAATTAGGGTGCGGGTTTAAGCACGCTCACATCGATTATTTCCCATCTCGGAACGCAGGGCAAGACTCATCTGTCATACTACCGACTTCTTGTGATAAGTAAAAGCTTATTAGCTTGGAGAACCGGCGCAAATACCTGGAGGCCAACGTGCTTCATGGTATAGTTCACAGTCATTTTGATGCCATTGATCTGACGAGTAAGTTGTGTTATTCTGTCCCCCGAACGGTTCATGTGCGCCAGGTTCGTGCACGTACTCTGTTTGCACTAAATTCTTGTCGTACGAACTCGGGCTTACGCTGCCCTATTCATAGAATGTTGGAATCCTATAATTCTAATTTCATTGATATCGATATATTTGCATGTTCGAAAAATAAATTTAAATCTAATGTTATAAAATTGTTATCTTAATTGCAATCTTGATATTATTATTTATTTATTGTATAATTTAAGTAAATGAAATTGTTTATAATCTGATTTGGTTTTGTAACTATAGCCAGGGCCGTCTTTACCTATTGTGCAGGGTGTGCGTTGCACACGGGCGCAGCGGTCCTAGGGGGCGCCGAGCGCTGCTCGCTTCGGAGCAACACTCGGCGCGCGCGATTGCCGGCCGCGGCACTTTCAATGACCAACGTAAAAGAGCTCCGCTTTCCATACATATTTGTATAGCATCTGGAGCTCTTCTGATAATTTTCGAATTACACCAAAGCAAGACGCGCCACGAGCGCGCGAGCGGCTTTTACAATATTAACTTTTTTTTCAACATGAAATAAACCTTATTACACATTATTAAAGATTATATTTTTTAGTGTAGTAGTGAGTGTCGCATCGCTCGGCGGCACCTGTTTCAATGATTCGTTTGAAAACACGCCGACAATCATATTTTTAAAATTAAATTAGATTATTAAATTAATACTGATCTGTGATTTATTGTGATGCGAATTTACTAATTATATGTTAAACTTAGATGAAAAACTGATCTGTGATTTAAATAACTACACAACGTGCAAATAATTTCTAATATTTATAGGTAGGAAATTTGATCTGTGATTTGATGCAATAATTACTTTAAAAATTAAAATTAAGGGAATAAAAATAATAATTTCCACATCAACAAGCTGTTTCATTTAATATAGTCACAAGGTGCATTTAATATATTTTTTAATTAGCCCCCAAAACTTTTGAACGCGACTGTACGGACAACAGCTTAGGTAAGTCCAATAAAGAAGGTCATCGATAAGTATGAATCAGTCGCTTTTTAGTAGTCATTGGAATTTGGTCGGATAACCAGCCGTTGCTTAGATATTTTGGTTTTTTGTTAATATTTACTTAATGCGAAACATTCCAAGCTGAATATTTTCACCATATATTTTTGACTAAAGGCACAAGATTTTGGTTTACACCTACACATCTGGAACTGAGCCGCTTCCTTGTATTTTGCCGTCAAAGTTATGACACCAATCGTTTTGACTTTTAGCAAGATGATTCAAAAACGCATGCATGAACAGTTTTGAAACTTTGTATGGTTATTATTAGCGTCAAGAAGGACCGAATACAGTTTTCAGCGAATTTATAGCTTGTCTCATTTAGGCGCTGCGATGTTTTTTCGGATTTTCATAAAACCGCGATAACTTGAAAACTATAAATATTTTCTTAAATCTAATTGGGGCACTAGGGGGCACACATTAAGAGCTACTCGTGTATGTTTATTCTACAGGGGCACATGCAATGGTTTTAGAGATATACGATTCATCAAAACGTTACTCCAGCAGGAAATGCAATATCTCGAAAACCTGAAGGGGCACAGTTTTTTTTTTTGGGGCACATTTTAGCACACATATAAGCTCTCTGGCCATGCACAATTTTTCTCTCTCCGATCATTCGTTTAGAATTTTCCTGCTAGAAAAACGTTATCCCAGCAAGAATCGTTTTTTCCGTTTTTTTCCAAAACGACAGGGGGCACACATTTTTTATGTGGGGGCACATTTACAGCAAATAAGGCACCAATTATACGTTCTACTCATATAATTCTAGGAGACACTTTCTTGCTGGGGTAACGTACACCATATATTATAGTCGCGAATCATATTTTGATCAAGATAGAACCTGATACTGACCTGCAAAGCGGGAGCGGGAGTTTTTTCAAAGGTTAAAAGTACATAATCACCCTATCATGTTGCCACTGCTGGAAGTGCTGGGACACAGGCCTCCTCTCGGCGAGAGGCAGAGGGCCGTAATCCACAAAAAAAGCAAAATCTGAGTAATTATGTAGAAAAAAAAACAGGTCAAGTGTGAGTCGGACTCGCGCACCGAGGCCGCGAGGGCTCCGTACAAATTTGTAGGTATGTAGTTTTTTTTTTTGTAATTTAACTAGAAAATTACGGTTTTCGGATTTTTTTCTTTACTTGTGCTACATGACATTACTTCTTGCCAAATTTCATTATTCTAGGTCAACAGGAAGTATCCTATAGGTTTTGATTCCGGAACATATAAGTACGCCTGTATCTTTTGATTGCGTTGACTAAGAAGTTTGATTTTTTCACTGCTTCAAGGGATTGCGGCCTTGAGTATTTGACATTTCAACTTGATAACTCCACGCGTTCCTGAGAAAAAGGGTCTAGACTGACAGACACAGACGGACAACAAAGTGATCCTGTAACGGTTCCGTTTTTCCTTTTGAGGTACGGAACCCTCAAAATCACGGTCTCCGGTACGGACAGGTACGGTATGTAGGTAGTGAACATATTTTGTGTACAATAGACCAGATACATAGACCATTTATTATTAATAATACTTAATAATAATAATGATTTATTTTCTCACCACAATACATGTACATTAGAGAGATAACAATACAAAACACGTAACAGCAATAATTATATTGTGGGAGACTGGTGCCTAAACTAGACGTGAGGTCTGTATTTCAGGTCACCAATATTCTCTTTATCTATTTATATGATGTTCTAATTTTATATGTTATAATTATTTTTTGTCCGTTCTTACGTCCTTACACGAAACACACCAACACATTTTCTTCTACTTTCAATCCTTTACACAGTTTGGCACACGCTCACTGGGCTTGTAGCGCAGCGTGGCGTCGAACTCTACACAGTCTCGCCTCCACAGCCGGCCGCGCGCGGCAGGTCGGGCGGCGTGCGACGCGCGTCGGCCAGGTACGGGTGCAGTAACGCTGCGCGCGCCGGCACGCGCTCGCTGGGCTCGTAGCGCAGCGTGGCGTCGAACTCTACACAGTCTCGCCTCCACAGCCGGCCGCGCCCGGCAGGTCGGGCGGCGTGCGACGCGCGTCGGCCAGGTACGGGTGCAGTAACGCTGCGCGCGCCGGCACGCGCTCGCTGGGCTCGTAGCGCAGCATGGCGTCGAACAGCGCGGCCGCGTGCGGTGCGGCCCGCGCGGGCTCGGCCAGCAGCGCGCGCGCGGGCCGGGCGGGCCAGCGCGGGAAGGCGGCGCGGTACTCGGGCAGGCGGCGCGCGCCCGCCCACACGTGCGCGCCCGGCGTGCCCAGCGCGCGGAACACGCGGAACAGCTGGTCGATCTCGCTGTCGCCCGGGAACAGCGTGCGCCCGCTCGCCATCTCGGCGTAGATGCAGGCGAGGCTCCACACGTCCACGGCGGTGGAGTAGAACTTGGCGCCGAGTAGGATCTCGGGCGCGCGGTACCACAGCGTCACCACCTCGTGCGTGTAGGCGCGCACGGGGATGCCGAAGGCGCGCGCCAGGCCGAAGTCGGCCAGCTTGATGTTGCCCTCGGCGTCCACCAACAAGTTCTGCGGTTTCAGGTCTCGGTGCAGCACGCGGTGCGCGTGGCAGTACGCCACGCCCTCCAGCAGCTGGCGCAGGTAACTCTGGCGACACATAACCATTTTTGTTAACCAACTTCATTGCTAAATGTTACCAGTTAAAGGCCCTGCACACACTACAACAGAAGCACAGCTGCCTGGCATGCCGCCGCACAGTATGATAAATGCCTCAAAAAACGGACATCAATTTTTCATTCTGTTCGAACAACTTAAGCCCTACTGCATGCATGTTTGTACTTATATCTATGTGTGTGTAAGAAACGATCCGTTTAAAATATGTATTAACAAGTAGCTAGTTCAGTAGCAAAATAAAGCCATAAGAAGCAACACCTCTTTAAGTTTATCCAACGTCCTTACAATCAAAACTAAACCGTATCAACAAGGAACATGGTCGAATTTCGAACCGGATAAATAAGTCTACCTGGGTGGCCCAGTAATTAGTGCGAATACAAAGCGCCGCATTCCTTAGATAAGGAACTCGTTTGCTATGAGTGATTTGTGCACATTATAAGAAAAAGTAATTATCGTGTGTTTACAACATAATACGATTGGATTATCTCTTCAAATAAGTGACCTACAGTGCATCTTTTGGAATAATGACCACTACAGCGGAACAATTGCTAACGGAGTTAGAAGACATTGCGTTATTACTGCAAAAGGCGCAAACTAACCTAAAGAAATGCCCAAAACAAAGACTTACAAAAGGATACATTGAAACACGATTGCAATCCATTGAAGAATATTGGAATAAGTTTAGTACGGCGCATCATAACCTATTAAAGGTGGTACCTAAAGAAAAGAAGAATACGATTTCGTATTTTGCAAATGAAGACTACTTTGGTGTACGTTACCCCAGCAAGAAAGTGTCTCCTAGAGTTATATGAGTAGAACGTATAATTTGTGCCTTATTTGCTGTAAATGTGCCCTCACATAAAAAATGTGTGCCCCCCGTCGTTTTGGAGAAAAACGGAAAAAACGATTCCTGCTGGGGTAACGTTTTTCTAGCAGGAAAATTCTAAACGAATGATCGGAGAGAGAAAAATTGTGCATGGCCAGAGAGCTTATATGTGTGCCAAAATGTGCCCCAAAAAAAAAATACTGTGCCCCTTCAGGTTTTCGAGATATTGCATTTCCTGCTGGAGTAACGTTTTGATGAATCGTATATCTCTAAAACCATTGCATGTGCCCCTGTAGAATAAACATACACGAGTAGCTCTTAATGTGTGCCCCTATGTGCCCCCAATTAGATTTCAGAAAATATTTATAGTTTTCAAGTTATCGCGGTTTTATGAAAACCCGAAAAAACATCGCAGCGCCTAAATGAGACAAGGTATAAGTTCGCTGAAAACTGTATTCGGTCCTTCTTGTCGCTAATAATAACCATACAAAGTTTCAAAACTGTACATGCATGCGTTTTTGAATAATCTTGCTAAAAGTCAAAACGATGGTGTCATAACTTTGACGGCAAAATACAAGGAACCGGTTCAATTCCAGATGTGTAGGTGTAAACCAAAATCTTGTGCCTTTAGTCAAAAATATATGGTGAAAATATTCAGCTTGGAATGTTTCGCATTATGTAAATATAAACAAAAAACCAAAATATCTAAGCAACGGCTGGTTATCCGACCAAATTTGAATGACTACTAAAAAGCGACGGATTCATACATATCGATGACCTTCTTTACTTTACTCACTAACCGGTTCACATGTGTTGTGCCTGAGTACACTGAAGTAGAAAAGTAATAAGTAATAAAATAAAGTTGTTATTGGATTATATTCTACTAGCTGTTTCTATGACCTTACACATGAATAAGTACATTATAAATAGTAGCCTAAGTGCTATTCCAAGGTAAGCTATCTTCTCCATTCAAAATTTCATTAAAATAAATCCAGTAATTTATGTGTGAACGAAAGATATGGCAAATGGCAAATATCCAGATATTTGCCATTTGCCAGGTCTTTGACCCAAAATTTGATTGGTCCCGATGTTTAAAAAAAATATAGTTCATGAAATGTGTGATGAATACCTACTACTAAAAAGAAAGAAAGAAAGAAAAAAGTTTAAGATTTTGTTTAAGTTTGTGTTTTAGTAAGAGGTAGCTCTTTTTTGTATATAAAAAACCCCGTATTTGTCTTTATATATATAATTATATATATATTTATTGATAAGCCGTAGGTTAGATAAATGAACAGTAAGTTGGGAAATGCTCCAACCAGCCCGCGAAATTCAAAATTTCTTGCGTTTTTTGCAATTTGCAGGCCAGTGCTAGGCGTAGGAAAAAAAAACAGAAAAAGTCATTCCTACAGCTTTATGAACTTAGAGCGTTGTATTGATGATTTTGATGATTATAATTCTGTAACTACATATGTCTCACAGCCGCGAATATAATTTTAGTCAACATACAACCTAGCACTGGCCTGCAAATTGCAAAAAACGTAAGAAAATTTGAATTTCGCGGGTTGGTTGGAGCATTCACCTTAACCAAATAAATTTTGTTACCTACAATTTTGAGAGTTGTATTTAGTGTATACTTATAGTCAACCGCACAATGATCTGTGTTGCAACAACGTGTTTCCATTTTGTATGTCGTATTCGTATAAATAAAAAAAAATAAAAATAAATAAATAAAAATATTTATAGCCAAATACCATCAGATAATTTGTGCACATTCGATGTTTACAGTTATATCTTTATGCGGTTTACTATACATAACACACTTTATCTGAATCTATGTATAAGCAAATCACTCTTAAGAAATTATTTATCTGTGATTTAAAATTTAATATTTTTTTACACAATATTATACTTATACTTAATACTGATCTGTGATTTTTTGTGATGCGAATTTACTAATTATATGTTAAACTTAGATGAAAAAACTGATCTGTGATTTAAATAATAATTACTACTTAACGTGCAAATAATTTCTAATATTTATAGGTAGGAAATTTGATCTCTGATTTGATGCAATAATTACTTTAAGAATTAAAATTAAGGGAATAAAAATAATAATTTCCACATCAACAAGCTGTTTCATTTAATATAGTCACAAGGTGCATTTAATATATTTTTTAATTAGCCCCCAAAACTTTTGAACGCGACTGTACGGACAACAGTTAGGTATAATACGTCCAATAAAGAAGGTCATCGATATGTATGAATCCGTCGCTTTTTAGTAGTCATTCAAATTTGGTCGGATAACCAGCCGTTGCTTAGATATTTTGGTTTTTTGTTTATATTTACATAATGCGAAACATTCCAAGCTGAATATTTTCACCATATATTTTTGACTAAAGGCACAAGATTTTGGTTTACACCTACACATCTGGAATTGAACCGGTTCCTTGTATTTTGCCGTCAAAGTTATGACACCATCGTTTTGACTTTTAGCAAGATTATTCAAAAACGCATGCATGTACAGTTTTGAAACTTTGTATGGTTATTATTAGCGACAAGAAGGACCGAATACAGTTTTCAGCGAACTTATACCTTGTCTCATTTAGGCGCTGCGATGTTTTTTCGGGTTTTCATAAAACCGCGATAACTTGAAAACTATAAATATTTTCTGAAATCTAATTGGGGGCACATAGGGGCACACATTAAGAGCTACTCGTGTATGTTTATTCTACAGGGGCACATGCAATGGTTTTAGAGATATACGATTCATCAAAACGTTACTCCAGCAGGAAATGCAATATCTCGAAAACCTGAAGGGGCACAGTATTTTTTTTTTGGGGCACATTTTGGCACACATATAAGCTCTCTGGCCATGCACAATTTTTCTCTCTCCGATCATTCGTTTAGAATTTTCCTGCTAGAAAAACGTTACCCCAGCAGGAATCGTTTTTTCCGTTTTTCTCCAAAACGACAGGGGGCACACATTTTTTATGTGAGGGCACATTTACAGCAAATAAGGCACAAATTATACGTTCTACTCATATAACTCTAGGAGACACTTTCTTGCTGGGGTAACGTACACACTACTTTGTTATTGAAGATTTATACCTATGTCTGCAAGGTGATTTGAAGGATCTTTTATCGGTTAACAATAACCCGAGATTAAGTGACATTGCTTCCAATGCCGGCACAGTTTATGAGGGGAATCTCAAGCTACCTCAAATACAGTTACCCACCTTTTCGGGAATTTATGAAGATTGGACTACATTCAAAGATCTCTTCACATCGTTAGTTCACAACAATTCCACGTTGTCCAAGGTTCAAAAGCTTCACTACTTGAAGAGCAGCATTACCGGGGAGGCAGAATCATTATTAAAGCACTTACAAATTACAGAAAGTAATTATGATCAAGCTTGGGATTTATTACGAGATAGATATGGTAACCGGCGGATTATAGTGAATTCTCTCATTCGAAAACTAGTGATGCAGAAGAAGATTACTTCACAAACTGCTTTTAATATTAAGACGTTGCTAGACACAACATGTGAGTGCATCAATAGTTTAAGAAATCTAAAAGTGTCGACTGAGTCTTGGGATCCATTCAACATATTTGTGACTGTGCAGAAACTAGATCCAGACTCACACCGGGAATGGGAACAGTTTGCGTATAAAGATAATTTAGAGGAATTACCTAAATGGGAAGAACTTGTGAGGTTTTTACAAACTAAATTTCGCACACTAGAACTGATCGCTCCGCCATCCAGAGAGAAACCATCAAAAGGTAAAGAATATACAGTCCACGCTTCTACAACACCTAATGCTACTAAACCAAGAAGTTGTTTGCTTTGTAAGGATAACCATACGCTCTGTCATTGCAAGGATTTTACTAAAATGGAACCGACAGAGAGGTGTGAATATGTGAAGAAGCACCAGCTATGTTTCAATTGTCTGGCACCAGGACACTCAGCTAGGAAGTGTCGGTTAAACATGTCCTGCCGCATTTGTCATAAGCGCCACCACTCTCTTGTTCATCAACATACAACACCAAGTCAAACCAATCAATCGGATGACAAGCAACATCAAAGTGAAGAACAAACCAAACCAAAGGAAGCTAGTGAACCAGTTGAGCTTGCATCGCATTTCACCGCCAGCACCAGCACAGCCTTATTGGCCACAGCACTTGTGCCAGTTTGTAACGAAGCAGGACGAGTGACAGTACTGCGTGCGCTCATTGACCAGGGCTCGCAGGCCACGTTCATTAGTGAGAGAGCTGCCCAGCTGTTACGGCTCAAGAGAATACCTGCTCACGCAACAGTCAATGGGATTGGCTCGACCACAACTGCCGTTAAACACGCTGCTTATATCGAGCTTCGATCAAGACACGACGACAGTTTCAAGTTAAAGGTGAAGGCTTATATTATGTCAACACGAATCACAACGCAATTACCATCACATACCATTCCAACCAACACCTGGTCTCATTTAGAAGGTCTCGTATTAGCCGACCCAGGCTTCAATGAACGAGGAAGAGTAGATCTGCTACTAGGTGTCGAAGTATGTGCCCAAATATTAAGAAGCGATATCATCAAAGGTCCCCCAGGTTCTCCATGCGCTCAAAATACCAGCCTAGGGTGGATCCTTTTTGGACACATACATGAAAAAGGAAATACCAATGATTTTATTGTGATGCACCACAGCCTTGACTTAGACAAGATGTTAAAAGCGATGTGGGAATTGGATATTGAAGATAAAAGTACACTAACACAAGAAGAAAGAAAATGTGAAGAAATATACCAATCCACTCACTCAAGAACAAAAGACGGACGGTATATTGTCAAACTACCAAGGAAAACAGACAAGCTGTTATCAACACAAGGAGGAACAAGAGAAATTGCTCTAAAGAGACTTTACCAATTGGAAAAAAGACTAGAGAAGAACCCTACACTAAAAACAGAATATACAAAGGTCATGGATGAATATATAAATATGAATCACATGGAAGAGATATCACAAGAAGAAATAAATAAAGAAAGTGTTTACCTGCCACATCATGCCGTGGTAAAAGAAGACAAAGAAACTACGAAAGTCAGAATAGTTTTTAATGCGTCGCAGAAGGGAAACAACAATGTTTCTTTGAATGACGAACTTCTAGTTGGACCCCAGCTACAAACAGATATGAGGAGCCTCATCATGAGATGGCGTACCAAGAAGATTTGTTTTGTGGCTGACATACAACGCATGTACCGCATGGTCTTAGTGACGAAAGAAGACAGGGACCTGCAAAGAATAGTATGGAGGAGTGACCCTAGCCAACCAGTAAAAGACTACAGACTCACGCGCGTCACTTTCGGCACAGCATCTGCTCCATACCTAGCTGTTCGAACTTTACATCAAGTCGCAGATGATGAAGGAACCGTATGCCCTGATGCTGCCAAAATGATCAAGGAAGACTTCTATGTTGATGATCTTATGGCTTCGAATGACAATCTAGAAGATGCAATACAAATAGCGAAGAGCGTAGAAGCTATACTACAGAAGCTTCACACTACAAAAATGGTGCTCAAACGACGCTACCTTCTTGAGACAATTTGAACCTGCAAAACGAACATCACATGCCAATCTAGACATCACCATCCATGGCACCATCACAGCTTTAGGCCTTCGCTGGAACATGGGCAAAGACGTGTTTCAGTACAGTCTTAACTTACCTCCTATGGACAACACGATAACCAAACGCACGATTCTTGCCGACGTCCAACGACTATTTGATCCACTAGGTTGGTTAGCTCCAGCTATGCTACCAACAAAGCTACTAATACAAAGACTGTGGTTGCAAGGAATCAGCTGGGATGAAGAAGTAGACACAGATGTCAGACAAGACTGGACTGCGCTGAGAAATAATCTGCAACACTTTAATGAAATTGAAGTACAAAGATGGCTGGGAACCACAAATCATAAAGCAATAAATATAGAAGTTCACGGTTTTTGTGATGCCTCTACCAAAGCCTATGCAGCTGTTGCTTATGTCAGAGTTGAAAGGGATAATGAAGAAATACAAACACAGATAATAGCTGCAAAAACTCGAGTAGCTCCAGTTAAACCAGTTTCTCTCCCGCGATTAGAGTTGTGCGGTGCCCTTCTCTTATCTCGATTGCTCAAACAAATTAGAACAGCAATGAGAATACCGGATGATAAAATATTCGCATGGAGTGACTCTACAATAGTGCTTTCTTGGTTACTTGGAGACCCAACAAGATGGCAAGTTTTTGTAAAAAACCGGGTAATAGAAATATTGGATAACACAGGATCCAATTGGTTTCATGTCCAAACAGCCGATAATCCTGCAGATGTTGCGTCACGAGGAGAACATGTTCTGGAGTTAAAGGAAGATGAGCATTGGTGGAAGGGCCCAAAATGGTTAAGAGACAAAACAATAACATTCAATAAACCTAACAACCTAACCACAAGTTTAGAAAGAAAGGAAATAATACAAACCAATTTAAAGTTAGAAGAAGAAAGTCTAGAAAAACAATTTCATCAATATGATAGCTTGGAAGAAGTTTTAAAATCAATAACTTATTGCAAAAGATTTCTCAAGGGGAAAAAGATGATAAACAAAGATGCAGTCATAACAGCTCAAGAAATAGATGAAGCACTCAAAGCCTGCATTAGAATAACACAAAGGGAAAGATTCTATGATGAAATTATGAATTTAAGCAAAGGGAAGGAAGTAAAAAGGGATAGCAAATTAAAATTCCTGAGGCCTTACTTGGACAAAGAGAATATTCTTAGGGTGGGCGGCAGATTGCGACATGCAGATATATCTGAAGACTCCAAAAATCCAATAATATTAGACAATCATAGCACTTTATCCATACTCATTGTGAAAGATGCTCATCTCAAGTCTTTACATGGTGGAATTCAACTAATGATGGCCTACATAAGAACTAAATTTTGGTTAATCAAGGGGAAGACTTTAATCAAAGCCAGAATCCGCAAATGTTTAATATGCTCCAAACACAGTGCTGCAACAAAAAATCAACTTATGGGTGACTTACCAAAAGTCAGAGTCACTCCAGCCAAACCATTTCTGCATAGTGGGGTGGATTTCGCGGGACCATATCAAGTCTTGGCGTCCAAAGGCAGAGGAGTCAGGACGAATAAGGCGTATGTTGCCGTGTTCGTTTGCATGTCCACAAAGGCTATTCACCTCGAAATGGTCGGCGATCTTACAACCGAATCTTTCATTGGTGCTTTCAAGAGGTTCGTTGCCAGGCGAGGAAGATGCTCACAGATATGGAGCGACCAGGGCAGAAACTTCGTAGGAGCCAATAAGGAACTGGCAGCTGCTTGGAAGGAGGCAAAATTTGAACTCGAAGGTTCAGTAGCAGCGTCTCTTGCACTTGATGGTACGCAGTGGCACTTCATACCTGCCTACAGCCCTCATGTCGGTGGTTTGTGGGAAGCGGGCGTGAAATCCATGAAGTACCACATGAAAAGAATTCTGACCAATCACCTGACATTCGAAGAAATGAGCACCCTGCTTTGCCAAATCGAGGCGTGCTTGAACTCCAGGCCGCTAAGCCCAATAGATGATAAAGACACAGATGACATAACACCCTTAACACCAGGCCATTTTTTGATTGGCGAAGCGCCAATTAATGTCCCTCAACCTAATCTTCAAAACGTTCCAATAAGTCACCTGTCACGCTGGAGGCATATGCAGAAGTTGATTGGAGATTTCTGGCATAAATGGCAAGCAGAATACTTAACCAGCTTACAGCAGAGGCCGAAATGGCTCAAGCGATGCAAAGAGCTTGATATTGGCAACATTGTACTCATCAAAAATGATCAACTCCCGCCTGGCAAATGGGCGTTAGGTCGGATTGTTGCTAAGCATCCAGGCGACGACGGTGTCACAAGAGTGTACAGTGTCAAAGGAGGTGACAGTGTAGTTAGGCGAAGTTTCAATAAGTTATGCCCATTGCCTATCGACATTGATGATTAATATTACAATTATGTTTAATGTTTCAATACAATCAAATCAATTTAAACTATTGCTTTTTATAAAATGTATGAGTATTTCTATTAGTGTCTATGACTTGTGCATATATGCTTAATAATGAAATCTAAATTAATTAGTTAACCCTTGTTATATTTATGACTAGCTTCTGCCCGCGACTTCGTCCGCGTGAAATTTCTTGTACCCCCACCCCGTCGCGTCGCAACACTTCGTATTCGCTTACCGTTCACTCTGAGTTTTTTTCTTTTTGCTCGGCTCCTAAGGGTCATAGCGTGATGTTAAATAGCCTATAGCCTTCCTCAAGAATTGGGCTATCAAATGCAAAAAGAATTCAAATCTGACCGGTAGTTAGAGAGATTATCGCGTTCAAACAAACAAACTCTTCAGCTTTATTATTAGTATAGATAAAAAACTCTATGGCCCATAACTCCTTAATACCAACTCTTAACATCTTACACACGTGATAACTTTTAAACGAAATATCCGATTGAGATGAAACAAAAAGTATTTTACTTCTTCATAAATACTCTTGATAACATAATGCTTAATTTCGATAAAGATTAATATTACGATACATATTTAACGTAGTTTTTTTTCTTCAGACGATTTAATAATTATTTTGAACACAAAATCGGTTATTGTGATTAAACCATGATAGCTAGATATATGTTCTCGCGGACTTTTTTGTAGGTCTTAATGGGCTCTACAAACCCGTAGTACATTATTTTGTTCTATTGTCAATAGTTTTTGCAGCGCACGCAAAAATAGGTTTTCGATTTTACACCTTGTGTTACAAAATAGCAATTTTATTACGGATCCCTAATTTTGAAGAAAAAAAATATAGCCTATAGCCTTCCTCGATAAATGGACTACCCAACACTAAAATAATCATTCAAATCGGACCAGTAGTTCCAGAGATTAGCGCGTTCAAACAAACAAACAAACAAACAAACAAACAAACTCTGCAGCTTTATAATATTAGTATAGATTATTTTTAAGGTCTTTATAAGCCCTTTGGTGGGCGGCATGTTCGAACAACTTAAGCCATACTGCATGCATGTTTGTACTTATATCTATGTGTGTGTAAGAAACGATCCGTTTAAAATATGTATTAACAAGTAGCTAGTTCAGTAGCAAAATAAAGCCATAAGAAGCAACACCTCTTTAAGTTTATCCAACGTCCTTACAATCAAAACTAAACCGTATCAACAAGGAACACATTCTATTAATCATAAAAAAGTAATTTAAAAAAATTAAACCGACTTCAAAAGAAATTAACTCAAAATTATGAAATAACTTTAATATCGGAAGTCGGTGTCTTTGGGATCTGTATTTTATAGTTTTAGTTTTTTGCCACCGACTTCCGATATTAAAGTTATTTCATAATTTTGAGTTAATTTCTTTTGAAGTCGGTTTAATTTTTTTAAATTACCTTTTTATTTCGTAATTTTTAGTTTTTGCACTATAAATTTGACCAAGATTTTGAGATGATTTCCCTTTGACACTACACCCGTAGCTCGATTCAATAAGCCAGGCCGTCACACTTACACGTATTAGACTATATCTTGATAATTACTGAATCGATTTTGATGAAACTTGTACTGTTCCCTAAGTAGAAGTAAATGTAAGCCAATAAAAAAAATGGTCACGATCCGATTAATAGTTGCGGAGAAATGCGTGGACAAACATACATACATACATACGTCTATAAAGTTTGGTATATTTGCTTGGGAGCCCTAATAGATTGTCATATGGTCATGTGTGAATTTAGCGCAATTCCAATAATATTACATACATAAGTGTCGAATTGATAACCTCCTTTTTTTTGAAGTCGGTAAAAAGTATGAACTATTTTGAATGCGAGAGTAGAACTCCCGGATCTTAAACATACTTTAAAACAGAGTTATAATTTTTATTAGATTTTTTAAATTTCCAGAAAATCGCAAAAATAAACGATGTGATGAAAATATTTGAACATTAAATGTTCAAATATTTTCATCACATCGTTTATTTTTACCTTGCATTTATACTGTCAATAAACTTCAAGAACAAATTTTGTTCTTGAAGTTTATTGACAGTATAAATGCAAGGTATTGTATAGGCGAAACAGAAAAGATTTCCCTATAATAGAAAAAAAAAATATGCCAGATTTGATTTTATTTTTTCCGTCGGACATCTTTTATCAGTAGCACCTTATATTTATCTTAAAACATTCTTCAGATCTGTACTCATTTTAGTACGCACATTTTCATTTGGTAAAATTTTTACTTGGCAGAATATTATTAAGGATAATGTCATTTAGGCATTTGATCGTTAATCAAATGATTTATTACAGCAATCTTTAAATAATAAACATTTAGTAAAAAAAAAAAAATTGAATTATGAAATAAAAAAAAATATTAAAAAAACACTACAAACTGAAAAAAAAAACACTACAAACTGAAAAATAACTTTAATTTCGGAAGTCGGTGTCTTAGGGATCAGTATTTTAGTTTTTGCCACCGACTTCCGAAATTAAAGTTATTTTTCAGTTTGGTTTTTTTTTTGTTAAAAAGATTTTATTTCTCGCTTTTTAGTGGGTCTATTTATAATTTATCTAAGTTACAATAGCCTAATGTCAACTTGCCCATCGCCTTTTTATAAAATATTCCTTTTCTCGATGCAGGGACGTTAATTGTTGAGGAGTTCTCCTTTTATTAGTTTTTAGATTAGATGCTGATAATCCTGGCTGCAGCATCAGGCCAGACTTATGTCAACATTGCATTGAACTTAAAATTAGTCCTGTTTAAAATGAGCCCAAACACGACTACGGTGCTGTAATTTAAAGGTTTGTACTTTTTCTGATGCTCCTGGCTTCAGCATCAGGTCTTCGGTGTTCCTCAGTAACAGTACGTTTATCCACACATCGAGCCCTTTTCAATGAGCCTAAACACGATATATCTGCTGTTAGTTATCGAGGAGTTAGGTACCCTGCAGACTGTCCTGACTGCATCATCAGGTCATGACTTGATGATCATGAGACCAAATGTGGCAAATGCCCTATCAAACATCAAAATAATTTACTAAAACAGTCCTTGCCTGTTCGAGTAACTTCTTACTGTTAAGGAGTTGTACCTTCCATCATCAGCCCAGCTACCTGAGATGGTGACAACCATACACAAATACACAAGATGCGGCAAGCCTCATTGCCGGACTGCCGCCATGGGATCTGGAGGCGATAGTCCTCGCGCGCGTGTATGAGTGGCGCGCGGAGGCACTAAGCCGGGGGGAAGTTCCGCTTCCGCGGCAAATTGCTGCGGAGCGGACTGAGCTCCGGCGCGATCTCATGGCGACATGGAAGGAACGACTGTCGCAACCCAGCGCAGGGCACGCCGCGATAGCGGCGATAAGACCCCTCTTTGAGGAGTGGCTAGAGAGGCGCCACGGCGCCCTCACCTACCGCCTGACGCAGGTCCTCACCGGACACGGAAGTTTCGGGAGGTTCCTGCACATCATCAGGCGGGAGGAAACGCCCGGGTGACACCATTGCCAGGATCGCCCAGAGGACACGGTGGAGCACACGGTGGAGGTCTGCCCCGCTTGGGCGGAGCACCGCCGTGCCCTCGTAGAGGCGATCGGCAGCGGCGGCGACCTCTCGCGCCCGGCCCTGGTGCAAGCCATGGTCCGGGGCGAGAGGGAGTGGGAGGCAGTCACCTCCTTCTGCGAAGCAGTCATGCTAGCGAAGGAGGTGGCGGGACGGCTCAGGGAGAGAGCCTCCCGTCCCAGCCGCCGCGGGAGACGCTCCGGGCGTCGGGAGCCGCGCGACGACTCCCGGCCACCGTAGGCGCGGGCCTGCGGGCGGAGAGTAATGGGTAGCTCACCGTCCGATCAGGACCAGGCCCGTGCCGGACGGCGCGTACGTGTTCCACGCGCGCCTCAAAGAGATGTCAGCATCGAGGAGGGGCCCCATAGGGCCGAAGCCTGCCGGGTCAGCGGGATTGTCCGAAAGGGTTACCGCTGGCCCGGAACATAAAGGGCTAAGGAAGGAACACGGGTGGGTTTTAGTCAGTAAGAGTCTGACACTCCCTTCCGCTCCACCCAGAGCGGGAGGGGTCATTTGATGATTTCCCATCCCCAAAAAAAAAAAAAAAAAAGCCTATAAAATTTGAGGGTTGCCCTCGATTTCTCTAAGATCCCATCATCAGATCCTAACTTGGTGACAATGGGACCACCTCAGAACTATCTACTTTCGAACAAAAAAAGAATTTTGAAAATCCGTCAACAATTGGCGGCGTATTCGATGAACAAACATACAAAAAAAAAAAACAAAAAAAAACATACAAACACCCGAACATAGTACCTCCTCCTTTTTGTAAAGTCGGTAAAAATAAATTCTTATGGAAGTCGGGGCACCTCTTAGAGTAGAAGGTGTTCCACAGAACGGTCTCCCGACTTCCATAAGAATTTATCTGTTTTAGTCTCGTTACATAAATTCTTTACGTCGGGGGTTTTTTAATTATTTTATCCTTTTCCAATTACATTTAATTTTATGGGGGACCTCTTAGAATAGAAGGTGTTCCACAGAACGGTCCCCCGACTTCCATATGAATTTATCTGTTTTAGTCTCGTTACATAAATTCTTTATGTCGGGGGATTTCTGCTTTTGACACAGTAGATCACAAACTACTATTAGCAAAAATGGAACACTATGGAGTGAGAGGAACGGTTCTAGAACTATTTAAATCTTATCTGAAAAATCGAAAGCAATACGTAGAAATTAAAGTGACTGAAGACAACCGACTTCCAAAAAACACTATAAAGTGAAAAATAACTTTAATTTCGGAAGTCGGTGTCTTTGGATTTGTATTTTTGTTTTTTGCCACCGACTTCCGAAATTAAAGTTATTTTTCACTTTATAGTGTTTTTTGGAAGTCGGTTGTTTTTTTTGTAAAAAAGTTTTTATTTTTTACTTTTTAGTGGGTCAGTTTGTAATTTATCTAAGTTACAATAGCCTAATGTCAACTGCTGATCACCTTTTACAAAATATTGCTTTTCCCGATGCAGGGACGTTAATTGTTGAGGAGTTTTCCTAGTATTCCACTCTCCTAGCTGATAATCCTGGCTGCAGCATCAGGCCAGACTTATGTCAACATTGAATTGAACTTAAAATTTAGTCCTGTTTAAAATGAGCCCAAACACGACTACGGTGCTGTAATTTCAAGGTTTGTACCTACTTTTGATGATGCTGGCTTTAGCATTAGGTCTCTATGTACTTCGGTGTTCCTCATTAACAGTACGTTTATCCACCAATCGAGCCCTTTTCAATGAGCCTAAACACGATATATCTGCTGTTAGTTGTCGAGGAGTTAGGTACTCTGCAGACTATCCTGACTGACCAAATGTGGCAATTGCCCTATCAAACATCAAAACAATTTACTAAAACAGTCCTTGCCTGTTCGAGTAACTTCTTACTGTTAAGGAGTTGTACCTTCCATCATCAGCCCAGCTACCTGAGATGGTGACAACCATACGCAAATACACAAGATACTTCATAAAATATGCGAAAAACAATAAGTGAGCCTATAAAATTTGAGGGTTGCCCTCGATTTCTCTAAGATCCCATCATCAGATCCTAACTTGGTGACAGTGGGACCACCTCAGAACTATCTACTTTCGAACAAAAAAAGAATCTTGAAAATCCGTCGACAATTGGCGGAGTATTCGATGAACAAACATACAAAAAAAAAAAAAAAAACATACAAACAGCCGAACATAGTACCTCCTCCTTTTTGTGAAGTCGGTAAAAAAATGTGAGAAAGTATACAAAACTAATAAAGAAGGGAGTTCCCCAAGGTTCAATACTGGGGCCAATCTTTTTCATATTGTTCATCAATGATTTAATTAATTACATAGAAAAGCATATAGATGCTGGACTTGTTCTTTTTGCTGACGATACAAATAAACTCTAACAAATAAAGTAAACATGGCTCTGGCTCTTTTCCATCATTGGTTTACCATCAACAATCTTAACCTAAATACCAGTAAAACAAATGTCATGTTATTTAGGACAACAACAGGTCGAGAAATAAGGATAAAATTGACATAACTTTGAATAATGATACTATAACTTTAATGGATAACGTAAAATTTTTAGGTATTTACATTGACGAAAGTTTAAACTGGAAAAAGAACTGTCAGCAATAGAAAGCTCAATTAGCTCGGCTTGCTATGCCCTTAGAAGTCTTAGAGAGGAGATCACAATCGAACAATTAAAGGTAGTGTACTATTCGCTTGTAGAGTCAAGGCTCAGGTACAGTATTTCTCTATGGGGAGGTAGTTACGCGTACAATGTAAACACAGCTTTTGTCGTTCAAAAAAGGGCCTTGAGATAGTTCTCAAGGCCCTTGCAAGCAGTATTTAAAAAATACTGCATGCAAGAGACCCAGGGTGGAATTCTTACTATAAACTATTATAGTAAGAATTCCACCCTGGGTCTCTTGCAAGCAGTATTTTAAAAATCTACAGATATTAACTGTGCCGTGCCTGTACATTCTAGTAGTGCTTACTGAGCTTATGAAAAAACTGAACAGGTCCGAAACAGCAGAAGAAAGAAATAAGCGAGAAGCTACAAGGCGTAAGGACTTGCAGTATGACATACATCCACTTATGAAAGTGGTCAGTCATGCGGCAAGTTTTCAATCAATCAAATTGTATAATAAACTACCTATAGAATTAAAGTCCCTAAATAACATAAACCAGTTTAGGCAGCAAGTAAAATCTTTTTTGGTAGAAAAATGCTATTATGCTGTTGATGAGTTTCTCACTGATGTGTCTTAGCTAGACCATTACTACATTATTATGAACATAACATTCTACTGAACATAACATTTTAGAAATGCTGACATCAACGAATTTAATTGTGACATTGAATACTGGTGATAATAAAGACATATGTGGATTTTAATGTTATTGACAATTAAATGAAATTATTAGCTAGTTGTTAGTGACATTTATTAATTTATTTATTTTTCTCGTTAACATTTTTTTTTCTTAAATTTTAAACTTTTATGAATAATATTAATGTAGGTAGGAAATGAGATTATGTTGAAGAAATGTAATTGTGTTTTTAATTGTTATTATTTAATTATTTGCTTATGAACCTTTGTAAAAATTCAGACACAATGGAAATTGTTATCTATACATATAATAAAACAGTAGAAAAACTGTGTCTGTATATTGAAAATATTAAAAAAAAAATGGGGGGGGGTTTAGAAACAGTAATAGGGTAGGAATCCGAAAAAAAAATTCTGTCTGTTTGTCTGTTTGTTTGTACACGCTAATCTTCGGAACTACTGGAAGGATTTCAATGATTTTTATTTTGTTGTATAGGTATTATGTCTGGGCAACATATAGGCTATAATTTATCTTGGAAACTTGAACACCTGATGCAGAACCGCAACAGACCAGCTAAACTATAAGAGATACAAAAATGGTACCATAGCAAAAATTGTTCCACGTGATGAGCATTTTCTGCCGAGAGAATAAATTTGAAGATCTGGAACAGCTGATGTGGAACTCCAAGAGCCCAGCTACACCATAACATATATAGAAATGACGTCTTAGCAAAAGTTGTTCGGTCTGATGGGCATTTCCTGTTGACTTATAAAAAAACTGGCCAACACGAAGGGTTCCGTACCACAAGGCAAAAACGCCGAAAAAAACACGTTTGTTGTATGGGAGCCCCCCTTAAATATTTATTTTATTTTGTTTTTAGTATTTGTTGTTATAGCGGCAACAGAAATATATCATCTGTGAAAATTTCAACTGTCTAGCTACCGCGGTTCTTGAGATACAGCCTGGCGACAGACAGACGGCAAAAACGCCGAAAAAAACACGTTTTTTTGTATGGGAGCCCCCCTTAAAAATTTATTTTATTTTGTTTTTAGTATTTGTTGTTATAGTGGCAACAGAAATACATCATCTGTGAAAATTTCAACTGTCTAGCTACCGCGGTTCTTGAGATACAGCCTGGTGACAGACAGACGGACGGACGGACAGCGAAGTCTTAGTAATAGGGTTCCGTTTTTACCCTTTGGGTACGGAACCCTAAAAATCGAAGATCAGAAACATCTGATGTGAAAATTAAAGCTATCACTAATTTCACTGTATAAAATATTATATGCTGGGATTATAAAATAACTTAAGCTGGGAGTACCTCCACGCGGTGAAGGCGGTAACACTTGGACTGATTTTCGATGACGATGGTATATCATTGAAAATTTGACTCTACTGGCCAAAACTCCCATTTATTTTTTTATTTTATCGAATAAATATGCCTTCGGGCTTATGTTATTTGAGTGTTTAATTTCCTTGGGTTGATAAGGAACGGACCTTCCTTGGGTTGATAAGGAACGGAGTGCATTTACGTATACTCCTTTGATTGACTACACCACATATTCCGCCATCGGAGGTGTGGTTCAAAATTGTACTTTTTGTGAAGCTGTTAAAATGGCAAAAAGAAACAAACGGTATGTGTTGCTCAGGTGGGAAAGTACATATTGAAATATTTCAAAATCCTACAGAAATATTAAGATTACTGGTGACCATCCACAGTCAAAATATTTCTTGGACAACATCCGTTCGTACAATAATGCCTTTCAAATGACATATTTTGGTGCGAAGCAGATTTCAGAAGACCCATTTATGCCAACATTCAAAGTGCAAGGCCAAGTTTACCAGCTTATTGGTTCATTATTGCCTGAAAATGACGTCTCGAATCGTCTCGCTCACCCCGGTGTTTTCCAGTCCCCGGGCTCTTAGAATTCGACATCAGACGTTTCAGATCTTCGATTTTGACAACTACGTTGTCATGTCGTTGTCAGCGACAACGTATCGCTGGCATAAGCAACAGCATCCGCGTACGAAGTCGCGGGCAGAAGCTAGTTGGATAATAAATTAAATGGAATTTTTAATTATTTTATACTTTTCCAATTACATTTAATTTTATTATTATTTTGTGTCAATCTGTGTGGTTCTTTCCCCAAAAGACCACCTCAGACATCGATCTACATGGTCTTCATATAACCTGACCAAGATTATGTCTGGATTATGTCTGGACAAGAATGTGACCTCTGAGTTTGTTTCGGCCTTTCTTCTCAGAGTAGTCAGATAGGAAACGCCGACTTCATCTAGTTTAAAAAAAAAACATGATTGACGTGTAAAAGTGTTTGTACAAACCTACTTACAAAAATAAAATCATTTCATTTCATTTCATTTGTGTCGGGGGTTTTTAAAATTTTTAATCTAATTTTTTATTAAATTTTTTTAGGGTTCCGTACCCAACCAAAGGGTAAAAACGGAACCCTATTACTAAGACTTCGCTGTCCGTCCGTCTGTCTGTCACCAGGCTGTATCTCAAGAACCGCGGTAGCTAGACAGTTGAAATTTTCACAAATTATGTATTTCGGTTGCCGCTATAACAACAAATACTAAAAACAAAATAAAATTAATATTTAAGGGGGGCTCCCATACAAAAAACGCGTTTTTTTTTTGCCCTTTTTTTGCTCGATATCTGTCACCAGGCTGTATCTCAAGAACCGCGGTAGCTAGACAGTTGAAATTTTCACAAATTATGTAAAAACAAAATAAAATAAATATTTAAGGGGGCTCCCATACAACATACGTGTTTTTTTCGGCGTTTTTGCCTTGTGGTACGGAACCCTTCATGTGCGAGTCCGACTCGCACTTGGCCGGTTTTTTTTTTTGCTGTCTATGATAGCAAGAAGGCTTGATTGTGCGTTTGTGAATCATTGCTGCAAGGTTTCGGCTGGGCCTGTCACCGTGCAGCAGTGATGTCACAATCTGTTTTCTGTGTTTGGTATTGTTTTTATTACTTAACTGTTTAAAATTTGTCCCAAGTGGAAAAAACACCCTTGTAATAAAACGTCTTCAAAGTCAGATCTTATGCTTGAAAACTGCGAAAACTGACGATCCTAAATATTTGGCAAATGTAATTTTGCGTAAAATGTAAAATTCCAACTGAAATATTTGACTAAATGAAAATTGGTAAAAGTACTAGTTGGTAAACAAGTTATTGTTTAAACGTTCACTTACCAAACGTTAGGTTTGGATTACAATTATTTGTGAAGAGACTTTTTGCTAAGTAATAATTTGGCAAATGAAATTACTTATGCGGAAAATTGTTTGGGAAGTGATAATTTGGCAATTTCTTTTTGGTGAAACAAGGGAGACTTCTACTAGTCAAGCCCTTTCATTTAATACCCATATTGAGGGAGTTGTGAAAAAAAATGTAATTCGCCACTTTGTGGTGGCGGCCATCTTGGATTTGAAATGTATCATAGTGTATAGTATTCTACTATTCAAGCCCTTTCATTTGATACCCATATTGAGGGAGTTGTGAAAAAATATGTAATCCGCCAGTTTGTGGCGGCGGCCATCTTAGACCGATTTTCATCAAACATAGCTAAGAACACTCCCGACTAATTCACCTTTCAAACAAAAAAAAAAAACAAAATCAAAATCGGTTCATGAGTTCGGGAGCTACGATGAGAATTAGTAGTAGTGCCTATGCATTGTATTCGCTGTCACGAAAGGTCAATAGGGAGGCGTTATTAACAGCTTACTACGGTCTGGCTGAATCCGTTCTCAGATATGGTGTTATCTTTTGGGGTAACTCGACTAATAGAGAAGTAGCATTTAAAGCACAGAAGAGATGCCTTAGAGCAATGTTTCATTTGAAAACCACGGACAGCTGCAAACCATATTTTATAATGCATACAATTTTAACATTGCCATCCATATATATTGTTGAAATCGTTATGTTTGTCAGGAATAATCCTAAATTACTTCCGCGCAGAGCAGATCAATTTCCCAGGAACAGGCGTGACCAAACCCAACTATGTGTACCTCCCTGTAGGACTGCACTTATGCGTAAGTGTTTTTCATAAGGCTCCAATTATTTACAATAAGTTGCCTAAAAGTTGGAAGGAGCTTAATAATGTACAGTTGAAAAGAAAACTGAAGACATATTTAGTAAATAAAGCATACTATAATATTAAAGAGTTCCTAGAGGAAAGAGTATTGGCATAGGTAGATTAATTGATTTGATGATAAATTTTTTGTATTTGTTAATTTACAATGATAACTATTATTATTATTTTTCGCTCTTGTTATTATTATTTTTATTGTTGCAATGTTTTTTGATGTTTAAAATTTATTACAATATTATTATTTCTCTTTAATTACTTAATTCGACCAGAGGAAGAGAGCTAAAAAAGTGTGTTGACACGAACAATTTAATCACAATTGCCACTTCTGAGCCAACCCACTGGCCGACAGACCCCAACAGACTGCCTGCCCAAGTAGCACAAAACTGCATTATAAGATGTCACAAGAGGTAACATCGGTAATTTTAGCACTTATGAAGAGTTATTACAGTACACTCGACCTGCAATAGGTGAAAAGTGAGCTTTCACCTGAATAAGAACGTTATTATGCGTCACGGAGACCACAATGTAACGCTTGCAGCGTTAATATAGGTAACAAGTTCAGTATTATACAGCTTTAAGCAATTTAAAGGATTTTTGTGGACTTTAACTAAGCTATATTCTGAATTGAAGACCACAAGTGTACCCTTAGACCACTTGCATTTTAAGAAAGAACACGTGAGCTACTATAATGTAATCAGTTATTCTGTGGCTTCAAATAACAAAGATATAATGCCTTTTGCTGCACACGGTGGAATTTGTGTAATGTTAATCAGCTTGTTACACGCAATCGTATAATAGCTCTTATAAAGCCCACATGATCACTATGGGTGAACATATATGATGCTAAGTTAAAGCAAACTGCTCTATATTAGCTCACATGTTACCCATAATCTACACACATTACCCATAATCTAATCACATGTTACCCATACCTACAGTTATTTGCGTACATGTTACCCACTATCAAGCTTTACATGAATTTGTAGCTGACTTGTGTAAAACAAGAACCACTCGTAACAGCTCGTTACTGATTCATGTACCACGAGTGGACACTTAAACAGCTCATGCTGTTTAATTGTGGTTAATACGGTACACATAGCTTGTCTGCCATTTTTTAGATTCTAACCTATGTATACAATATAATAACAATTTGTTTTTGTTTAGTCAACGAAAATAACAACAGAATTTGAATAGAAAATGTAATGATTTTATACGTAAACAGCTTATTGTCAAATTACAAAGGAAAAATAAAAATACTTAATTTTTTATAATAATATCATCAACCTATTTTATACTATAATTTTCAAGTAAACAGTGATATTTTGAGAGCGCGTGAAAATTTTCGTCTATAATTATATAGTATTTGACAATAAACTCTCTTTCCCATTCGAATTTCATGCACATGGAGGAAAAAAACAAAGTTTTACTTATCGTTAACATATATTTGCCTATACTTCCCACAAACACTTTACAAAATGGTTCACACAAAACATATCAAAATAATAAGTAGTAGGGAGAAAATTATTCACAATTTTGCCACTTGTGAATTGTCAGATCCATAAAAGAGTTACTGTTAGTTTAAAAGGTATCCTGGAGTGTATTTTGTGCTGAAAAATAGGTAATAAGTACTCTATTATTCAGCCCTTGTGGTGTATAAAAGGTAACACATACCCTGATAATCAGTCATTATTCAGCTCTTGGGGCGACTGTTACCTTTAATAATGCTCAAATAACGCTGATATAGTGCAACCAGCTACATTATTCAGCTAACAGCTGATTAATTTGTGCCCAAATCAGAGTTATATCAGCTGAGTAGGCGCCTCTAACGCTCTTACTCAGCAGGTTTATTCAGCTGAAATTTCCATTGTGAACAGTGATTCAGCTACTATTCAGCGCTTCTGTGCTACTTGGGTGATGTGTTGGATTTCTTCATTATGAAAGGACTCAGCAGGCTATTCTATGATATCCAATCTTGTTTGGATGGGTCGTCAAATCATATACCAGTTATCCTAACAATTGGCGCAACGGTTCTAAATCGCCAAAAAAATCCCAGGCTATACAACAACAGAACAGACTGGACAGAGTACCGTAGCATCATTGATATGTCACTGAAGTTCAACATTGCCTTAAAAAATAATGAGGACATTGACAATGCAGTTATAGATTTCACCAGAACGATCCAGGAGGCGTGTTGGAAGTGCACACATGAACTGAATAGTAACAAACCAAGACATAACACAGTGCCGCTGGAAATTCGGCAGATGATACTAGAAAAGCGAAGATTGCGTCGTGTGTGGCATATTAGCCGCCATACTGATGATAAACGGGCCTTCAATAAGGCTATACTAGACTGGAAACAAGCTATCAAAGACGCAGAAGATGATACCGTAGAGGCGTATTTGCAATCCCTGACTGCAACCAGTGCGACCGACTATTCACTCTGGAAGGTATGCAAAAGCTCAAACCAGCCAAAAAACCCAAAACCGCCTATTAGAATAGAAGGAAGAAGCTGGGCCAGAACAAACCAAGAAAAAGCAAATGCGTTCGCTGAACATCTCGCAAACGTCTTCGTACCAAACGAACCAGAACCTGGAGTAGATGATGCCGACGTAGGCAATATACTAAAGCATGATTTCCAGCTGGAAATGCCAATCAAATCGGTAACTCCTCAGGAGATTAGGCGGGTAATCAGAGCTATGGATGATAAAAAGGCCCCAGGTTTTGATCTCATAGACAAAAAGGTCCTTGAGGAGCTTCCTACAAAGGCGATCGTTCTTCTGACAACTATTTTCAATAGTATGCTTAGGGTAGAATACTACCCATTGCTGTGGAAAGTATCACAAATCATCATGATACACAAGCCAGGAAAACCGCCTCATGAAGTGACGTCCTACAGACCAATTAGTCTGCTGCCCGTACTCTCCAAGGTTTTTGAGAAAATATTATTGCGCCGACTTCTGGGTTCAATGTCGATAATTCCCGATCATCAATTTGGCTTTAGACCAAATCATGCCACTACAGAACAAGTACATAGAGTGTGCCGCGTCATCAGAAATGCCCTAGAAACCAAGCAATACTGTTCCTCAGTCTTCCTTGACGTACAACAGGCCTTCGACAGAGTATGGCATAAGGGCCTATTAAGTAAAATAAAATCACACTTGCCACACTGTTACTACAAAATTCTGGAATCTTATCTGGCTGATAGAATATTCCAGGTAAAGGAAGATGATTGCACCTCTTGTTTCCATAACATACTAGCAGGTGTACCTCAGGGCTCTGTTCTTGGACCAGTGTTGTACACCATCTTCACGGCAGACCTACCGCAAACTCCTGGAGTGACGATTGCTACCTACGCGGATGACACCGCGGTCCTGGCATGTAGCAGTTGTCCCAACAGAGCGTCGCAAAACCTACAAAAAAGTCTAGATGAAATTCACAACTGGCTGGTCAAATGGAGGATACGAGCCAATACATCGAAATCGGTCCAGGTCATGTTTACACTAAGACACCAGCAATGTCCACCGGTGAAACTTGGTCATAGTCAACTCCCACAAAGCAACTGCGTCAAATACCTTGGTATGCATCTGGACCAGCGACTGACGTGGAGGAAACACATCGAAACAAAACGAAAAGAGATCGACATTAGATACAAGGGCATGTACTGGCTTCTGGGTGGGAATTCCAAGCTGTCCGTGGATAATAAAATCTTGATCTATAAGACCATATTAAAACCCATCTGGACTTACGGCATTCAACTGTGGGGCTCCGCATGTGACTCATATATCAACATGATTCAGAGAACTCAGAACAACATCTTAAAACAGATATCGAATTCGCCGTGGTTTATTAGGAATACTGAAGTCCACGAACACCTGAGTATGAAAACGGTCAAGGAAGAAATAAGTTCATGCTCACAAAAGTACAAGTCCAGACTGGAGAGACACCCCAACTAATTGGCCTCTCAACTCACAATACCAACTTGTGTCAGCAGACTCAAAATACGCAACATTCTACAAGTAGATAACCTGTAGAAGGCTGCATTACTTTACTAATAAGAGAATTGCTCCTGATGAGGAGTAATTCTTCCCTGCCAGATATTCCTACAGCTCATCTGCTCATAGTTTTAAAAACTGATTGCAAGATATGAACAAAAAAAAAAAAAAATTACTTAATTTATTGTTATTTTATTATTTTAAGAGAATGTTGTAATTATAATAATATTTTTGACATTTGCATGTCACATCGTGTGGCAAACATGCCTGTACCTAATAATGTCGTTACCATCTTGTATGCATGAATTTTCTTGTATGTATGAACTCAAACTCAAACTCAAATCATTTATTTCAATTAAACCTTGTACAGGCACTTTTGAATTGTCAAAATTAAATAGTCTGTCAGTTAGTCAGAAAGTTGAAGCTAGTTACCCATTCCAAAGCGTAGATCTCTATGGAGAAGAACGGGCAAGAAACTCCATGGACACTCTTTTAAATCAAGATATTACAAAATCCTGGGTACATTATTCTTGTTGCTTCTATATGTGAGAACAATGTAAAAAAGACAGAAATGAAGAAACAATTCAAGACATAAGATTAAAAATAAGCCTTGGCAGTTAAGAGATGACCAGTCTCAACCGACGGCGCCCGTTCACGAACATGACGCGTGGATCAGCACCATCCAGCTCAACCATTTTGTAGGGAACCGAATGATCCAACACACGCGCCACCATCGGTGAGACATTTAAGTGAGCATGACACGTTCTCAACTGCCATGCTATTTCAAGTCAACATCAAAAATCATAATAAACGGAAACATGGTTCTTACATTTACAAAAAAAAAAAAAAAAATGCTTCTAAATTATACAAAACTACAGTTTGCAATTTATTTAAGAGGTAAATAGAATTTTATTACCTACCAAACAGGAAGAGATATTTAATATTGAAGTATTCAACAATTAAAAATTGATTGAATAAATTAAAAAAGTTATGTTCGTAATGTCAGAAACACAAAAAAAGAAAAAGGGAAGCACCTCTTCCAAATATTGAAATTAACTACAAAGATAGTCTTACCATCTTCAGCAGCTCCAACAATACTTTCAAGTGTCAATCAATTAGTTGTGGTTGTGGAGCAGGACCAGCATTGAGCCAGGCATTTTTATCAGCGATGTAATCCCCTAACTTATAATATGCCTGACTGCATAGTGTGCGTTTTATACAAGACTTGAATTTTGTCTCATTCAGTTGAAGAATGTGGGGAGGTATTTTATTATAACATTTTAAACAGTACCCCATAAAAGATGAATCTACTTTAGCCAGTCTGAAACCTGGTTGAACTAATAGGTCCCTATTTCTAGTACTATAATTATGTCTTTCACCTCTTTTACTAAAAAGATGTAAGTTTTTCCTTACATACATGATGTTTTCGTAGATATATTGACAAGGCACCGTCATGATGTTAATTTCCTTAAACAGTTCCCTTAGAGAATCGCGCCTGCGGAGATTATATATAGCTCTGATGGCTCTTTTCTGCAGAATAAAAATAGAATCGATGTCTGCAGCCCGTCCCCAAAGTAAAATACCGTAAGACATGATACTATGAAAGTAACTAAAATAGACTAGTCTCGCGGTATCTACATCAGTAAATTGACGGATTTTTCTGACAGCATAAGCTGCTGAACTTAGCCGTCCTGCAAGAGATGTTAAATGAGGACCCCATTGTAGCCTTGAGTCGAGCGTGATCCCCAGGAAAACAGTTTTATCGACGAATTGACACATGTTTAAGCAAATAAATGTTATCTTATCTTAACTTGGCACTCATTTAGATCTCCATTCTTTTTGCGGCGAAGCCCAAAGCCAAGCATAATTTTTGTATTGAACTTGGCTTTCCTTTTTTACATATGTTTTTGGTGGGATATCATTACTTTTTGTAAAGAAAACTAGGCAGGTATTGATTGATATATGTTATAATAAATATACAAATATATATTTATGTAATATATTATATTTATATACAGGGTTATTTGTAAAACACCAGCAACCTCTTAAGAGGTCATTGTACTCATCATTATGAACAACTTGTACTATGGGACCAAACCTGAAATCGCGAAAAAACATTCAGCTGTTCCATACATTTATGTTCGTATAACTCGTCAAAATGTAGGGAACAGCTGTTTTTTTTTTCGCGATTTCAGGTTTGGTCCCATAGTAAAAGTTGTTCATAATTATTAGACTAATGCAATGAAACTGAGATTGCTTCTATTAAAATAGTATATTAAAGTATTTAACAAAATTAACGTGACGTTCACAGAGAGGAAGATCAAAGACAGAAACAAAACAAGGCGCGAAGTTTACCATAGACTATCACAATTTTAACACTCCTACCAAATTCGAGCCTCTAACTCTAACACTATAGTAAACTTTAAACTACTACATAAACACATAATACAAATTTGAAATTAAATAGCCAGTTTTGACATCCCAATGTTATTTCTTAGAAATCGAAATTTGTCTCTAGGCAGAGCCTTTGTAAAAATATCAGCATACTGATTATTAGTGTGTACATAGTTCAGACTAATAACATTTTCATGATATTTTTCTTTAACAAAATTGTATTTAATATCTATGTGTTTACATCGCTTATGAAATTCACTATTTTTAATCACATTTATGGCACTTTGATTGTCAATGTTTAAGCACACAGATTTTTGTTTAAATTCAGTGACATCACTGAGTAACTGTCTTAACCACATAGCTTCCTTAGTAGCTGCACAAGCAGCCATAAATTCGGCCTCTGTCGTGGATAAGGCCACAGTTTGCTGACGTTGAGATGACCAAGTAACAGCAGCTCCATTTTTAAGGAATACATAACCAGTTATCGAGCGTCTGGTTACTATGTCATTTGCGAAATCAGCATCGCTATATCCAATTAAATCAGTACTGTCAGGATTAGATGTGTAACATAATCCATAACTTTTTGTCTCTTTCAGGTATTTTAATATTTTCTTTACAGCATTCCAGTGGGAGTCGTCATAAGAATGTAAGTATCGACTCACCTGGCTCACAGCAAACATAATGTCAGGTCTGCTTACAATAGCTGCATGGATTAGTGATCCTACTACTTCTCGATAAGGATAGTTTTTCTTCAGTGCATCATCAGCCTTCTGCAACTTTACATTCGGATCAGCAGGAACACAGTTGGGGTTAGCATCCTGCATGTTGAATTTCTTCAACAAATTATCAATGTATTTGGTCTGATGTACAAAAATACAGTTTTCATATTTTTCAATTTGCATACCAACAAAGTTACTTAATACAGAACATACTTTTAGATCAAAGTTTGTTTGCAGATCATTAATTACTTCCATCATGGTAGACTTATCTTTACAAAGCAAAAGACCATCATCAACATAGAGGCACAGATAACATTTGAAACCGTTTATTATTCCAATATAAACACACTGATCTGCTTTACTTTTCTCAAAGCCAAATTTATTAAGGACTGAACAAAGTTTTGTGTTCCAACACCTGGGTGCCTGTTTTAGTCCATATAATGATTTAACAAGTTTACATACCATGTTAGGTTTGCAGTCTAGTCCTTCAGGTGCTGTCATCAATATGTTTTCCTTTAATTCGCCATACAGAAAAGCAGTGGTTACATCAAATTGAACTATTTCAAGATTTTCTTGTGCTGAAATGGACAATAATACACGAATAGAGTCGTACCTTACTGTTGGTGAGAATGTCTCATCATAGTCAATTCCTTCTTTTTGTGCATAACCTTTCGCACATAGTCGGGCTTTGTAACGAGGACCTGTTGGTTCATCTTTAATCCGGAAAACCCATTTGCTTCCAATTGGCTTTGCATTCTGAGGTTTTTCTACCAATATCCAAGTTCCGTGTTTATGATGGGAATCCAGTTCTTTCTCTATTGCTATTTTCCATTTTTCAGAATCAGCTGATGTGATTGCCTCATTGTAATTCAATGGTACAGAGGAATCTTCGCTGCAGCACAGGTAACCTTTTCCCTGATTACCTTTAGACTTTGAAAACTTGTCTTTATTTCTAGGTCTCAGAGTCATGTTTGAGGGAGATGACGTTTTAATGTCTTCATTTGGTAAATATTCACTGTCTGTACTGTTATCTGGTTCAGAGTAATAATCAGTGTTTGTGGATTGTAATGTATCATTAGCATCAGAACTCTCAGATGTATGCTTGTCAGTAGATACAGATGACGAGTCACACATTGAGCTGTCTTGTATTAAATCCACCGGAACATAATTTCTTTTTACTGTAGATTCAAGGAAGACTGCATCTCTACTCTTTATTACTGTTCTGGAACCAGAAATAACAAATCTGTATCCTTTTGTATGATCACAATAACCAATGAATATGGCTTTCTGAGCTTTCGCATCCCATTTTCTTCTCTTTTCTTTGGGAAGATGAATCATTGCTTCACACCCGAATACTCTTAAGTGATTGACATTTGGTATCTGCCCGGACCACATTTCTTCTGGTGTCTTATATTTCAGTGATCGAGTTGGAGTTCTGTTGATGAGATAAGCGGCAGTGTGTACAGCTTCAGCCCAGTATTGTTTAGGTAAGTTGGCATTAATTAACAGACACTTTGCTTTTTCTACCAACGTTCTGTTCATTCGCTCAGCAACTCCATTTTGTTCGGGAGTGTATGGAGTGGTGGTTTGATGAACTGTTCCAGCAGTTTTTAAGAACTCAGAAAAATTGGAGTTAACATACTCAAGCCCATTGTCAGAGCGAAGACACTTTATGTTGCATTCTAGTTGTTTCTCCACTTGACTTTTATATTCTTTGAATTTTTCTAGAGCATCAGATTTCTTCTTTACCATTGCACACATCTAAACTCAACTGTCCAGTGCTATGAACTGATAATGACTTGTCATTAGCTACCTTGATTGTCTTGATAAGTGGCACTTTCTCATCTTGCAATAAATTATTATGTTTGGTCATGTGCACTAAAGCACCAGAGTCTATATACCAGGAATCTTCATAAGGATTCGATGTAGAAGCTATGAAAGCAGCCGCATAGCTTGACCTCTCTTGATTCTTCCTTTTAGGATTTGACTTGCACTCAGCAACAACATGGCCATACTTATTGCAGTTATAGCAACGAGGTCCCTTTTTAAACTGCTTCTTGGAACCTGTATTCCCTTTATTCTTTTGATTTGCTACAAAAGCAGAAGTGTCACTTTCACACATTTTGACATCTTGTAGAATTTTTGACTTTACAGAGTCTGCACTTATTTTCATGCCTGAACTTTCCATTGCAATGATCATAGGTTTGTATGTTTCAGGTAGACCGGAGAGGAGCAGGGTCCCTAACCACTCATCGTCTACTTTGAACCCTATGTTGCGAAGTTTGTGAGCCGTGGTCATGATCTTACTCACATATTCTTCCACATTTGAACATCCAGCGAGTTCTGTTGTACATAATACTCGAAGCAATCCCACACGGCGTGTAAGCCCGGAGTCATCAAAAGCGTTTGCCAAGCAGTCCCACACCTCCTTTGCAGACGTTGCATCCTGTATGTGGACATAATTTACAGAGTCCACAAGCAAAATAATTTTCGATTTTGCTTTAATGTCACGTTTGGAATCGACAGTTGCGCCAGGCACAGGTTCAACACAGTCCCACAGATCCTCGTGTTGGAGATATGTTTTGAGTGCGAATCTCCATGTGGAATAGTTTTCCCGACCAGTCAACTTTTCGATCATTACGAGAGGACCGCTTGACGACATTTTAAGCGATAATTTGTAAATTTGACGAACTGAAATAAATGTCACAGTCTGAAAAATTGACGCTCACTTGTTTGAACCGGCATGTAATATTTTTTACTTATTACACTGTGTCAGGCTTCCTGGGCCCATAACCTATTAGACTAATGCAATGAAACTGAGATTGCTTCTATTAAAATAGTATATTAAAGTATTTAACAAAATTAACGTGACGTTCACAGAGAGGAAGATCAAAGACAGAAACAAAACAAGGCGCGAAGTTTACCATAGACTATCACAATTTTAACACTCCTACCAAATTCGAGCCTCTAACTCTAACAATAATGATGAGTACAATGACCTCTTAAGAGGCTGCTGGTGTTTTACAAATAACCCTGTATATATAATATATATACATATATTGGGATAGTTTCAAATATCCGCTTGTAACGGTTCCAACGCTACAATTTTTTTTTTGTATGGTGCCCCCCCCCTATTTTTTCACTTTTTTTTATTTTTAGATTTTTTCCCACTCTTACAAACGATTACCGAGCTGGATTCCAAATTTCATCCTTCTAGGTCATCTGGAAGTAGGTTAGATTTAGGTACTATATGTCAGTCAGTCAGTGCTAAAATTTACGACTTTTTGACCTTCATATCTTTATAACCGTTTGAGCTAGCTTCATGAAATTTGGGCTTCTAGATATCCCTATGGATATAATTAAACACACGTAGTTTTGTGTGTTTACGTTAAAGAGGTTTTGAGTTATAGAAGGGTCAAAAGTGGCACCAAGTGGTTCTTGTAATATTACACTCGGCACTGGCTAGCCAGTTCCTTTGCTTGAATTTGGCTTGACACGCTGCCGCGTGTCTAGATTACTAAACATACCTGTGGGTGCCAATTTGTAGTGCAACTAACAAATTGAGTACTTTGATTTGGTTATTTGAATGCCCACCTTAAAGGTGTTTATCACTTTGATGATTTTTTATCACAATTTGTAATCATTGGTAAAAGTGGTGAGATATCAAGTTGAAACCTACTAAGTATATATGAAACCGTTAATAATTTCCTGTAACAAGTGAATGTGGAAGAATTTAACCCGAACAGGGTTTGCTTACATTTTCATCAGATACCTTAGGAACAGACCATTCATAAGTATGTACCACTTGCATCGCATCATGAGTACACTTGCTTAGAGAAGTAGTTGGCGACTGTTGACTCACTGGTTGGGATGGTATAGGAACAATAAGACATGTCGCTCCAACGCCACAGAAACTGGGATAGGGGCAGGAGAATGATGTTGTTAGGATGTTTATATTTAGCAATTATTCATAGTCAACATAATGCCACCTCTGTTGTGTGGCATCAGTATGCCCAAGTACAGAATTCCAAAAGTAAAAGATATGTCTAAATCATTTGAGATGTGTTTCAGATAATTATAAAAACAATGGGAGAAATGATATGCTGTCAGTTGTGGTAGATTTGGCTTTCTCACAGCAGAACTAAAATAAAATTAATTATTTTCAACACACACACACTCCAACCGGTAAATTAATTAGTGGAGGATGCAGCTTGTACACAGATAGTGGCAATCGCAAAAATAATAGTTTATTTACCTTAACAAGATCTAAGCGAAGAGGTCCTTTGGTGATGTCCATAAGTCGCTTTAGATCCATATGAAGGAACTCAAAGACTAAGAACAACTTGTTATCGGCGAGCAGCACGTCGAGCAGGCGCACCACGGCGGGGTGGCGCAGCTCGCGCAGCACGGAGATCTCCCGCAGCGCCGTCGACGGCACGCCCTCCGGCTCACTGCAAAACAAACGACCGCAACCATGTCACTCAAGTGGCTACAAACTACTAAATAAGCTTCTGCAAAGGTGAATATTAATCAATATTATAATGACAAGAGGTGTCACATTTTGGCGCCAAATCATACTTTTCTAGTTTAATTTTCTTCAGAGCGATTTCCTTTCCGGTCACTCTGTCCTTTGCTTTGTACACTACTCCATAGGTACCTTCTCCTATTTTCTCTACTTTTGAAAAATTCTCCATCTAGAAAGCGTCAGAAGCACAGAACACTATTACTCCTAGGTCAGAAGTCTTTCGCTTTATTTCGGAGAGAGTACAGATTCAGATTAGATCAGTCACTAGCATAGACCACAGAACACATATTATACCCCTATATTATTATACTCTTTGATATACCCTAAGCATAGACTAAAGCATGGACTAAAGTATATATTGGTCACTAGTCAGGCATACACTTTTTTTTTATTTGTCAGTGTCAATCTGTCAATAGATATAGGTGGTAATAATAGTTTGTCACTGTGACAGACAATCATACAATGACAGACCAACGTCAATACCACAGACTGTCAATAGTTCAATTATTGTCTTCCTCTATAAAGAGGTCAGTGAGACGTAGTATCTCTAAGTAGTCTGTGGGTCAGTGCAGTGGGCCTCGGTCATGGACGTAATTTAATAGAAGTAACTTCTATGAGGGATTTAATTTTTTGATAGATGGCGCTGACCTTGGTAAGTTACTGCAAGGAACGGAACTTCACATATTTTTTTTATTATTTCACTTGGATGTAATTTTGAGATCGTAAACGAAAGCAAACGAAAGTGTCAGTCAATGAGCGTATGTGACGTGACGCAATGATTTTTTTCCAAGCGTTTTGGCTTTGTCACCTAGTAACGTAGTCAGTACAACGCCATCTACAGAGTTCTTGGTAACAATTTTTTTTTAATACTCACAAAGAAAACCTCTTAGTATATCATGGACGTAATTTATAGATATATTACGTCCATGCATTATATTGCGTCCATGGGCCTCAGTAGTTTCATTCTCTTCGTAGTCTGTGGTCTCGTTGTTGTCACCATGGACGTAATAAAGTTACGTCCATGGAATTTGACACTTGATTGACGTTCACATTTCACAATGACAATAATGACATCCAATCAAAAAGTGTTGCCAGAATCAATAATTATTACTGTGGGTTGCAATTTATTTTTATAATAATAGTTATTAAAAAATATCCAACGGGTTCCTGCGGCCTTCACAAGGTCGTCGGTCCACCTTGTGGGAGGCCTTCCAACGCTACGTCTTCCCGTTGGATGCGAGAAGCACAGAACCGGTCGAAGTGGAAGTGCTTGGGGGAGGCCTATGTCCAGCAGTGGACGTCTTTCGGCTGAAATGATGATTAAAAAATATAATAAAGGAAGGGTGCGTTAAAAAAAATATACAAAGTCTCTCATGTATGAACCTACTTTCATAAAAATATAATCTCTTCCCTGTTCACAACAGAACACCAGCCTCCATAGAAAAACCTAACATGTCCTTTGATACCTATGCATTTTTTTATTTTTTTATTAAGTATAATTATGCTAAATTTATATTTTTGCTAACTCTACTCAAAATTTCTTGGAGCGCGGCGGAACTAAAATATAGAAAAAACTATTTTATTGCTATAAACTCTTGGAGCGCAGTGGAATCAATGTATGAACATTAAAATTATGAGAACAATGGGTTTTGGAGTGCAGTGAAACTACCCGTTGAAATGAATTTATCCCAAGAACAATAAACTTAACATCGTAGTTGAAAATCATGTTCTCCCCATACCCATACCACTTATATTGCAACTGCAAATGAAAGTTGGTCGACTATTACTCGTAAACTTGTAAAGCGGAAGCCTACTTAGACGTGATAGTTTTCCTCTTAACTTCGTTATACAATTTGTAACACAAAAACCCTGTCCGATCCAATAAAGGCGTGGTTCAACATACGTACCTACTAGATTTTTTTTAAATAAAAATGTAACTTAAAACCTACCAAAAGTTATTGATTTTTTATTTTTCTAATCCATGCGTTTAGTGAAAAGGTGTCGAATGTGTATTATTGTTGGAGGTGGACATGTGGAGCACGATCGCTGAAGTATGCAACAACAACAAGTGAATGTTTTTTATGGAACTGATACCTGCCGGTCTATTCTGTAAAAATCTCACCGTGAAAACTTAGGTGAAGTGAGCTGAAAGTGAGCTGTCAATCCACCAGATGCTAGGGATTGACACTTGACAGAGCTCACTTCACATAAGTTTTCACGGTGAGATTTTTACAGAATAGCAGTGCTGCAGTCGGTAACGGTATGTACAGTCAACAACAAAAGTAGATGATCAAAGTCAGAAATTCAACGCGTCAGAACTGTGTGGCGTAGAAGTGATTCAAAAGTATTCTACTTAGTAAGTATTCTAAGTAGTAGTACTTCTAGTACTTCTTCTTCTAGTAGTGCTGTTGACTGTACATTGCCAAATCACATCACATTTAATGCGTTAAAAGAAAGCCCATAACAGGGCTACATTTAATTCAATTAATAATAATTTTTTGATAAGTAAACAGAATTAGGTCTGAAAAATCCGGATCACTATGCCTGTAAAAAGTAGTGCTAGACGCTATATGGTGACCTAACACTCCTTTCTCGGATATGGTTTATATGGTAGAAGTTAAAGTCTCGAATTGTAAGGGAAATAGCCGTATATTAAATCACTATAACACTTAGTTACAAGACAATGGTAGTGGTAATGGAAATAGCTATAAAATACATAGAAATCACTATAACACTTAGCTACGAGACAATGGTAGTGGTAATGGTTCTGAGCTCGTGGTGTCTCTAGCGAGATCTGAACGCGAACTGGCCCACATTTTGGTGGGCGAGCGAATGTGCATACTTGCGTTCGATGCAATTATGCATTTTCGCTTAGTGTTCGATTAAAACTCGAACAATGCCTACAAAACAATATCAGACGATACCCATGCGTAGCATAAGGTATGACCACCGCCAAAGACTACAATATGATGCTGACCGCCGCCATTAACTCGTTACTAATTCTGTCGCACTAAGCGAAAAGGACGAATATCGGCCTAAAGAAAAATAAACCTTACTAAACAAAAAGTAATTTAAAAAAATTAAACCGACTTCAAAAAGAAATGAACTCAAAATTATGGAATAACTTTAATTTCGGAAGTCGGTGTCTTGGGATCTGTATTTTAGTTTTGGTTTTTTGCCACCGACTTCCGAAATTAAAGTTAATTCATCATTTTGAGTTGATTTCTTTTTGAAGTCGATTTAATTTTTTTAAATTACATTTTATTTCGTAATTTTTAGATTTAAGTAATAACTGGAATATTTGTTTGTAATAAGTAGAGTAGGTAATAGTTTTGTTGTAAATATTGCACTAGAATTTGACCAAGGTTTAAAGATGTTTTCCCTTTGACACTACACCCGCCCGTAGCTCGTATCAATAAGTCAGGCCGTCATATGCCGTCATACTTACACGTATTAAAGGCCATATCTTGAAAATTACTGAATTGATTTTGATGAAACCTGCACTGTTCCATAAGTTGAAGTAAATGTAAGCCAATAAAAAAAATTGGTCACGATCCGATACCTCTCGAATGTCCTATGTTACACAGTCCGACATAAGCAATTGTCTTTCTATTGTGTCTCTAATTACGACAATCAAAGAGTTAATAGTTGCGGAGAAATGCGTGGACGAACATACATACCTACATCTATAAAATTTTGTTTATGTACATATTTGTTTAGAAGCCCTGATAGATTGTCATATGTGAATATAATATATGATCAAACGAACTTCCAAGTGAAGTTCGATCATTATTATGATGAGTTGCTTCATTTGAAGATATGATTATAACAATGTAGTTTCCCTACTTACTTGGTAACTTCGCACATATTTTAAAGATTTTTTAAAACTATTAGGTGACGTAATTCCGGTCTGACTGCACCTCGGTTGACACTTTGACGTGTAGCTCATTTTTTAGAGTCATGAGTATGATATAAAACTTTCTCTATATCTGGGAATCTTCAAGCGTCAGGGAGGGAGGGTGATCATATTATCTTCAAATGAAGCAACTCATCATAATAATGATCGAACTTCACTTGGAAGTTCGTTTGATCATATATTATAACTCGTTGCTTCATTTTTCAGATATGATTATAACAATGTAGATGTTAAGAGTCAGAAAGTTTTGAAATGGAAAACAATAAGGTTTTAAACATTATGGTTTTATTTACCTATAGACAAATCAGCCTTATAGTTATACTTATGTTTCCGTAATGGTACGTTACATTTATATTTACTTATTTCGAATTAACTTCAACGAGCTAAACATAAAGATCTTATCGATCACATGAACATAACATAAATAAACATTTCTGTAGTGTAATATAATTTTTTATTAGGTACCTATAGTTAATAGGAATTAATAATCAGTCTGTATGTCTAATCGTAAGCAAACAGATTTGGCAAATTCGCCTTCGTTTATAACGCACCTATTATAAAAACGAGCAAATGAATTAGATGAACTAATAGTCCACCCTGCGCTTTTGCGAATGGTTTCTATATTAACTCCTGGCTAAGCTTGCGGCCGAGGTTGACGCGAGCCGTGTACTGTGCGCGGCGAATACACTGGTATTAATGCCGCTTTCTGACAAGACTTGTTTGATCCATCTACTGATGGTTTGCGTGGTTGCGGGTTTTTGTGGCCGTTTGTACGTCAACAACAGATTGTTTGTACTCTCAGGTCTTATGTTTTTAGTTATAGAAATATAACCTGAGAGCACCGTAGCTGGACATATACGCGTATTTTTCCTGAAGTATGGCAAGAACAATATTGGCTGGTCTCTGCCGGGTGCGGATGTCTTTTTGATGTCTGTTATGACGATTTTTATGCCGCTATCAGAGAAAAGTATGTTCTCGAGTTTAATTAAAGACAGCGTTTGTACCCTGTGAGCTGTACAAATTGCAAGTAGGATCACCAGTTTTTTTTTTTTTTTTTTCGTGTTAGAACTCACTATTAGGGAACCATGTTGAGACATGGTTTAAAACCAATTGGGGATTCCAGGCGGTGGAGTACTTGGGTTTTATGGGTCTTAATTTATAAACAACGTCGGAAACTATAAGGCTTTGCAATAGTGGGAACCATGGCTGTGATGGCCAGTTGGGATAAACTAGTAAGCCATGTGCATTTGTCATCAATAATTTTTCTAAGACATTTTAATACCAGGGAAAATGGTGGAAAAGCGTAGAAGAAATGGCTCTGCCAGTCCATCGTAAATGCGTCTACGGATGCTGCGTCAGGGTCTTGTTTCCATGAGATGAATGTGGTACACTTCGCATTATCGCGGGACGCGAATAAGTCTATTTCAGGTTGACCAAAATATTTTATAATGTCTTGGAATGCTTCATCGGAAAGTGACCATTCAGTATCCGGATTGACTACTCTAGACGCGGCGTCTGCCCGGTTTTCTTTGGAATTTACGTATGATAGGTATATGACCTATAGGTTGCGCTGTTCACAACATTTCCAAAGGGACCTAGCCAAGTCGTTTAAGTGGGGGTATTGAATACCCCCATACGATTTACATAACTGATCGCAGTGGTGTTGTCCATGCGCAGTAATATTGTTTATTTTATTTATTTATTGGTTGCATCACTGGCGAAGGATTTCAAACCTAGAAAGGCTGCCATCAGCTCTAAGTAATTGATATGACAATAATTTTCTAAAGACTTCCATTTGCCATGTACTTGAGCGTTGTTCCAAACAGAACCCCAGCCTGACATCGACGCGTCGGTATAGATTTCGATGTCAAAATTTGGCTGTCGCATAAGGTTGCGTGCTGTATTAACATTTGATAGCCACCAGTTCAGATCCTCTAATATAATATTAGGTTGGTTAATTTTAGCTTCGTAATTATTATTATGCTTAAGTAACGCTAGAAACTTCTGGCGTTCTAAAATCTTAGTGTATACCCAAGCGTATTTAAGGGCTGGGCTAGTGGCGACTAGAATACCGATAAAGCGAGCTAATTCGCGGATGGAATATGGCTGTAATTTAGTGAATTTTGTTACTAATTCGATGATGTTACGTCGCTTATCGGCTGGCAATTGTATAGGTACTGAGATACCTGGTATCGTAACAAAATCCTAAGTACTTGCAGAATTGTCGCGGTTTTAACATACTTTTATCGTAATTGACAACAAACCCTAGAAACTCGAGTAGTTTCAAAGTTTCATTTACGTTATTATGACCATTCTCGTAAGTATTTCCAATGCATAAAATGTCATCTAAATAACAAACTGACTGAAAACCGTGATGTCTGAGGTAAGTTATGACTTCCTTCATAACCTTAGTGAATACCCGTGGGGCAACGGATAAGCCAAACGCCAACGGCATGCAATTAAAGCCATATGTTCTTAGCGAATTATTGGGCTGAAATTGATAAATATTTACGGTCGGAATGCCTAATGCCTAAGAGGAAATACGCATCTTTTAAGTCGATGGTAGCAAGGTATCCATCGCGTGGTATCAATTTGCATGCTGTTCGGTAATCCTCCATTTTTAAAATGTTCGCTCTTGATTAGCTTGTTTAAGGTTTTTAGGTTTAATATAAAGCGTTTATCGCCGTTAGGTTTTAGTGTGAGGAATATTTTAGAAATAAATTGATCTTTAGTCACATTGCACTCTGAGATAGCCCCTAAAGATTTGAGTTTCATAACGGCTTTCATCATATCTGATTTCTCAGTATTTGATAGGTTGTTTTAGGTATTATTGATTGTCGTACATGTGTATGAAAGGGTATTGGATAACCATTTTTTAACCAATCAAGAACAACATTGTTATTTTTAGCCATCGGTCATAAAATTGGGTAAGTCTAACCGCATGTACCTGCGTTAACGGTGACGCTGAGCGGGAGCCCGAGGTTTGTCCTGCGAGGCCGGGCGTTGTGGCGGCTGTGCTGACATCATGTACGGACAGCGATTCCCCGCCGTCGTCATCGGCCTCCTGTATGCACCCCCCCCCCCCCCCCTGTTCGCTGGGTATCGAGGAGGCAGGTTCCAGTTTCCCGGGTAGGACTGGCGGGTATTAGGAAGTTGAGGCGATTTTGAAACTTTGCGGTCTTTTTTATGGAAAGGCCTTGCTTTTCAATGGCCTTGGCGGCTTTAATTTTTTCTGATAAGAACGAGCCAAACAGTGATTTATCCCGTTCGGACTCGTTGATGATATTTATGAATGCCTTGTCCAAGCTAGGTGTGATTAATTTCACTCGAGCCTTGATGGCGGTGATTCCCGCACTAGCTGTTGTTGAGACGCTGTAAGTGTCTTGTCGTGGTTGCGAACCATGTCCGGTACCGCCGCCGAGATTTCAGCATTCAACTTGGGTGCTTGAAGGAGCCTACAATTGTCTGGCACAAGGTACTCTTTCAGTACCTTGTCCTTGTTTTCTTTAGGCATTCCTTTCCTTAGCAAAGGAAGCCACAACTGCGATAGATTATCGTGAATGTTATCGCCGTAGTCAGGCGAATCTGATGTGGATTCACCGAGTGGCGACAGTAGATCAGGATCTAACAGTCTAACTCAGGTTCCATGCTACCAGTAGTTGCCTCAGGGGGACAGGGTTCCGCCTAAGCTGGGCATAGTGTTGGTTAGGAATGTCGCCAGATTCCGATTCCACGTCTTGTGGTACGTCGGTTGGCACGGGTACTGGCTCCATAATAGCTTCATTATCATTGCCTGGGACCACATCAGGATCTTCGCTACCTAAAATTACAATTTGTAATTAAGGTTGTGAAGATAACAATTCTGAGGGTAGTGTAAGAAATAAAATTTCTTAATTGATTTTGCACGTTAACGTTACATCTGTTTTAGATTGTACGTATTTTCTGTGCTTGTTTGTCATCGTTAAAGACTCGCAGTCAATCCCGATGCAATATTAAAGAATAAAATTTCTTAATTGATTTTGCACGTTAACGTTACATCTGTTTTAGATTGTACGTATTTTCTGTGCTTGTTTGTCATCGTTAAAGACTCGCAGTCAATCCCGATGCAATATTAAAGAATAAAATTTCTTAATTGATTTTGCACGTTAACGTTACATCTGTTTTAGATTGTACGTATTTTCTGTGCTTGTTTGTCATCGTTAAAGACTCGCAGTCAATCCCGATGCAATATTAAAGAATAAAATTTCTTAATTGATTTTGCACGTTAACGTTACATCTGTTTTAGATTGTACGTATTTTCTGTGCTTGTTTGTCATCGTTAAAGACTCGCAGTCAATCCCGATGCAATATTAAAGAATAAAATTTCTTAATTGATTTTGCACGTTAACGTTACATCTGTTTTAGATTGTACGTATTTTCTGTGCTTGTTTGTCATCGTTAAAGACTCGCAGTCAATCCCGATGCAATATTAAAGTTTAACTTTTATAATTTAGTTTTGAACAATGTCAAAGTTATTGACTCGCAGTCAATCCCAGAGCATTTACAAAACTGATATTTTCACTATTCACTTCTAGATCACCAAAGAATAAAGTATACTTTGCTTACCTTCATCATCCGATGACGATTGTAACGGTCTTTGTTTTTCTTCAATTTTTCTAATTTTCCTAGCGTAGTGATCAATTTTTGATTGCGCGCTTCTTTTTGGCATGATGCTTAAGGGCGCGTGCGATAGCTACCGCGCACGAAAAAGGAATGAGCTACACGTCAAAGTGTCAACCGAGGTGCAGTCAGACCGGAATTACGTCACCTAATAGTTTTAAAAAATCTTTAAAATATGTGCGAAGTTACCAAGTAAGTAGGGAAACTACATTGTTATAATCATATCTGAAAAATGAAGCAACGAGTTATAATGCAGTTCCATTAATATTAAATACATACGTGTCGAATTGATAACCTCTTTTTTTTTAAGTCGGTAAAAAAAAATTTTCTGCCTTATGCGCCTATGATGACGACAAGAAAAAAAAAATTTAGATTTAGAAAAAAAAAAATCTATAATTATTATTATAGGTTATATTATTATCTCTTTGAATGCGCCCCTTATTACGCCCTTATTATGCCCTTATTACTTACGGGGCGGCAGAATTGCCATAGACAAAAATAAATTAATAGTTTAGTTTTCCTACTATAGTTACTTTACTCTTTGGACTACTTTAGAGATACTGTGTTGCCAGACTGACTGTCATACCTGACCTGACAGTGACAGTGTCAATAATCGTTCCGTAATCCGTAGAGATTTATTACTTTACTCTATGGAGATTTCTTTCTTCAGCAAAGCGGTCTATTTGTTTATTTTCGTCTAAAGCTCGCGCGGTTTTACCCGAGTTTTTGATTATTAAACGTTAACACAATTTCAATATAATCACCTATTTGCGGTAGTTTAATTTAATGGCGTTTGGATTAATCAGCAGACTTGAATAAATAAATGATTATTTGTATACCTAACCAAACTACTTGATCCATTCAAATATGTCTATTGAAATAGAATCTGCAGAGTAAGTGTGATAAATTGATAGTATTAATTAATTGTTTTCTTAACTTCCGTAAATCAAACAAAGTGATAAATGTCTTCACATTTGCAGTGTTATCCGGCTGATCCAGCAATACTTGAAGGAATCTAACCTCACTAAAACACTTCAGACCCTGCAGGTATACGCTCTTAATTATTATGATAACCATGTTAGTATGGAATGAGGCCTGCAGCCTAATTTCGTTGCACAGTTACTATGGAAATGCCTTTTATTTTGACAAATTCAAAAATATTCAATAAGTACATTATTTATGTTGATAAGGCCAGGGCCGTCTTAACCATATTGGGCGCCGGGGTGCGCAAAACAACCTGCGCCCCAATTTTTGTGTTTTATTTTTTTATTTAATAGGTAATTACTATTCAATTCAACTTTGTCTCTGTGACCTCTGACCTAGACTAGAGCCAAGAGCAAAGCCATTTCCAAAAAAAAAATTCAATAGGTTTATGTATGTACAGTCACCAGCAAAAGTCCATGGATACCCTAATGTCTATTTTCCTGTGAACGTTTGAAGTACACGTTATCAAAAATACACCAGATGGCGTTGGTTTCTTCAAAACTATGACTAATTTACGAAACGTACGTATGCACTTTAAGAGTGAGTTGCATCAGCTAACTATAACCATAACCAATCTCATGACAGCCGTCAAATCTCCGGTTAAGCAAAATTCGGGTTGCATCGGTTTGAGAATTGTTAAAATGACGTCATAAATAACTATAACAAGCCATTTTTAACTATAATCAAAGCTTTGACAGACGTCAAATCTCCGGTTAAGCGAAATTCGGGTTGCATCGATTTAAGTTTTGTCATAATTGTTAAAATGACGTCACACATAACTATAACATTAATCGACCAAATTCGGCCGGTTAAGGGCTATAGTTACGGTTAGTGTCATTGTAATGTCATCTGCTTTGCAGTTGTAACCTATAAAAATATTGTGTTGTTGAATAAAGTACCTATTAAAACAAATTAGGTATGTCTTTACTCCGCGAAATATTGTGGGAATAAAGCTCTTCTAGCGATGATAGTGACAGTGAATCCGATTTGCCAGTTAGGAAGAGAAAAAAAATCACCATCGCATTGATCGATTTCATAAGTGTGATGAGAATAAATTTTTGGACAGATTCCGGGTTTTTAGTTCCCAAGGGTTCTTGTTTTCAGCAAGGGTCCTCCCTTGCTGAAAACATGAAACCCCTGAGAATATTTTACTTAAGAATATCGATTTCTAATTTCAGTTCTTTTATTTTTAGGTCTAGCTTCACTGTTGCTCTTCAGTGTGTTGCTTTAATTGCCAAAGAAACTTAAGCTCTAGCGTATGCTTCTGCGTATTCTTCTGAATTTTTGGTTCTAGGACATGCCGGTTTCCTCACGATGTTTTCCTTCACCGTTTTGAGAGCAGTGGTGATGAAATAATTTACACAAAGTAAAGTGCCTGTCTGGGTTCAAACCTACGACCTACAAGCTGTAAGTCGCATCTGTTACGACGGACACACCACTGCTCAGCGAGTAGGGTTGTTTTCAAACGTTAAAAAAAAACACATAAATTGTACATAACAAAGCATTTTTATTTCTGTAAGTAGGTACCTACTTATATTAATTTCAACGTCACACGACTTAGAAGTAGGTAATATTTCATCTAAAAAATATGCAGGTCGCTCCACCGATGAAAATACATAAATACCGCATGCTCAACATTACATGTGCACAACAGCCAACTATACCAACGTCTGCCCACCAAACAGTTGCAACCTTGCAATAGCATCCAGCAAGAGCAGCTCGGTGTTATAAGCGTATTCTAACTAATATTATTATTGTTCTTTTTGGTGTGCTGGAATCCACTGCAAAATAATGTTCTTTCCCGCATTCATCAGGCACAGTATGCGTTTGCTGTGAAAATCGCCATATTATGATGTAAATATTCCTGTATCCAAATCTCCATAATGTATAACAGTTTCAATACTTTCTTGCATTGTCTATACGCACTTTCGTTAAACTGCACAGATGATTTGATTTGCGTTCGTGAATCCATGCGTTCTCAAGTTATCGCACATCTGCAGCAGTCTCGGGCAATGTTTTCGCACATTGCGTTGCAATATTACTGAACAATTAACTCAACATCCTTCTGGAGTAAATGCTGTAATGCATCTTCCAATAATACAATCCTTCAATTACATACAGGAAAACAGAAATATCAATTTCATGCAATTCGAAAGAAACGGAAAAATAAAATGAATGTTATTATCACTTGACGTCTTGTCTTTCTGACAGTGTCAGATAGTGATGCGGCTCGATTTTATATAACTCGTTACTCAAATAAAAAAAATAAAGAATCGAGTCCATTTTCTCTCGATGTGCCACTCGGTTTAGCTGCGATTAGATAAATATCATCAACACTGCCACACTAGTTAACTATCATTCTTGGATAATAAACCAGGTAATAAATATATTTCGTGTAATAAACCGTCATAATACTGTAATGTACAGAGTCACAGAGTTTTAATAAGAGAAAATACATGTTCTGTGGGTTAGTGCTGTCAGATAATAAAGTGTAATTTTTCATTAAATCTTCACTGATTTTATCAGATCAATCTGATAATCAGTGGAATGTAAGACAAAAAGCTCTTTACAAAGTCGAACAAAGCCAATCTTAGCCGAATTATTATTATTATCAGCCATTTCTGTCCCACTGCAGGGCAAAGGCCTCCCTTCCTTCAGTCACTGACTTAAACACCTTGGTACATTACCAATATAGAACGGTTACTGTATTTTTGATCTTGCTATGATTCTGTTCTTGTGTTTTTAATTTACATAATAGAGACAATCGAGTGCCTGACCGTTAATGACTGAGTAACATCACTAGTGTCAAACAAAGAAAGCGTGATGACAACAAGCTTGAAGTGTTGCCCTTGTCAAAAAATTACCCACGTACATTTTGGGGAAATATGACGTCTTATCACTTGTCACCCTTTTAACTTTAACTGTAAAACATGTAAAATATATGACGGTGCAACAGCGGATAGTAGATTCTATGGTTATGGTTATGGTTACGATTAAATTTAACTTTGACGCAAACTATAACGGAGCTTTTGATACAACCCACCCTAAAAGTTTCTAAATTAATAACACAATATTCTCGCATCACTTTTTGCGTAGCGGTCCCGGCACTACTTGCGCCCAGGTGCCTAGATAAGGTCTCGTCGCCGACACAAATTGACCCACTAAAAAGTGAAAAATAAAAACTTTTTACAAAAAAAACAACCGACTTTCAAAAAACACTATAAAGTGAAAAATAACTTTAATTACGGAAGTCGGTGGCAAAAAACTAAAATACAAATCCAAAGACACCGACTTCCGAAATTAAAGTTATTTTTCACTTTATAGTTTTTTTTGTTTAGGTTACGTTTGTATTTAAATAAAAGGTTGTTTTTAAAAACTTTTTTTTTTTTTTTCATTTTATTTTTTACTTTTTTGTCTTAAAGATTTATTATTAAATTTTTTTTACTATTGTTTATTTATTTACATTATTTTATTGCTTTACACCGTTTACATTATTTATACCACTGGTGTTATTTAGTTGCTATAGGAACTATAATTATACAGGTTGAAATTGAAAACGTGCGACAAACCGAAATTGGAGATTGTTTTCATCATTATGATCAACTTTTACCAAGGGACAAAAGCTGTAAGTAATCGCGAAAAAAAAATCAGCTGGTCCCTACATTTTGACGAGTATGTAATCCGCCATCTTGGAGCGGCGGTCATATTGAATTTAGTGTGATGTTATTTACTTTATCATTTTCTACTCTTCAAGCCCTTTCATTAGATACCCATATTAAGAGGATTGAAACAAATGTAATCCACCATCTTGGAGCAGCGTTCATATTAAATTTAATGTAATTTTACTAACTTTATCGTTTTTTGCTCTTCAAGCCCTTTCATTTGATACCTATATTAAGCGGATTGAAAAAAAAATTTAATCCGCCATCTTGGAGCGGCAGCCGTATTGAAATTATTATGATATTGATAATTGCACATTGTATTGTTACCAGAACTAAAGGTGTATGCAAAATTACAGCTCAATCGGATACCAACAAATGGTCGAAAAATGGTTTGCAAATCTTGACCAACAACTTACATACATACTTACTTACATACGAACAGTGCAAGCTAAATAAAAGCTTGTAAAAAATGGGAGTCACGTATTCTGTTCGATGTATGCCTACCTTGTAGTACTTACCTGATTAAAAGACGTGTGTCTCCGGATTTTTGGTGGTGGTGTCATCACTTATTTTACAATTTTGATAATAATGATAGAGGTGCTAATATTTTAAGTTAAAGTTAAGTTTAATACTATAGATTTATGCATGTGACGTCACAAAGCTTATGCCTCGTGCCCCCCCTTATCACATGCTGTCTTACTTTGTTGACCTCCTCTCAGTTGACCATGTCATGTCATTGTGTGTCGTCTTTGCTCACCATGTGTTTCAGATAGCATGGTGATTTAAATCTGTCCGGTTGGAACCGAAGCAGTTCAGTGTAGTTGCCAGTACATTACGGCTTCAAATATTTCAACAATTTCCAAATAGCAATAGAAACAGTTTCCACCCGCAAGGCATGAACTTCCCCAATGTGTTGTAGTTAGTGCAGCAGGCGTTGTTCCGCAGGAGGAGACGGGCGTGTCGCTGAACACGGTGGACAGCGTGGACGGGTTCTGCGCGGACATCAACAACGGGCATTGGGACACGGTGCTGAAGGCCACGGCGTCGCTCAAGCTGCCCGACAAGAAGCTCATGGAGCTGTACGAGCAGGTGGTGATGGAGCTCATCGAGCTGCGCGAGCTGGGCGCCGCGCGCTCGCTGCTGCGCCAGACGCACCCCTGTCTACTCATGAAGCAGCAGGAGACCGACCGCTACATCCACCTGGGTAACTACCCGCCACACGACTACATGACTGCACGAGTAGTGAGGGGGTTGTAACAACCGTTCGTCTCGTGTCGCAGAGAACCTGCTGGCGCGTTCGTACTTCGACCCGCGCGAGGCGTACGGCAGCGGCGGCGGCAAGGAGCGGCGCCGCGCCGCCATCGCCGCCGCGCTGGCCGGCGAGGTGTCCGTGGTGCCCAGCTCGCGTCTGCTGGCGCTGCTGGGCCAGGCGCTCAAGTGGCAGCAGCACCAGGGCTTGCTGCCGCCAGGTATGACTTTTCTATCACAAAAAAAAAACAATATCATACCATCGACTGAGCGGAGACGAAGAAGGCCAGACGACCTAAAGTATACAAACCCAAAAACTGTTTGAAGGCTGGTGTTTGTATTGTGATGTCCGCGTGACCGCGGCGCCGCACGGCGGTGTCGCGGGCACGCGTGCCGGCTACTGGCGGACTGACGAGCGCGCTCCGCAGGCACCACCATCGACCTGTTCCGCGGCAAGGCGGCCATCCGCGACGAGGAGGACGACCAGTGCCCCACGCAGCTCTCCAAGATCATTAAGTTCGGACAAAAATCACACGTGGAATGTGCCAGGTCAGTGCTCATCCATATAAATGAATATCGTGACTGACCGCCGCACGCACGGCACGCATGAAGAGGCGCGAACTTATACTTAAGCCCCCTTATTAATAAACGCGGAGTTACGTGACAACCAGTAAAAACTTCATAATAATAGCCATACATTTTTCAATAACTTTACTCCGCGTTTGTTGGAGGTTAGGTTTCTAGTAACAAGTTTAATATCTATGTGTTTTCCGATTTTTGACATTCCGCCCCCAAGTGGCTTAAAGAGGGGATGAAAGTGTTGTGTGGAAGTGTGGTTGGATACATTGATCAGATCCTCACTGTATTAATATGAGACCGCACTGCAAGCATGTTCTCTAAAATAATAAAAAGTCCAAGTCGGTGTAGAAATGCAGGAGATATCAGGTAACAGACACAAACATATGGAATTAAGAACGTTCTGCTCACTTTGTAGCCGATCTCTACATATATATATATAACTTGTATACTAAAATCATAGCAAAGTGAAAACTGTAAATTGATTTTTTTTAAAGCAATCAATTATAACTGATTGATTCGACCTGATTCTGTGTTGTGATGTATTATTCATTTTTTAACACGCTTTCATTTGCTTCACTTGTAACTAACTAACAATGTAAATACATCATAGTCATATCTTAGTAGTCAATTTGAAGCTACTTGTAATGGTCGTATCGAAACGAAACTTTGTACGTATATGTCGTTCGGAAGACAAAACTATAATTTGGTACCTTGGAGCTGATCTGATGATGGAGCCAGGAGGTGGATAGTGGAACTGTTCAGTGGCTAATAGTAAGCCCTCGAGTTTGTGCTCATATGATTCGTTTTGACAAGACCAATAGATTGAACTTGGTGTCGAGGGTCTGATAATGGAGCCGGGAGATGGATAGTGGAACTTTTTAAAACGCACACTATGCAGTCAGGCATATTATAAGTTAGGGTATTACATCGCTGATAAAAATGCCTGTCTCAATGCGGGTCCTGCTCCACAACCACAACTAATTGATTAACACTTGAAAATACTGTTGGAGCTGCTGAAGATTGTAAGACTATCTTTGCATTGTATAAACTCAATTTCATTTGTATTGTATAATTTAAAAAGAGTGTCCATGGAATTTCTTGCCCGTTCTTCTCCATAGGTACCTACGCTTTGGAATGGGCAACTAGCTTCACATTTTTCTGACTGACCTACTTCCTGACAATTCCTGTAAAATGGTTTAATTGAAATAAATGCTTTGAGTTTGAGTTAGGGATTACTAGTAAACCTCTCGAGTTTGGGGTGTAAAAAAAACAGTATTTTAAATATCCCTTTATTCCTTTTTTTTTTTGACGTGACAACGTCTTAAATTAGGTTGCGACTGGGAGTCACTTATGAAAAAGTGTAACGCTCGGTAACGTTACGATGAGTCACCGAACGAGAGAGAGGCCCGCCGAATGCCTTGCGTCTCTCTCCCACTCAACTATGATCGGATGATCGGTCGTTGTCACGTAAAATCTTCGCCCGTAAAACCGACTTTACAGGCAACCATTTTTTTTTTGCTCGTTTTGTCTATACTAATAATAAAGCTGAAGAGTTAGTTTGAACACAATTATCTCTGGAACTAGCAATCTGATTTGGAAAAATCTTTTAGCATTTAATTTTGATAGCCTTATTATCGAGGAACAGTCTATATGCTACTTATGATCACACTAGGACACATAGGAGCCGAGCAATAAGAAAAGAAGTCAGAAAGTACGCTAAGTGAAAACTAAGTAAAAGCACGGGCGGTGCGATGTGACGGGCTGTGCCGGGGACTCTATTGAAGCTGGTGTAGTGATATTATTTTGTGTGATAGCTCTGGATTTGTTGCGACTTCCGAATCTTACCCAAGACGTAGAACATGCAATTAGTGACGACACTACGGAGTTTGAGTCAATCATTTGTCGAACTATGCTAGTAGTTCAGGAGTTATGAGGGAACAGTTACATATAAGCATACATAACTCATAACCCTTTTCTTTAGGTTTGCCGTAGTCAGGTAAATATGTGTACCTAGGTCCGTTTCCTGTGGGAATGGAGATTCCGGGTCGGACACCGGTCGCCATAGACAAGGTTATGGAACAACAAAATAAGTTCGTGGAAATTCGGAAACAAAAAAAACATCAAACACTGTTTTAATGGTATGCTGTTGCAATACTGTGCATTACACATTCACAGGTTCTCACCAGACGGGCAGTACCTGGTGACGGGCTCGGTGGACGGGCTCGTGGAGGTGTGGAACTTCACCACCGGCAAGATCCGCAAGGACCTGCGCTACCAGGCGCACGAGGAGTACATGAGCATGGAGGAGGCCGTGCTCAGTCTCGCCTTCGGTCGCGACAGCGACACGCTCGCCGCCGGCTCCAACGATGGCAAGATCAAGGTACGTGCCGCGCCAACCGCCCGCGCCGGCCGCTCGCCCGCCCGCGCTCACCCGTGCTCACCCGTGCTCTGTGCAGGTCTGGAAGGTGTCCTCGGGCCAGGTGCTGCGCAAGCTGGAGCGCGCGCACGCCAAGGGCGTCACCTGCCTGCAGTTCACGCGCGACAACACGCAGATCCTGTCTGCCTCCTTCGACCGCACCATCAGGTGAGCGAGCGGCCGCGCCGCGCCCCCGCCGGCCGCGCCGCGTGCTGACCGCGCTCTGCTTGCAGGATCCACGGGCTCAAGTCGGGCAAGGTGCTGAAGGAGTTCCGCGGGCACGCGTCGTTCGTGAACGAGGCGGTGTTCACGCCGGACGGGCACGGCGTGCTGAGCGGCTCGTCGGACGGCAGCGTGAAGGTGTGGTCGGTGCGCACGGGCGAGTGCACGGCCACGCTCAAGCCGCTCGGCAGCGGCGAGCCGCCCGTCAACTCGCTGCTGCTGACGCCCAAGAACCCCGACCACTTCGTGGTGTGCAACCGCACCAACACCGTGGTCATCATGAACATGCAGGGCCAGATCGTGCGCTCGTTCTCCAGTGGGCGGCGCGAACAGGAGGGCGGCGCGCTGGTCAGCGCAGCGCTGAGTGCGCGCGGCCGCCTCGTGTACTGCGCCGGCGAGGACCTGGTGCTGTACGCCTTCTGCACCGCCACCGGCAAGCTGGAGCGCACCATCACCGTGAGTGTCTGCCCGGCCCGCGCCGCACTCCGCCCGGCCCGCGCCGCACTCCGCCCGGCCCGCGACGCACTCCGCGCGGCCCGCGCCACACACCGCCCCTCCCGCGCCGCACTCCGCCCCTCCCGCGCTGCACTCCGCCCCTCCCGCGCCGCACTCCGCCCCTCCCGCGCCGCACTCCGCCCCTCCCGCGCCGCACTCCGCCCCTCCCGCGCCGCACTCCGCCCCTCCCGCGCCGCACTCCGCCCCTCCCGAGCTCACACATCACCGTGAGTGACCGCCCGGCCCGCGCCGCACTCCGCCCCTCCCGAGCTCACGCATCACCGTGAGTGACCGCCCGGCCCGCGCCGCACTCCGCCCCTCCCGAGCTCACGCATCACCGTGAGTGACCGCCCGGCCCGCGCCGCACTCCGCCCCTCCCGAGCTCACGCATCACCGTGAGTGACCGCCCGGCCCGCGCCGCACTCCGCCCCTCCCGAGCTCACGCATCACCGTGAGTGACCGCCCGGCCCGCGCCGCACTCCGCCCCTCCCGAGCTCACGCATCACCGTGAGTGACCGCCCGGCCCGCGCCGCACTCCGCCCCTCCCGAGCTCACGCATCACCGTGAGTGACCGCCCGGCCCGCGCCGCACTCCGCCCCTCCCGAGCTCACGCATCACCGTGAGTGACCGCCCGGCCCGCGCCGCACTCCGCCCCTCCCGAGCTCACGCATCACCGTGAGTGACCGCCCGGCCCGCGCCGCACTCCGCCCCTCCCGAGCTCACGCATCACCGTGAGTGACCGCCCGGCCCGCGCCGCACTCCGCCCCTCCCGAGCTCACGCATCACCGTGAGTGACCGCCCGGCCCGCGCCGCACTCCGCCCCTCCCGAGCTCACGCATCACCGTGAGTGACCGCCCGGCCCGCGCCGCACTCCGCCCCTCCCGAGCTCACGCATCACCGTGAGTGACCGCCCGGCCCGCGCCGCACTCCGCCCCTCCCGAGCTCACGCATCACCGTGAGTGACCGCCCGGCCCGCGCCGCACTCCGCCCCTCCCGAGCTCACGCATCACCGTGAGTGACCGCCCGGCCCGCGCCGCACTCCGCCCCTCCCGAGCTCACGCATCACCGTGAGTGACCGCCCGGCCCGCGCCGCACTCCGCCCCTCCCGAGCTCACGCATCACCGTGAGTGACCGCCCGGCCCGCGCCGCACTCCGCCCCTCCCGAGCTCACGCATCACCGTGAGTGACCGCCCGGCCCGCGCCGCACTTCGCCCCTCCCGAGTTCACGCCGGCTTCTGTTTCAGATCCACGAGAAGGCGGTGATCGGCTTGACGCACCACCCGCACCAGAACTTGCTGGCCACGTACGGCGAGGACGGCCTGCTCAAGTTGTGGAAACCGTGATGCCGCACGCGCTGGATAGACTGTTACTACTAATTAAGATTTGTATTTTGTAAGCACTAGCTCTAAGTGGAAATAAACATAAAACCGAACCAGATTTAGTGTTTTTACTCAGAGGATCGAAGAGGGGACGACAGGGAGGAGCATACAAATTATACTATACTCAAAAGAGCGAACGAGGTGAACGAGTGTCGCCAAGGAACCGTTCAATCTCGATGAACGAAACAGTTCAATTAATAAATAATAATATTGTAGCGGTATCTACAACGCCACATGCGAACAACGCGTCATACTACGTCACGCAAATCCTACATCGCGCAAGCAGAGTTTACCGCGCAATTAGCATAGATACAACGGCCCCGACATAAATCATCGGGCAGTTGCCCGCCAGACAACACCCGTCTGGTCGGAGGATCCTCCCTTTTCTATAGAGTATGAGTGAACTTTACACCCTGTTCCTCATACCTCTATAATATTATTAAATCTTTATTGAAATAAATTAGTTTTACAACAACCTATGAAGTCTCTGAAACCCAAACTAGGTAAAAACCTGTATGTCAGATTTCAGCGCCTTCTCCCAAATCATTACATGATATTTTATTAATTTTTTATACCAACTTACCCAAGATTTTTAAAGTATGCAGAAATTACAATAGAGATAGTACTTGGGTATTGAAAACGTAGTGTGAAAGTAGTGTGTGAATGTAGAGTGTGGGTGTGTGAAGGTGTGTTCACTTTAAACAATAAAATATTTTTCCGTTTCTTCGTAGTTAAGAGTAAGAAGCCAGTTCTTAACCTTAGACTTCCATTCATGAAAAGAGAGCGGGTAAATGTTTAAGATTTTATTAATTTTATTATAAACTAGCTGTGCCCGCGACTTCGTTCGCGTGGATATCGGAAAACAATATTGTGCCGCTTATAGAAGGTGTACCACCTCCTCCACTGAGAATATTTTGACCAGGCCTGGTGATTTTTCCTATTAAAAAGCTGCCATGAAACATGTGTTTTTTAGGAAAATGCTTCTGTATACACAATGTTAGCGGTAGAACCACCTGGAGCGTATACAAAAAGGTTGCTAGGGTTGCTCACACGCGAAAGAGCAACATAAAGTTGGCCGTGGGAAAAGCAACCAATACTAAGGTCCACCCCCGCAACAGACAATGTTTGGCCCTGAGCTTTGTTAATGGTCATGGCGTAACATAAACTGACGGGGAATTGCACACGTTTAAAACTAAACGGGAAATTATTGGGAATGAGGGGAATTCTGGGAATAAAAACAACATCACCGGCGCCGCAACCTGTTAAGATTTCAGCTTCGATGACGTTATGTTGGAGATTGGTAACTAAGAGCCGAGTGCCGTTGCAAAGTTTAGGAGGACTTAAATTTCTGAGAAGTAATATAGGCACGCCGACTTTAAAAAAAATGTTGTGCGCTGGAAGACCGGGTGTGTTAAGGGAATCTAAGAACTCAACTGGATAGTTTGTAGCATCTTCTTCCATAACCTTGTTTAACGAAGTATATTGCTTACTTTCCCCAGAAACATATGCCAATATTTGTGTATTTATTGCTGCCGCTTGGTCGTTGCGGGGCGTCAATATAGCTCGTTGGCACAGCCAAGCAGCAGTATGGTTCCCGATATCTGAGGAATTCCCATACACAGACGAAATGAGTTCCAGCTGTGAAGCAACGGAACAACATAAGTTCTCCACCAAAATTACTTTACCATCTTGTGTGGGATATGTGCCGTCACCAATTTGTAAAAGTAGATTTGAGAACTCTTGCGCGTTTGGGCATACAGGCCCCTCCCTCGGTCGGCTTACATCGGCCTGCGACAATGTTGGGCGCACGTATATTGCGCGCGCCCATGTGAGTGATTGCATGTTGTTTTTCTGTAGGCACGCCACGACGCTGTCTCACAGCGCCGCTTTCTTCACGACACCTCGGCGGTCTGTCCCCGCCAGGTGAGACCCCCAGTTACCTGGGGGAGGCCCGGCGGGGGACGACCAGCGACGGAGGTGCCGACTCGACGCTCCTACAGAATTGGGTGATATTGCTCCCGCCCGCCCCGCTTCCAGAGCTAGCCGTCCACGGTCCGGGCTAAGGGGCGTCATGTATGTGTGGGCGGTATTGTATTGTGTAACACCGCCCAGTGTCTACGCGTACCGCGGCCCGCGCTGCGCATACGCGTGTGAGTTTAGGCGTCTGTGAAGTAGTGAATGGCTGAGTTCGCCGCGTAACGTGCCTATATTAACTTAGCACACGCCACGCGACGAGTGTGTGTCATGTGTGTGGAGTGCTATTGGGTCGAGTGAGCCGCGTGTAACCAGGGTACGTAGTGGGTACGGCTGGGTACGGCTCACTCGAGGCGTCAAATCCGGTGGTGGATGGGGTCATCGTCCGCTACCAGGTCGCGGGGTAGGGGTCTCGCGTCGGGGGGGCGCGCGTGCCAGGGCGCAATGTCCTGTACATGCGGGCAGGCGGATGCGTCGGCACGCGCGAACATTCCCTTCGCGAGGCGCCGCACAAACTGGTCCAGGCTCTCAATCCCGAGGTCCCGTTCCAGGACATCGTTCCTCACGTAGCGAGGAGCGTCCATTATGGTCCGCAGCGCAAGGTGTTGCTGCGCGCGGAGCTGCCTTCGGCTCGACTCGCACGTGAGGGCGAACCATGCCGGGGCGGCGTACGTCAAGATTGGGCGCACGTACAGCTTGTACACGCCCAACTTGACGCGCGCCGGTATTCGGGACGAGAGCACCGGTTTAAGGAGGTTGCGGGCGACCCTACCTTTAGCGGCGACCGAGCGGACGTGTGGCCCCATCGTGAGCCGACGATCGATGGTGACCCCTAGGTACTTGACCCGGGGCGACCACGCGATGTCGGCTCCCTGCAGCTTCAAGGGTGGTGGGAGGGGCGCAAAGCCGGTGACCATCGCCTGCGTCTTACCCACGTTAACCGACAGCCGCCACCTGGACAGCCATTCGGGAAGCAGCTCGAGCGCGCGCTGCATTTTGACCGCCGCGTACTTCGCATTAAGCGATGTAGTGATGTACGCGGCGTCGTCGGCGTACAGCGCGAGCACCGGGCGGGCGCTAGAGAGCGCCCCGTCGACCACCGCCCTAAAGGTCCTGTTAGTGAGGAAAGTAGAGACCACCTTAACGACGCGACGGGGCGCGCCTGAGGTGGCCAGCTTGTAAACCAGGCCGTCGTGCCACACACGGTCGAAGGCCTTCTCCATGTCGAGGAATACTGCCACCGAGTATTCCTTCTTATTGAGCGCGGCTGCGAGGTGGTGCAGTACCCTCGACAGCTGGAGCGTCGTGCTGTGCTCCGCCCGAAACCCAAACTGCTCCGGGCGCGGCATGATGTGCGGTTGGAGATGTCGCAGCAGGAGTGCTTCGAACACCTTGGAGACTGTCGGCAACAACGTGATTGGCCGATAGCTCTCCGGCTTCAGGATATCTTTTCCCGCCTTGGGCAGCATAATGACGCGCCCCTCCTTCCACGAGGCGGGAAAGGCCCCCGTGCGCAGTATCCCCGTAAACAGGCGCGCCAGCGCCGCTACCATACGGTACGGCAGGTGGCGCAGCACTGTGTTGGTGATACCGTCAGCACCGGGGGCCTTCCCCGGCTTCGTCCTTAGGATGGCGCGTCTGACTGCGCCCGGCGAGAAAAAGATGGCATCTTCATCGGGAGCTATCGGCGTTGCGAAATAGTCTCCCAGGTGTTTCTCGACTGCTGCGACATGGTCGGTGTCGCTGGTCGGGTTCGGGCGAAACTGACGCTCCAGGTGCTCGGCGAAGACCTCCGCCCGGTCCTCTGCTACATATCTGAGCGCCCCGTCGCTGTTGAGCAGCGGACGCACCGGAGCTGGGGTGTTCGTAAGCTGGCCGCAAAGCTTGTGTAAAGACGGCCAGCTGTCCGCCGTGGCATCAATTCTGTCCTCCCAGCCCGCGGTGGTCAGCGCCTGTAGTTCGGCCTTGACCTTCTCCGCGAGACGGTTGAGCTCTCTCTTTAGAGTCGGGCATCTATGTTGTTGCCACTGCTTGCGAATGCGCCTCTTCGCGGCGATCATTGCGCTTATATAATATAATCCGACTATTAGGTTTGTGTATGAGCGAGGATATTTATAATCCGACTATTAGGTTTGTGTATGAGCGAGGGTCATTCATCCACGGAAAATCTTGACACCGCGATTCAGAAAATGACGTTAAAAGAACAACGCCATCTATCGAGCACAAAGTGATACTGATACCTAGTTTTAATAATTTTTTTATCATTGTTTCTCTCAACCAAAGCACCTGCCAACCAATCTCTTCACCACCCTTGGTTGACTGGTAGAGAATGCCTAAGGCATTAAGTCCAGCTTTATACCTTTTTGTGCAAAAAGTTTAAATATAATAAATAAGTACCTACTGTCAAATATAATAAATAAATACTGTCAAAATATTACGCATTGGAAAACGTTCAAACAAACACTTTGTAAGCTAAGTAGAGTTTCAAAAACATTATAATATTAAAGATAAATAAAATATTTTACAGGAATGAACATTTATATTTATCACTATTGTTATAAATTAAGTATAGCGCCACCTAGAGCACTACTACTAACTTAATTAACAACGCATTTTGAATACATTTTTAGCCTTTTGATTGGGTCATTGGGAGTTTCAAATAACAAAGGCAGAAGTGACTGTGATAGTCGTCTTATAGGTAAGCCTGCATGACGTGATTATTCACATAATAATGATATAAACACAACAATTATGTTTTCGTTAGTACTATAAAGCGCCAATAGATGTCGTTACGTGTTTCCAACTTACGTAATGAAAGCTGTTGTAGAATACTTTAAAATGATTATATCTTTTGATAGAGTGAAGCGATTGCGATGAAACAAAAACTAATCACTACTCCGAGTTCTACACTATATTTGAGTATAAAAATTAACCATATTGGTTTGGTACTTTTTACGTTGAATCTGTTCAAATGAATTATCTGTCACATCCAAACAGACAAACAGACAAAAATTCTAAAAATTGATGAAATGGCATCTGTTGGTTATTCTTCAACACCCCAACTATTTTTTTTGGAAATATTTTCAATGTACAGAAACGCCTTGTCTACAGATTTATTATATGTATAGACTAGGTTTATGGGATGTATAATTATATATAATCTATAACTAAAATTATTATGAAATAATATTAAGTTAGGTAAACTAATTACAGTTAAGTCAGCTAGTTTAGTTCAGCACCTCTAGTAGTTTTTTCGTGTCCGAGTAATTTAGTTTTGCTAAATAATCGAATAACATTATACTACACCTATTATAACTTACATTATATATCTTAAGCAATTTGTTAAATTTATAATATAAGAAAGGTCCTAGAAATAAATAGAATCTTTTTGAGAAAGTATGTTTAGTCTGAGCGTTCGTGCAAACCATTATTATCACAAAGGTCAAACAGATTAAATGGACTAAATAGGTAGGGTAAAAACTACAAAATTGCACAAAATCATATGTAATGGTTAGTAGGTAGGTAACATAAAACACGCGCTCCCATACAACAAATGACAACAGGTAAGCACTTGAAATATTCTCAAAATACTGTTGTATGTATAAAATATTCAACAACAAACGTCATGTCAAATGTTATTGCTTAATTTTTAATACTTTTTACCTCTTGTGACCGTGTTTGGGACACGTTGATCGGTATTATGGTGGTCATGCTAGTGATCCACCGGCACGAAAAAGTGCGGAAAAAAAAAAAAAAAAAAAAAAAAAATCGTATCCGTGGGGGGGGGGGGGGGGGGATTTCATTTTGGCGAAAAAAAATTCTTGTAATATTTTGCGAATATTTGTCGATTGATTCTGTTCGTGTATTAATTTTAAAATCGCTCAGGTTAGGTTCGCTCAGGTTAGGTTCGCTCAGGTTAGGTTCGCTCAGGTTAGGTTCGCTCAGGTTAGGTTCGCTCAGGTTAGGTTCGCTCAGGTTAGGTTCGCTCAGGTTAGGTTCGCTCAGGTTAGGTTCGCTCAGGTTAGGTTCGCTCAGGTTAGGTTCGCTCAGGTTAGGTTCGCTCAGGTTAGGTTCGCTCAGGTTAGGTTCGCTCAGGTTAGGTTCGCTCAGGTTAGGTTCGCTCAGGTTAGGTTCGCTCAGGTTAGGTTCGCTCAGGTTAGGTTCGCTCAGGTTAGGTTAGGTTAGGTTAGGTTAGGTTAGGTTAGGTTAGGTTAGGTTAGGTTAGGTTAGGTTAGGTTAGGTTAGGTTAGGTTAGGTTAGGTTAGGTTAGGTTAGGTTAGGTTAGGTTAGGTTAGGTTAGGTTAGGTTAGGTTAGGTTAGGTTAGGTTAGGTTAGGTTAGGTTAGGTTAGGTTAGGTTAGGTTAGGTTAGGTTAGGTTAGGTTAGGTTAGGTTAGGTTAGGTTAGGTTAGGTTAGGTTAGGTTAGGTTAGGTTAGGTTAGGTTAGGTTAGGTTAGGTTAGGTTTTTTTTTTTTTTTTTTTTTTTTTTTTTTTTTTTTTTTTTTTTTTTTACGGACTAGTTCCGCCAACTTGATTGGCGCCTATTCTTTATCTCAACCTTTTCCATACCAGTTCTCGCTTACATGCCTCTCGTACTTCCATGCTTCATACTATTTCTTTCTTTTATCCATCACCATTTATGCTGTGGGTGGGAATCCCACTTTTTTATCTACTTCTTGTTGATCTACTTGATTTATCTCTTTATTCACTCACATCAGGGAAATAATTTACACAAATTTTGTTTTATTACATGAAGTTCACTGTGCTTGCTCACATAATACTAATAACTAATACTTAATAACCTTACATCAATACATAGTACTTCTTATCCTAATCATACATTTTTATTCGGCTTATTTGCTATGTTTGTTCTATTTCACTTTTAGGGAACTATTTAATCTACATATTTTTAACTCACACAAAAACTAATCTTAATCTAATCTTATATACTATAACCAATTAATCATATTTACATACTCCTAACCTACTGCTTATCCTATTTAATTGCGTACATTGTGTCCCATGTTTACTGTTTATATATACAATATAAAAGAAACATAGTTGTTTTATCTTGTTTTATTTCTACTGATCACTTTTTGGGCTATGTTCTCACAGTAGGCTATAAAGTCTTTTCTACTTTTTCCCGATATCACGTCCGCTACGCTCTCTCTTGTCAGTCTTGTGCCTATTTGTTGTTCTACATTGTACCTTTCTTTTGAGTAGATTGGGCAGTCTAGTATGATATGTGGAACTGATTCCACCATATTAGGGTCGCAGAGGCACGATGGGCTCCCTTTACACTTAAAACGGTTTAAGTATTCCGAGAACCCACCGTGCCCCGTCAAGACTTGCGTGAGCACACCTGTTGGCCTCACCTTTCGTACAATACGGTAGGCAGCTACAGCATCCGGAAGGAACATCTTCGTCACCGAGGCCGTCTCGCCAGACACGTATCTTCGATTCCATTCATCAAGCGAATCCAGACGGATTTGACGCTTGATGAATGAAATCGGACACCGGTCATAGTCCGGCTTCCTCCGTGACGACGATGCTGCTTCCTTTGCCAGCTCATCCGCACGCTCGTTCCCGGGCAGTCCAGCATGGGCCTTGACCCAAAAGAAAGAAACATCTTTGTTTTGGTCCAAAGCCCGAGCAACATTTGCTCGTGCGCGGACCGCCAGAGGGTGAAGGGAGCCATGGTTTGTAAGCGACTGCAATGCTGACATTGAGTCGCTGTACACTCCATAGCTCGCCTCTTTGCGCCTGAGGATAACGTCTGTTGCCTTGCAAATGGCCAGTAGTTCAGCCTGGTAGACAGTGCAGTACGCGGCGAGACTAAGTTTGAGGTTCTGGATTTCACTTACATTATCCCATAAGGATAATGCAGCTCCGACCTTCCCCTCAATCTTGCTGCCGTCAGTGAATATTCGCACTGCCTGCACATTCTGACTGTCCACAAGCTGTTGGTCTGCCAGGCTCATGAACTCCAAGGCCATTTGTTTGGCAGGGTGAGAAGTTTCTGCAAATCCCACCGCAACGTCAATCTCCCTGTCTCCTGGCACGAACTGGGACGACCCTCTCCTTGCCTCATACAGAGCGGCTGCCTCTTGTATGCGAAGGTCTAGAGGTAGTATCCCAGCCAGCACCAGCGCCGAGTTTAGTGAGACTGTACGGTAAGACCTGCAGAGCTTCTGGACGAATCCTCGTTGGACAGAGCCTAGCCTCTTCCGTATCCCCAACTTTTTCGTAGCGGGGGCCCAGGCTCCAGCTGCGTACGTAACTATGGGTTCGATAGTTGCAGTGTAAATTATTTGAATAACCTCCCGATTCAATCCCCAGCTAACTTTCGCCGCTCGCGATAACTGTTTGTAGACTTCCGCCACCTTCCTGCAGACGTTCTTAGTGTGCTCGTTGATTAGGTTAGGTTAGGTTAGGTTAGGTTAGGTTAGGTTAGGTTAGGTTAGGTTAGGTTAGGTTAGGTTAGGTTAGGTTAGGTTAGGTTAGGTTAGGTTAGGTTAGGTTAGGTTAGGTTAGGTTAGGTTAGGTTAGGTTAGGTTAGGTTAGGTTAGGTTAGGTTAGGTTAGGTTAGGTTAGGTTAGGTTAGGTTAGGTTAGGTTAGGTTAGGTTAGGTTAGGTTAGGTTAGGTTAGGTTAGGTTAGGTTAGGTTAGGTTAGGTTAGGTTAGGTTAGGTTAGGTTAGGTTAGGTTAGGTTAGGTTAGGTTAGGTTAGGTTAGGTTAGGTTAGGTTAGGTTAGGTTAGGTTAGGTTAGGTTAGGTTAGGTTAGGTTAGGTTAGGTTAGGTTAGGTTAGGTTAGGTTAGGTTAGGTTAGGTTAGGTTAGGTTAGGTTAG